>CAWUFW010006665.1:715000-1107500 GCA_963921515.1 Calotriton arnoldi
TCCCCTCGAACCTGCTCCTGCGAAATCCCGGCGTGTCCAGCAGCCAGCAACCTCACAAATCCCAGAGGACCTGCCTGCCTTCACTTCCAAGACTGTTTCTCCCGTGAACACCGGAAGTGTTTAAACTGCAGCTTCTGACTCCGGCCAGACACCGCGAATCCAGCCCACTCTGCACCCGCCGAACCCGGCCCGAGCTAGAGTGGAAAAACACCACGAGGAGGTCACCCCAGCGATCCTGACCCGAGATCCAGCGACTCCTGACCTGCCTCAAGCCTCCAGACGACGCCTGCAGCCTCAATCCAGAGGATCCCCTCTACCGCGACCAGAGTGGGTAAGAAAATGCGACCCTAAAAGGCACCCCTGCACCCGGCGCCCCACGGCCTTGTGTGCCCAAACCAACGGTGCCTAACCAACCCAAGACATCCCAACTTACCCCTCGAAGTGGTGGTCGCACCCAGAAGATCCTCGTCCCCGAGCCTGCAGTGCTGCTTCAAACCGGAGGTTCTCCATAGAAAACAACAGGGCGTCCGACGCCGAAACAGCACTCTGCACCCGGCCGCCCCAGTGCCGCTGAGGGTGCACTTTTGTGCCAACTTGTTTCCCCAATTGCCCTGACCTAAACCCTAGGAGCTTTGCTCCCACAACCCAGTGGCCTGCTTGCCAGCAGACACCAACCGGAGACCCCCTATCCTCCATAGGATAACATTGGCCCTCAACACTCTGCACCTGGCCGCCCTAGTGCCGCTGAGGGTGCAACAACAGTGCATCACCGACCCTTGGGGAACCCTTGTTCTAACCGCAGAACCTTAACTCCCACAGTCATTTACTTACCTGCAAACCGATAACCTGTTTTTCCTCCATAGGATAACATTGACAATTTTTCTTCCAAAAAACTACTAAGTGTGGAGTTTTGAAAACTAAAGATATTCTTTAAAAATCGTACAATTAACCAAAACGCATTTTCTCACCTGTTTGTAGGAAATGTCCCAGTGTTGAATCTAGGCATCCAACACTGAGTTAGAAAAAGTAACGTAAAAGTAACTTACCTGCAATTTACTGAAAAAGCCTATTCATTTCAATGTACTGCTCCAAAAAGTTTCTAAGTGTGGAGTTTTGAAATCTGAAAATATTCTTTAAAAATCGCACGAATAACAAAAACGCATTTACTCACCTGTTTTCAGGAAATGTCCCAGTGCTGAATCCAGGTATCCAGCACCGAGTTAGAAAAAGTAACGTAAAAGTAACTTACCTGCAATTTGTTGAAAAAGCCCATTCATTTCAATGTACTGTATTTGCTAAGTGTTGCATACTACTGCTCCCCTGTAAATCAAACAAATATAATTTCTATTGCAATTTTCAACTGTTCTATATCCAGTAACTTATTACTGAAAAGTATTTAATGCTTACCTATGCCAGGCTTTCTTGGTTCTAAAAATAAACAGTATATTTTTATACAAAAACAATTGGCCTAGAGTTCAGTTCTTGAGTGTGTGAATTCATTTGCTGACAGTGTGTACATCAAAAGCTTAACACTGTCCTCTGATACTGCCTTACTGCTCGACCAAGCTACCACTATTAGAGAGTAAGGTTCTATCTAACTTTAACCTCTGCCTACCTTTGGGGACTCTTGGACTCTATACACACTGTACCTCACTTTGGTGCAGTATATATAGAGCCAGTTTCTTACACCTCCCACACCGAAGACAGTGGCGTGGAGCCAACATCGTTAAGCGCAATGTAGTCAGTCAGGCAACACCTGACATCGTCCACTACCGTCGGGGACCGAAGCAGTGAATCTCATAGGCGCCAATGTGTTGAGGGTGACGGTATGGATGGGAAGCACAGGGTCAGGATAATGTGTGCATGGTCTGAAAGGGAGCGGGCCTCAATGGTGGAATCTGCGGTACAAGCCCATGCGGCCTGGGTGACGAGGAAGTGATCCAGACGGGCATAGGTCTTGTGGGCCGCTGAGTAGTAAGAGTAATCTTGTACATCTGGGTGTAAGCAACGCCAGGCGCCTTTGATCCCCCCCATCGCTCAACCATTCGCTACCACTCACTGAGATGGCTCCAGCCCCCCCCGGACCTCGAGCCAGAACGGTCCTGCCCAGCATCCATAACTAGGTTGAGATCACCCCCCACCACCACCATGGAATCGGGTGTGTGAAGGACTTCAGCAAATGCATCCAGCAGGAATTTCTCTTGGTGTTCATTTGGGGAGTAGATGGAGGCTATAGTTATGTGAGAGGACCCTATACGGAACCGCAGCGCTAGGAGGCGCCCCTTGATCTCTGTGACAGGACCCACCACCGAACCCCTAAAGCACTTTGAGAGTAGGATAGCCACCCTGCCCCGCTTACTTTTCCCGGAGGACCAAAACTGCAGAAGAAATTCTCTATGGTGCATACAGTGAGTATCGTTATGGAGAAGGTGGGTCTCCTGAAGGAGACACACATCACTACCCGAATGTTCCAGCAGGGAGAGGACAGCCTTCCGCTTAGTAGGGTTGTTTAGACCTCGAACGTTGAAGCTAACTACCTTGACTTCCATCTGTGCAAGACGGACCATCTAAAGCTGCTGCTAAGGCCGCTAGGAACGCGCTGAGAGGCAAAGCACGAGAGGGGCCCCTGGGGCAGAAGCACTCTGACATAGCTTGATAAATAAGCATTAAAGAAAAAGCTCACCGGAGAGAGGACCCCCCTCACCCCATAAGAAAAACAAACCCTGAAACAACAGAACATTAACCTGGGCAAGCCCATGAAGTCCATCGTGAAGCTGGTCAGCAAAGGTTGGAGTCCACCAAGGAAGCGAGCACGCTCCTATCCAGAGAGGAGAAGAGAAGATTCCCCCGCCCCCACCGGGCCAAAGGTGATTAAAACAACCCCTAAGACTTATCACAGTCAATCATTAGAGCCTAGGCTGTCCCCTTCTGTGCCAGCCAGGGTCCGCAGGACAGCAGACCGCCCTTTAATAATTGTAGTGGGATCAGGGCGAAAGCGACCCACGCTCCGACCCCCCCCAGGGCCCGCGCCCCCGAGATCTGTGTGCCCGGCTCCAGGGCATCCGGCAGGGAGGGCAGGTCGTCGATGTTGAGGCTCTGCACCTTGCAGGCGTCGGTCAGGGAGGAGACCTGGTGCAGGCTCCCGCCGGCGCGGAAAATGAGGCGGAATGGATGGCCCCACGCATAAGAAATGTTCTGAGAGCGCAGGTGGCTGGTGATGGGGTGGAAATCCCTCCTCTTTTGCAGAGTACTGGCAGCCAGATCCTGATACAATTGGGGAGAGTGGTCTCGGAAGTGTAGAGGCTGGCTCGAACGGGCCGCCTTGAGAATCTCCTCTTTCACCGTGAATTAATGTACACACACTAAAATGTCTGCGGAGGGCGGTTCGACCGCCGCGGCGGGCCCACACGGTGGCAACGATCAATCTTGACGGTGGAGTCCGCCGACGCATTCCGGACTGTTCGGAAGAGGTCTTGGACATATCCCACGAGGTCGTCCCCCTCTGCCCCAGTTGGGACTGCTCGGATGCGGACGTTGTTCCTCCTCGACCTATTCTCCAGATCCTCGGTGTGCGCCTGGAGGTCCAGATGTTGGTCGCGCAGTCGTAAACCCTCTTGCTGGAGTGTCGCGATCTCCTCCTCCCTGGTGGTTGCTGAGTCCTCCAGGGAGGCCACCCGCTCCCCCACAGCATCGACGTCTCTCCGCAAGTCAGCCTGCAGGTCCGTTTTGATGGCCAGGATGTCTTCCCTCTGAGAAGCAAACAACGTCTCCAAGAACTCCCTAGTGACTGCAGCATCCGGGCCGTCACCGCCTGCTGTCGAGTTAGATCCTGAAGCGTCCCCTGCAGACTTTAGGAGGAGGTCCCGGACGGACCGTTCTTTCTTGGTTTTGGCGGTAGCCACCGTGGAGGCCCAAACTGGGAACGCACCCAGAGGAAAGGAGCTGCGCGCACCGGGGGGCCGTCTGATGATGAAGGAAGCACGCAGGCCCCCAGTAGAAGCGTCACTCACCCTCAGGTACTCTGATGGAAGTATCAGCACTCCGCTGAATTTTGGCAAGACTCCGGTGTAAGTTCAATGTCAGGTGGCAGGCAAAGGGCCCCCGAGGCTCCCAGGGGCATCCAGACCCAAAGGCGGGCCAGATTGCGGGCTATGTAACGGGCGACCCCAGGGACCGGGTTCAGAGTCTCTGGAGAAGCCCCGCACTCCGGACACAGATGTCATTTAGGGGGACTCCTCGTCCCAAAGCAGTGGTAGCTGCCGTCGCCCTGGTGGAATGCGCGCGCAGTCCCACTGGAGGCTCCTTCTTTGCCAAAGAATAGCAGGCTTTGATGCACAGAACGACCCACCTGGAGATGGTCCGTTTGTGCACGGCCCAACCTTTCTTAGCGCCCACGTAACCAACAAAGAGCTAGTTGTCCACCCGGAATTGTTTGGTGCGCTCCAAGTAGAAGGAAAGCGCACGTTTTGGATCCAGACGGTGGAGCCTCTCTTCCTCTTTTGAAGGATGCGAAGGCGGAAAGAAGGTGGGCAAAGTGATGGTTTGGCCAATGTGGAAAGAAGTAACCACCTTGGGAAGAAAGGAAGGTCTAGTTCTGAGGACGACCTTGTCCGGATGGACAGCCAGAAAGGGAGGCTTGGAAGAAAGAGCTTGTAGCTCACTCACCCTGAGCGCAGAGGTGATGACCACCAGAAAGGCAGTTTTCAAAGTTAGAAGCCTGAGAGGACAGTTATGTAGAGGCTCAAAGGGAACGCACATAAGGTAGGTAAGAACCAAGTTCAAGTCCCACTGAGGCATTACGAAGGGAACAGGAGGAAAGAGAAGAGTAATGCCCTTAAGGAAGCGATTTACAACAGGGGACTTGAAAAGAGAAGGCTGATCAGAAAGCCTAAGAAAGGCTGAAATGGCTGAGAGATAGCCCTTAAGAGTGCCCAGAGCAGAGCCCTGCTGGGCCAAAGAAAGGAGGAACAAGAGAACCTCAGAAAGAGGGGTGGAAAGGGGATCCACAGCCTTTGCTGTGCACCATGCTACAAATTTGTCCCATCTGCATGCGTATACAGTCTTAGTGGAGGGACGCCTGGCTGCCAAGACAACATCACAAACTTCGGGAGGCAAGTCAAATGATGTCAACTGCCGCCGCTCAATCTCCACGCAAGGAGGTGGAGGCTGGACAGGTTCGGGTGAAGGACCGTCCCCTGCTGCTGCGACAGAAGATCCTCCCCAAGAGGCAGTCTGATAGGAGGATCGATGGCCATGTTGAGCAGCTCGGGATACCAGACTCTTCGTGCCCAATCCGGAGCCACAAGAATAACTTGGGCCCGGTCGCGCTTGATCTTCTTCAGCACTCTGGGCAGAAGTGGTATAGGCGGAAAGGCGTATAGAAAACTGCACCTCCACTCGCGACGAAAAGCGTCGCCTAGCGAGTGCCGCCTTGGAAATTCCAACGTGCAGAACTGCTGACATTGCGCGTTCTCTTCGGTGGCGAATAGATCTAACCAAGGCTCTCCCCACTGCTGAAAGAGACCTTGCATCACCTCCGAGTGAAGACGCCATTCGTGATCCATCATGCACCTGCGGCTGAGTTAGTCTGCCCTGGCGTTCAGGGAACCTGCCAGGTGTTGAACCACCAGGGACATGCCCCGATGTTCCAGCCATGTCCAGAGGCGGAGGGCCTCCTGACATAGGGTCCACGACCTCACCCCGCCTTGTTTGTTGCAGTACCACATGGCGGTGGTGTTGTCCCTGAACACCTGCACTACCCTTCCCCGGACAGAGAAAAGGAATGCTTTGAGTGCAAGACGAATCGCCCGAAGCTCCAGAAGGTTGATGTGGAGCTCCGACTCCACCGGAGACCAGCGGCCTCTGATCTCCGCCTCCCCCATGTGGCCGCCCCATCCCAGAAGTGATGCATCGGTCACCACTGTGAACTCTAGTTGAGGAAGGGAGAGGGATCTGCCGTCGACCCAATTCTGGTTCGTTATCCGCCACTGCAATTGGTGTGCAGTGCCCTCGAGATCTGGACACAACCGGACAGGTTCCCCTGATGTTGTGCCCACTGGAACTTCAGGTCCCACTGCAGAGCCCGCATATGCCATCTGGCATTGTCCACCAGCAGGATGCAGGAGGCCATCAGGTCTAGTAGCCGGTGAGTCATCCTGACCGAAACCCGGGATAGAGGCTGAAAGATCGGAATCATAGCCTGAATATCCCGGACTCGCTGTGCGGGAGGATAGACCCAAAACTGCGTTGTGTCCAGAACTGCTCCGATGAAGAGGAGC
Source organism: Calotriton arnoldi (assembly GCA_963921515.1). Lineage (NCBI taxonomy): Eukaryota > Metazoa > Chordata > Amphibia > Caudata > Salamandridae > Calotriton > Calotriton arnoldi. Next base: position 721,279 of record CAWUFW010006665.1, read on the forward strand.
TTCTGAGAGGGAGTCAGGTGTGACTTCGGCACATTGATGGAAAACCCCAGCGAATGCAGGAGGTCGGCCGTAGTCTGGAGGTGGGAGACGACAGCCTGGGGCGAGCCCGCCTTCAACAGCCAGTCGTCGAGATAGGGGAAGACTGGAACCCCTGATCTGCGCAGATGAGCTGCGACCACCCCCATCACTTTCGTCAACACCCGAGGGGCGCTTGTAAGGCCAAAGGGGAGCACGGTAAACTGAAAGTGCTCGTGGCGTACCGTGAACCGCAGGTAACGCCGGTGGGCCGGAAGGACGGGGATGTGGAAATAAGCGTCCTGCAAGTCCAACGCTACCATCCAGTCTCCAGGGTCTAGGGCAGACAGGATCTGAGCTAGCGTCAACATTTTGAACTTCTCCTTCCGGAGGATGCGGTTGACGTTCATGAGATCCAAGATAGGACGCAGGCCTTTGTCCTTCTTGGGCACCAGAAAGTAGTGGGAATAGCAACCACGACCTACTTCTGGGACAGGAACTTGCTCGATGGCTCCCTTGGCCAAGAGTGCCGAAACTTCCTGTTGGAGAAGCGCCAGATGATTCTCCGACATGCGATGGTACTGAGGTGGCATGGTGAGAGGGGTAGTCTCGAAGGGGAGGGAGTAGCCCCTTCGGACTATTTTCAAAACCCACCTGTCCGACGTGATGGTGCGCCAGTGGGGGAGGTGATGGCGAATGCTGCCGCCCACTGGCGTTTGGTGGCCCTGAAAGGTCAGACTAGGAAGGTTTGGAGGCTGCTACAGAGGGGGCTGTGGTGGACTGGCCTGCCCGCTGGCCCCCAGAACCACGGGAGTGGTTCCCACGTCCTCGGCCGCGCTGGGGCTGAACAGCTTGTGCCGGCCTGTGGCTCTGGGCGGGACGTGGCGGGGCACCCCTTCCGTAGCCACGAAAGGGGCGAAAAGCAGACTGCGCAGAGCGGGTGGTGGAGAGGCCCAAGGACCTGGCCGTAGCCCGAGAGTCCTTAAAGCGCTCCAGCGCGTTGTCGCCGAATAGGCGACAGCCTTCAAAGGGCATGTCCATAAGAGTGGATTGGACATCCCCTGAAAAAACAGTCGACCTCAACCAGGCGTAGCGTCTAAGGGCTACCGACGTGGAAATCGTCCTGCCTAGTGAGTCGGCGGTATCCAGCCCACAGCGGATGGTAAACTTCGCTGCGTCTCTCCCTGCGGCAACTGCCTGAGAGAGTTGGCCCGGCCTCCTCCGGGCACTGAGGCAGCACTTGCGCAACCGTGTACCACACGGAGTAGGTGTAACGGCAGAACAGACATGCGGTGTGTTTACCGACCGCAGTCCCAAGCTGGAGAAAGAAAACATTTTCTTCCCAAGATGGTCCAGCTTTTTGGATTCACTATCTGGTGGAACGGTAGGGAATGCGCCCTTGGAGGTGGAGGCTTGGACCACCAAGGTCTCAGGGGTGGGGTGTTGGGAGAGGAAAGTGGGGTCGCCTGGGCGGTGGCGTCGGGCAATCATCCTATCCACAGGAGCCCCTGTGTTGGGCCTGGACCAGGTGCCCAAAAGGATGCCTGTTAGGGCTTCATTAAACGGCAGCAGGGGCAGCGAAGAGCTTGCTGCCGGTTGAAGCACCTCTGTCAGGAGGTTAGTCCTGACTGCCACCGTAGGTAGCTCAAGGTGGAGAGCCTTGGCAGCCCTACGCAACACCACTGCGTACGACGCTCCCTCCTCCGTAGCCACGGTAGGAGGAGACAACATGCCAAGGTCTGGTGAGGTATCCAGACCACTGGCTTCCCCCAGTTCCTCTCTCCAGTCTGGTTCATAACCCAACTGGTCTGTTAAAGGGTCTCCAGACCCCTCCCCGCCCTCCTCACTCTCCTCTGGCTGCCAATCTCAAGGAGCCAGGGTAGAACAGGGGCACAAAAGTACCCGTCGGCACCGGATCCGGCGTCGGTCGGGCTCCACGTTTACCTCGAGGAGGAGGCCGGGGTCGGCGTCGGCTGGGGACACAGCCGACGTCGGTAGCGGACGTGGTGCCGGTGGAATCGGCGCAGGGGGAGGTGTCACAAGGTCGACCGTGCCGATCCGGATCCAGGCCTGGATCCAAGGGGGCCCTGCGGTGCCGAGTCTGGAGCCGCCGGCGTAGAAGGCCCAGGGCCCCCAGCCAAGTCCGCGGGGCCCGAAGGCGCACCGGCGGAGTCGGGCTGCCCAAAGATGGCATGCATCGCTTCGTAAAACTGACGAAGCTGGGCAGGGGTCGCTCCGGGTCCCGGGAAGGGAGGGAAGGCCGGAGTCGGCCCTTCGGGCTCCGCACACGGAGCCACGGGAGGGGCACCACCCGCGTCCCTCGTCACGTCGGCTGACGGGGAGAAGTCGAAGAGTGACTATGCTTCTTTGACGACTTCTTGTGCTTCGACTTACCTGACCCCGAGTGCGAAGACTTCGATGAGGAGTGATGATGGCTCCACGACCGGTCCCTCGACCTCCTACGCGACCGGGAGCTCGAACGGCGCGGAGCCGACTGCCGGGCCTCGAGAAGCTTTCGGGACCGCTCACGCAAATACTTCGGATTCATGGTCCGGCTGTCGGAGTACGACTTTGGGTCGTGGTCGCGCTCCAGGCAGAAGAGGCACACGCGGTGCGGATCCATCACCGACACCTTGAAGCCGCGCATCCCTCGTGCACCAGGAGTCGATGGACTCAAAAAACGATGTCGACCAAAGTCGAGAAAAGTCAGTCAAAAAGTGACTGGGAGTACCGCTCTCTCCGAATCTGCGCTTGCTGGCGCGGAAAAAGAAAGAACTGACGTCAGCGCGCGAGGGCGACGTCTATGTAGCTAGCGCGAGGTCATCCCGGCGACCACGATGCCTTCGACGAATGTGGAGTCGACCGACGCCACCTTCCGACGCGCAGGGGTACTGCTGACAAAAAAAAACTTTCCGGATCCAAGTCTGAGGCCTGGGGGTAATTCTAAGGTAAGGAATCTATAACTGTTTCTTTCAGATATTAAATCCAATAGGGATTGTTAACATGGGCTAATTCCAACAAGAAGATATTTTATTTTCTGTCACAAAAAAGAGGAATATTCTTAGCCTTATATTAAGTCGAGTGACTATAAAAAGAAAAGGGTTTGGAATGATTGTCCAACAATTTAGAGTCAATAAAGCAACACTCAGTGACCCCACAATCCTGTTTCCAGGAGCCGCAAAAATTAAGTGACCAAACTGCCATCTGTAATGAATGATAGGATGCAGGATGTATTATGAGATTCTTGAAGGCACACTGTCAGTTTTCTCTCCTATGCTTTACAGTCCAGCCTATTAGCTAAGAATGTCACATAGTCACTTTCCTTTCCCCAAAAAAGTTTCTGAAAGATTCTCTATAGTAATCACTTTACCAGTGACGCATTTTTAGAAAATTGGATTCTTTAAAAAAATGGAAATTAAATAAAATGTGGCTATTTTGTTAGCCTTTTCTTTAGGCTGCAAACATATATGTAGTATACTGCTGTAAAAAGTTATATATACATATATGTATAGTTTTTTTTTATTGTTTCAGGAAGCCGTGGAAATATACAAGTCTTCCACTGGCCTAGTTCTTTATGGCTTTGAAAGAGAAACTTATGCAATTGACTAGGGCAATCAACGTAACATGAGCAATCCGTATCTGTCTGATTCAATACTGTGGCAACCATTAAAGAAGGTAGCTGGCACATTCATCAACTGTATGGATTCGTGGTTAACCCATGTGCTAACAGATGAGCTAAAGTATGAACTGTTTTAAGTATATTCATCCTATATTTCTTTTTAGTTCTAAAAATGCAATCACAGCTTTACCACACTGTGAATACAAAAATCCATAAAGAGCTATAATAAAATTATCTTAATGAACTACTATAGGACATACAGTTAGACGAATGGAGAAAAAAAAGTGAACAGCAAGAAACAAATTATCTAAATAACAAATACAAGATAATCACAATCTATTGCTACTAAATATATCAACAGGTAAGTTAAAGATCGCATACTTTTACACCTATTAAGCTTGAAAGACAAATTAGAAATCCTGCCCTTTGTGGTAAGGCTGAAGTTGATCACTATGGAGTTAACTGGCAGGTTACTGCTGATTTTGGGAGTAAATTTCAATCTGCAAAACAGAATACTTTACTAACATCGATGAGAAGGATATTTGAGAACTCATACAAAAAGTTCCTTCATTGAGCTCTCTAATACAGTAACCATAATTTCTAGGTGTAGGGAAGTGTCGCTTTTTGACATGGTCACTCCCACCTTTTGCCTGGAAATTGATGCAATTTTGACAGAAGTGCACTGCGTTGCTGCTATCTAGGTCCCCAGTGCCAGATTTATTTCCCTAAAACTGTACAATTGTTGCCCCAATTGGCAATACTTTCAGCACCCCCTATAAATCCTTAGTAAATGGTACCCCAGGTACCTAGGGCAGGGAGACTAAAGAGGGTCCCTAAGGGCAGCAGCATGTATTGTGCCACACTAAGAGAGCCCTCACCACACTCATGCAAACTGCCATTGCAGGCTGTGTGACATGGTGCGGAGAAAAGTGAAGACTCGACATGGAACGCCTCCTGTGTGCCATGCCAACAGACACTGCATGTAATATAAATAAGTCAACCCTACAGCAGGCCTTACAGCCCAGAGGCAGGGTGCATTACATTACATGTGAGGAAATATCTGCATGAGCAGATATGCCCCTGTAATGTCCATGTCGATTCTTGGACATTGCCAGTGAACAGAGAAGCCATCTTGAGTATATGTACTGGCACTGGTTATTACGAGTTCCCCAGCAACATGATGGCTTCACTGAAACTACAGATGTCTGGTATCAAACATCTCATGTTAATAAGCCCATACTGATTCCAGTGATGGATTTATTAAAACATGAACCCAGAGGGCACCTTAGAGATGACCCCTGAAAACCTACTGATCTCTAGTGTACTGGCTGACTGGTGTAGACCAGCCTGCCACAACAGACAGGTTTCTGACCCCCTGCAGGTGAGAGCCCACACTCTCGGAGGGCAGAAACATTACCTGCTCCGGCTGGAGGTGTTGTCGCCTTCTCCAAGCAGAATGGATAAGTAATCAGCATATCAAGGCAGGAGGTTTCAAAGGCCTCTTTTGTCTTTGATATGCGACCCAGGCTTCCCCCAGACAGGAGAAATACCAACCCCTGCCCAGGATCCATTTGACAACCGGACAGGCAGGAAAATTAGCTAGTAGAGAGGCATATTCCTCATCAGGCTAGTTCCACCCCTAAGGTGGGCTACCTGATTGTAGGAAGCTAGCTCTTTATGTGATATATCAAAATCTGATATAGTGTGTAAAAAGTCCAGGGCTTTCCTTATGAGTGGACAGAGGCTTGCTCTAACAATCCCAAGGTGCTCTATTAGGGGGTAGTGTGTTCGAGCAGCCTTAAGCTTAACCAAGAGGAGTGCAAGACATCTGCAAACACACACAGTAGTTAATAAATTACACACACGACTCAAGGAGATCAACACCAATTTAAAAAATAGCAAGCATCTTTAAATAGGTTTAGGCATCAGAAGAATTTTATTCACGCAAGTATGTTATTAAATATGAATTCTTTTCAGTTCATAAAGTTGACAGTTTAATTTCTGTAAGCTGCAATGTTACCCTATGGGAGGAAAAGTCAATGCAGCATTCAGGTAAAGTACAGTGTCTTACGGGACCCTTCTACAGGAGTTAAGGTGAGTGGTGGGAAAGGTCCATGGCTGCATTAGCAGAAGACCACCAGCAGCACTAGGGCGGCCGGGTGCAGAAGTGCAAAGCAGCATCGGGTGCCCAATGTTACTCTATGGAGATGGTCACGGTAAACAGAGTCTGCAGGTTTTGACTGGGGGGCCAGTCGGGCTGAACCAACAGGGGGGGTTAGGGCCTCACAATGCTGGGGGACACAGGGACACCCTTGGTCTTCTTCTCCATAGTCATGGGGCGACTGGTGCGGAGGTGCCCTTAGGCGTCAGGTTTTCTTAACGGGAGCAGCCACAGTAGAGGGGGCCTGCGTGCAGAGGCTGCAGGTGAGGTTGGTGGGCCCCTTTATTGCTTCTTGGAAAGTTTCCCCTAAGTTATATTTTCCTAAGACTCCGTTCAGGAATGACCAGTTAACCCTATCGAATGCCTCGGCTGCATCGAAGGTGATAATTGATAGGGGGAGATTCTTGTGTGTTGCTATATCTATAGCACCAATTACCTCATGGGTCAACCTATGGCTAGAATCTTAGTCAACAGCAGCCTCACGGAAAGGATAACGATCAAGAGAGGTACCAGGCAGGGTTGCCCCCTTTTCCCCCTGCTTTTCAATCTATACATTGAACCTCTAGCGAGTAATTTAAGGAGCAATCTAGAAATAGCCCCCTTCTTCTATCAAGGGTGGGAGAAAAAAGTGGCCCTGTATGCGGATGATCTAATGATTTTTACCAGCAATCTGGCAGGGTCACTTAAGATTATAGAGGAAATACTGGAGCAATATGGGAGGGTCTCTGGATATTTGATTAATCAGTCGAAGTCGGAAATTATGGAATGGAACACTCTCAGCAACAATCCCCTTGTAAATGAAAAAATACGATATCTGGGTGTGGAATTAATGAAGGATATAGATAAAATAGCCCAAATAAATTTTAACAGGGTATTCGGAGAGGCCAGAAAACTTATTAAAGTCTGGGGGGGTCTACCCTGGACTTTTATGGGGAGATCAAACATAATAAAAATGTCAATTTTACCCATAATTCTCATATATATTTTAGCTCGATTCCACTGGAATTTAAAAAGGAGTCAATAAAAATTACAAGGGGAGCTTAATAGTTTCATATGGGCATCAAAAGGGACAAGGATGGCTTGGAAGAAGGTAAGGAGGAGAAAAGAGCAAGGTGGGATAGCAAGCCCTGATATACTAGAATACTACAGAGCTTTCCAAGCTAAATATATGAGGGTATTACTAAATAAATATGAGATCTATCCCGCCTACCTACAAGCAATGGTTAACGCAGAAGGAAACAGTTATCTATATAAATTTGGACATCCAAAGTACTTTAAAAAGGTTAAACTGAAGATTCTTTTATCAGCAGCAAAATTGTGGTACCAAGTGAGTAGATTACTGAAAATCCTGTATTATAGTGAATTTGCTCCTTTATGGGACTCACCAGGGACCCCAGAATGCCTCATGGATAGGCTAGCAATCCCACTGATGCAAGCAGGAATAACTAAATGGGGTCAACTGATAGAGGGTAACAACATCATCGATTGGGACCAATTGGCAATCAAAACGAACGGTACAATATCGAAGTTTAAATACTATCAAGCTGGGTGAAGAGCCTGGTAGAATGTGAAAAAGGGAATAGAGAATTGGAGAAGAAACTACAGGAAGGCGGGACTTCAAAAAAAAAGTCTCACGTTGGTACTGGGCCCTTATATCAGCTGGTGAGGAAGATTTCACAGTACCTATTGCGATCTGGGGGAAAGAACTGCCGACGCTGGATGTTCAAAACAGATGGCAAGCATCTATGAATAAATGTTGGTACATTGTAAAATCTGCTGCCATAAGGAAAAATCATCTGTTTACCACACATAGAGCGTACTGGTCGCCGAAGAGGTTATCCAAACTCAGCGGGCAGAAGGTGAAAAGCTGCCCAAAATGTGGAGAAGAGAGGGCGGACGACATGCACATGTTCCAGCAGTGCCCCCAGCTTGAAAAATTCTGGGATGAAGTGGGTAAGGTCTTAGCGAGTCTACTCAAAAGACCAATAGAGGTAAGCATAGACCTCGTAATTTTTGGGGTGGGGCTTAATAACGAAGGTCTCCCCAAGCTGAATAAGAAACAGGAAAACTTACTTTTTCTAATATAACTGCTTGCCAGAAGGGAAATCTGTATTAAATGGATAAGTCCTATCCCTCCTACACAATGGGAATGGCTAGCATCTGTTCACAGGGTAAACAGGCTGGATAGAAGTGGGAGGCAAGGTAAAAGGTAGAACTTCTGGGAAATTTGGGAACAATTTAACCAGTCAATATAAAGAACTAGATGGAGTAAAGGATGTCCAATGATTAAGCAATAGCAATAACCGACAAGCTAAGTGCTTGTACGAGTAGCCAGGATGGCTAGCTCCCCCCCTCCGATAAGATTTATTGGTAGTGGAAATAAAGGGACCCTGACAACTCATAGAAGGAAACTCCCCTATCTCAGATCAAATATAAGGGGCAGATACGGGTCGGAACAGGATGGTTAAGGGTCCCCGAAAACTCCAACTACAACTTATTGTATAATGAGGACAAAATAAAAAAAATTAAAAAAAAGAAGAAGAGGTTGGTGGGCCCATGGAGGGGTGAAACCACGATGGACTCCGACTCTGAAGAGCTGGGGACCTCGATGACACCGTTGGTCCACTTCAACTTGGGCTTGAAGCGACAGTGGTGACTTCCGGCATTGGGTTTTGGGTGGTTCCGGTGTCCTCAGAGTCCTTTCTTTAGAGTTGATGCAGGGAACAGTTCTGCTGTTCCATGGGAGGTCTTGGTTCTTTATTGAACGCAGGCAGTCCTCTAATGTATTGGAGGTACAATAGCTGCAGGATGAGAGTTCTTGAGCACAGTTTCGATGAGGAGCAGCAGACAGGCCAGCAGGGCTAGAGCCAAGTCAGTTGATCTCTTCAGTCTTCTGCTTTCGCGGCTCTTCAATGTCCTTCATAGGTCATTAGGATCTGCTTCTCAGGTGTCAGGGGCTCCCCTAAATAATGAATTTAGGGACGCTAGGGGAGTGTAGGGTAGTAGCCAATGGGCTACTGACCCTTGGGGTCACTACGCCAGCTATATGACCACTTCCTGTAGGAAGTGGGCTTAACCCTGTCCCAGAATTCCTAAGTATGCCATCACCAAGATGGCCACTTCTGAAAAATTGTGTCCAACTCTCTGTAGCCCACCTTAGTGGTGGTACTAGCCTGGAGGTGGCCTACCTGCTTAGCTAATTTTCCTGCCTGTCTTGCTCCCAGGACCCTTGTGACCCAAGCCCCCTGTTAGGAGCTCCCAGACTTGTCCCCAATTCCGCCCTCCAGTCTGTTTCTAGGTGCCCCCCTTCTTTCACCGGCGTAGCGCGCAAAGCTACCAGCCGACCAGCGCCTCTGCACCTGGAGGCCCCAGAGCAGGTATTCAGTAATTGCTGGTGTTACTTTGGACCTTGGCCCCCTACAGCCCTAAGTCCTGAAAGAGACCTCCAGAAACAAACCGTAAATAACTGTACGCAACATATGCCCCCCCCCCCCCTCTACAGGAAAGCATTGCTGCGTAAAGACGCATTTAAGTGAACATTTTACTTACCTGTGAAAATCTATATTTAAAAAGGCACTTACTTGATAACTAAGTTCTTGGTATCAAAAGTTTTATAAAAATACCACTTATTTTTCTAACTTGGTCGCGGATTTATTCTTGAGTGTGTGTCTCAATTATTGCCTCTGTGAATACAACAAATGCTTAGCACTGGGGGGGGCAGAGCTTGCCAAGGCTCAAGATTGCCGCGCTCTGAGCGAGCTCCGCGAGCCATCCACATTATCCGTCATTATCCTTGCATCGGTGATTTAATTCCGTACCAGAACGAGCGGCTCGTGTAGACTCGCATTGAGCTTTCACGAGATATGCGTATCAACTACAACGCTGCTTCAGTTTTTCCTGTGCTGGGGACACCCTTCTCTGCCCAAAATAATCTGGTGGGACCGTTGTCCCAGAGTAGGAGAAATCACTGTTGCAGGCCGCATTGACACTCGCTCACCCTACTCGCAAAAACACCCTGGGGAGGACTACAAGTCCCAGGGTGCAATGCTCCCTTCCCGCGACCGCAAACAAGGGAGAGGCGTCACCAACCGCGCATAAAGCGCTGCCTCCCCCCCGCGGCGCGGGACACTGCTTCCGTTTTTTCCTGTGCTGGGGACACCCTTCTCTGCTCAAAATACTCTGGTGTGACCGTTGTCCCAGAGTAGAAGAAATCACTGTTGCTGGCCACATTGACACCCGCTCACCCTACTCGCAACACCACCCTGGGGAGGACTACAAGTCCCAGGGTGCAACGCTCCCTTCCCGCAACCAAAACGAGGGGGAGGCGTCACCAACCACGCATAAAGCGCTGCCTCACCACCCGCGGGACGCGCGCGGGCCGCGCCTGGGCCAAGGGCGGGTGTTAGAAGTAATAAAGACAGGATCAGGAAAGTAAGGATACTTCTTTATTGGCCATCCAACTCTCCACAACCACCCAGGGAACCCCAACATTCTAAGATCAGCTCTAGCAGGGAGATACCAATCAGGAGGGAAAGTGAGGGGTGGACAGGAATAGACCATGATGTAGTGCAAGATTACAACACACCTCCCTTCCTATACAACAAGGGAGGGTGAAACTATAGTAACTAAGTGACCCAAGAACAGCAGAATAACACCTAGTAAGAAAATGGGTAAACAAACGCCCCTTAAGGGAACTTTAATAATGTATACAATACTTGAGCATGTGTACGTTACATTACAGACTTTACAATTGATCCAGCGCTAACAATAAAAATAATTCTCCTATTATGCTTTTTGGTCATCCAGGTGCAATTATTTCTCTAACACACACACTATATCCATATGACGGTGGGGCCCATAACACCGCATATACATTCACTTACTCATTTGTTCCCTGGATTTCCTCCGTCATGAACCTAGAGAAAAACGATTCGCTGGAAGGAGACGGATACCTCTTTTATAATGACATAATATTTCTCATTTGCTTTTAAGGTATTCCGCTCATTGGTCGATGGACCAACTAGTAGGAATCAGTTGATGGTGATTAAGACCAGCTCAATCACAATGAACTCTTTTACCATTTCATTATTAATCATTATGCTAAAGAAAATCACTGAGTCATTTGTTTAAAGAATAATAAAGTTTATATAAAGTTTTGAATGCAGGAAATTTGAGATTAAGCTTATTATTCAGATCATTGCATTTATCATCAATATAAGAATAGTTTGAAATTGCATGGCACTTTTATTAGACGGAAAAACGAGGTTATCATAATAAGAACTCTATAGATCAATCTATCTATCTCTCTGGGGAAAGCCTAATAATTCTAATAAAATCTATCAAATAAAAGTTCTCCTAAAGCAGCATCTTTATACTCAACTGGAAAAAGAAAATAACAGCAGCAGCATCAGCTCGTCAGCATCAGCAACCGCAACTTCTCCCATCTACAGCATCTAACTTCTTCAGCATCTCCCGCAGCATCCCGCAGCATTCTCTCTAACCCATCCCGCAGCATTCTCTCTAACCCCTCCCACCAAGAGTAGGTCTTCTTATACCCTAATTCTAGCTTACAGCATAAAATGTTTCTTCTTACATGGCGCGATTCATTCTTATTGGTCAAAAACTCAGGTCCATATACATTTTAATCAAACTTCCTGGTCTTAACCAGTTCCGTGTGGAATGTCCATGCAAGCATCGTTTCCCACAGTTCATGCACTTGCTCATCCGTTTCGATCAGTCCAAAGTGTATCTTTTTCTGCTACATTTTGTGTAATACAGTTCCGTCTATTGATTCAACCAGGCTTCTCACGCTTCTTGCTGATCATCTTGGCACACATCTGCTCAGAAGGGTCACAGCAGCCTTGACCATACTTTCATCTTAGCCTCTCGGCATCAGCACGTGATCATCCCTTTTCCACAGCCTCTCTCCTCTATCACATGGTCTCATCCGCTCATGCGCACTCTAATAACTCGCGGCCATTTTATATTGCTGCTCGGCAGGCCTAAGCGCACTATTTTCAAAGATAAACAAAATATTATTAAAACAAAGAAATATAAACCCTTTTGTTTCCTCTCCTGTCTTTCTACGTACTTCAATTAGGTATTACCTAGCAGAAACAACATATAAAGCTGACCCTTACTTACCATCGCTTTATTTTGCAACTACACGTTTTATTTAAAAGCACAAATCATGCATTTATTATTTAATTAGTACGCAAAATATTATGTTATGTTAGAAACAAACAATTATCAGTCAATTAATTTGCACACTGAATTGCGTGTTACCATTAACCCTTAACATACATTGTTGGTTATTTACTTAAACGAACATGTTTATTAATATTGTACGAAAATATTAGGAGGTTAAAATTTTTACATTTACCCTGCTCCATCACAATCTTGTCACAGCTCCACCATTGCCCATTATCAAGGAGAACAACGTTGTCAAAAGCTTTAGCAATCCGGCAAGGGGGGTAGAACTTACTTTGACTGTGCCAGTCTTTTGTGCTTCTCTTGACTTGCACCACATCACCTACTTCCCAGTTGGGAACTTTAACGCCGTTCTTTTGATCGTACCATTCTTTGTATTTGGTTTGGTGCAAATCAATCTTCCTAGTAACCTCTTCAGGATTATGGGTTGTCGCCTTGCCTCCTTCCAGCCAACTAGGGTTGAACTTGGTGCACGGCTCTCTTCTGCGGAGGGAGGCGAAAGGGGAGATCCCCGTCACTGGGTTTGGGGAGGTGTGATATGCCCACAGACAATTGCGTAGGTGAGCTTCTACGTCTTGACCATTGGTAACAGCCAATTGAATGTGTTCTTTGATCAACCTGTTAGCCTTCTCGACTAGGCCGTTTGCTTTTGGGCAATATAGTGCAGTCAATTCATGTTTTATGTTCATGTTGTCTAGGAATTCCTTCATGGTCTGGGAGGTAAATTGTACCCCATTATCCGTGATCAATATTGAGGGTATGCCCTCCTTTGAAAACACATCTTTGAGGAACTCCAAAACTGTATTCGTGTTGACACGATGTACGAACTTCTGGGTAATCCAATGTGAAGTGTAGTCAATTAGGACCAGCATGAATCTCTTCTGGACACCCAGGTTGTCCATTGGTCCTATGATGTCCATGGCTAGTTTGTTCCACAGCTTGGTTGGTACCTTGACGGGGGCTAGAGGTGCTTTCCGCAGAGTTTGAGACTTGTCGCTCTTGGCACAGCTTACACAATCTTTGACTTGTTGTTCTGCCATAGTGTCCATCTTGGGGAACCAGAAGTTTTCCCTGATTCTACGTTTCGTGATGCTGCGTCCCAAATGCCCTTCATGCGCCAATTCTACTATTCTTTTCCTGAGACCAGTCGGTGGTATTACTCTGCTTTGGCGGTACACTGTTCCCAATGAGACTCAATTCGTTTCGAACTTCCCAGTATTCTCTGAGTTCTTCCTCAAGGTCGCTTATCTTGTTGGGCCACCCTTCTATCGTAATAACCTTGAGCCTGCACAGTATCTTGTCGTCCTCCATGTGCTTGTCCCATTCTCCTTCCGTGATGGCAGGGTCGTCTACTGTCATGATGGGACTGTCTAACATTTCTTCCTGATCCTCTGTTGTTAGCAGAGTCCTTGATAAGAAATCGGCAACTCTGTTTTCTTCCCCAGGTACATACTCCACTTTGAGGTTGAAGTTCTCGAGTCCCAGTATCCATCTACTTATGCGCAAAGTACAGTTCTCCATTCCTTTCACCGTAAAAATGGAGGTGAGGGGCTTGTGGTCCGTCCGGATAGTGAAATTCAAACCCCACAAAAAGAACTTGAAGTGCCTCACGGCCCAGAAGCAGGCCAGGGCTTCTTTTTTGATTACAGAGTAATTGTGTTCTGCACTCGTGAGGCACCTGGATGCAAAGGCAATGATCTTCTCTTCTCTGCCTTCCTTTTGTATCAGAGTGGCTCCTAGTCCTTTGTTTGAAGCATCTGTGGTGAGAATGGTCTTTTTCCTAAAGTCAAATGACCCTAACGCCGGCGAGTTCAAGATCTCCTCTTTTAGCTCGTCCATTACTCTATTGTGCTCTTCCTTCCATACAAAATCTTCGTTTTTCTTCAAGAGGTTTCGCACGGGTTCACATTTAGCAGAGAAGTTTTTGATGTACTTGGACATGTATTCAATGAGCCCCAAAAACGACTTAAGTTCCTCCTTGTTCTTCGGATATGGGGCATCTTTTACAGCACCAAGCAGGCTGTTTTTTGGCCTGAATCCTTCCTCGGAAATAGTGTGTCCCAAGTAGTCAACGGATGACACTCTAATTTTGCATTTGTTCCTTTGTACTGTCAATCCAGCGTCCGTGAGCTTCTGGAATACCAGTTTAAGGGTGTAATCATGTTCTTCTACGCTGCGCCCATACACCAGAATGTCGCCCTGGAAACACATCGATCGGTCCACTCCCTTCAAGATTTGCTGCATTATTTTTTGAAAACCGCCGCAGCCGACGCTAATCCGAACGGCATTCTCCTGAACATGAACGCACCTTGGGGAGTGATGAAGGCGGTGAGTGGCCTGGATACTGGGTGGAGATCCACCTGGTGATAAGCCATTGACAGGTCGATTACGCTGAAGTACCTTGCCTGGTCCATGGTGCTGAGCATCTCATTAATATTAGGCAAAGGGTGCCTCTCCACCCAAATGCTTTCGTTGAGGCTGCGTAAGTCCACACACAACCGAATGCCTTCGCCATTTGCCTTGGCTGCGATAACTACTGGGGCCAACCATTCGGAGCAATCCACAGGCTGAATGACACCCATGTCACACAATTTACTCAACTCCTTCTCCAAAGGTTCCCTCATTTGTTGTGGTACTGGACGCAATTTGTGAACCACAGGCTTGGTGCCGGACTTAAGTTTGATTCTGTGTTGGAAATCATGCAGACAACCCAACTTCTCTTGAAACAAAGCCGGAAATTCCTCGCAAATGGTGTCGCTTCCTTGGTTTCCTTCGGTAAGTAGGACTTGCTCCCTACTGTTAGGGTCCAGGATGATGCCCAGTTCCTTTTGGTGTTGCCATCCTAGCAGGTTGGATCCCGATTCGACAATGTATACTTAACCAAAAGCCTTCCTGTCCTTGAATTGTATATTCATCTCCTTCATTCCCATGAGAGGTATTGGTTCCTTGCTGTACCCTGTGGGAGAAATGTCCGGTTTCTGCAGGGAGCTTACCCTTTGCTCCCCAAAATTCTCAAAATCATTTTTGTTTAACAAAGTGAACGGGGAACATGAATCTGCAAACATGGTGACATTTTTGTTGTTAAGTAATATATCGCACTTAGGATAAATGGCATTAATGGAACCCACATTACTTTAAAGCTGTAGCACATACTTCTTTTCGCTCAGGGTCACACATTTTATTTCTTTGTTCTGTGCCTTACCAAACTCCCTCTCACTGTCTTTGGTGTGTGGTTCCCCTTCTCTGCATACCCTGGCAAAATGCCCCCTCCTGCTACATTTTTTGCAGGTCACGCTTCTGGCAGGGCACTGGGTGAAATTTGCAAAATGATTACTGCTACCACACCTGTAACACTTAAAATTTCTTTCATTGTCCAACATTCTGCTACTCATGCCTCCTTTATATTTCACTTTGTACACTTCCCCTCTTCTTCTTCCTCCTGAACATTAGCTACAACCTCCGTGTTAGGCTTCATTTCTTTTATGCACTTTGCTGTATGCTCAACGGATTTTGCAATCTCAACAGCTTCTCTCAATCCGGGGTTTTTAGCCAAGAGTTTCTCTTGGATGCGAGTATTATTAGTGCAGCGCACCAGTTGATCCCTTGTAAGTGAATCCGTGAGATTGCCAAATTCGCACAATTGCGTGAGACCCCACAATGCAGCAATATAATTTGAGACTGACTCCTGTTTCCCTTGTACTCTATTGAAGAATTTATGGCGCTCTAAAACTACGTTTACTTTATCGCCAAAGTGTGTCTCTAACTTGCCCATGGTACGTACAAACAAATCCACTTCTTCACCCTCTTCTCCCCCCACTGGTTCCGGCAATGTCTCGTATATTTTCCGTCCATGTACGCCTAAATTATGGAGGAGGATATGCTGTTTGCGTAAAGGGGTAAAGCGCTCCCCCCCAATGGCTATGATATACGATTCGAACAGCTTGAACCACTCCTTCCAACATATTTCTGGTTCACCTATCTCGTTAAGGAAGGGGGGGGGGGGGTTGGCTCATGCTCGCCGCTGCCATCATGTAGAACGCGGTGGGAGGAACTCAAAAGGTAAAGAACTCTGGCAAAGGATAACCCGTAGGGGAACACTGCGAGGAACTCAAGAGTTAAAGTACACTGGGCAAAAGGATAACCCGTAGGGGAACACTGCGGAGCCCCCCCGAAATGCCACCCAAACAGGTCAAGGACCAGAGGACAAAGAGGGAGAAACGACACTAAGGTCAAGAACAAGAGAATATTATAACAAAAGAGTAAGATCTAGGAGATCTACATGTAGTCAGCCACAGTTGTAGTCAGCAACAGTACCTTAGGCCCCGAGTCCCCTTTAGGTGTAGGGAAGGGTAGAATTGCAAACTGCTGTCTCAGATCAAAATGGAGGAAGCTGCACGATGGAGCGCTGACAATGGCAAACTGCGGCAGCCGGGAAATTGTAGGACGAATCAGCAGGGCTGGAAATGCTCACTCGTGCAACGGTGGGCCGCCCTGACAGGAAATTGAATGAAGGAACGCTTACGAAGCGCAACACAGCTGAAGGTCCCTCGTTGAAGGCGGCAACAGGAAACGGCTCGGCGGACTCCTGAGGACTAGAGCGCTCCCTCATACAACGGCGGTCAGCGGTAATTCAAAGCGCCTGACAGGAACTTGTGAGAGGAAGCAACGCGCCTGACAGGAACTTGTGAGAGGAATGCCTCCGTGACGCACCACTGATGGAACCTCGCGTCTAGCAGATCAACGATTTTCCGATGTCCTTCAAGGCTGTATCCCAGGTCACGCACACTGCTTCTGCGCTGGAGAGATGAAGGAGACGGCGAGGATAACTCCAGCCTGCTGCACGGGGTGAGTAATCCGAAAAACGATGGCAAATAGTCAATATCGGGTTCAGCACTACTTCACCACTACTCCACTGGGCCAAGGTTTCTAAGGCCCCTCAATGTTCTCATAACTGATACGCCAGATGCAGTTGATGCTCTCGAAAGTGGAGCACTGGCGCGGATCTCCTTGGCTAGTATCTTGGCAAGCCAGCGCTCTCCCAATTGTGAATACTTTTCCACGGTACAGATACCATCCGTACTCTAGCACGTTCCTTACAATAGCACACTCCCCGAAGTGGAACAGCTTGAGCATAGGCACGTTCACACCGTAAGCTTACTGAATAGTCTGATAGGTCATCTTTAGGTAGATGTAAGCAGGAACTGGAATAACTGATGTCTGGTTGAACTCCTGGATTCTTCTTTTAGTTGCTCGCCACAGGAACGTGGATGGAACGTGTACTCAGAGGGGAAATGGCCAAATCTGCCCCCTACGCAGAAATATCGTCGCCAGTGTTAGAAGTAATAAAGACAGGAACAGGAAAGTAAGGATACTTCTTTATTGGCCATCCAACTCTCCACAACCACCCAGGGAACCCCAACATTAAGATCAGCTCTAGCAGGGAGATACCAATCAGGAGGGGAAAGAGAGGGGTGGACAGGAATAGACCATGACGTAGTGCAAGATTACAACAGCGGGCCCATCCTGCGCCCGTCGGCGACAGGAGGAAGCGGGGCCACCCCCCTAACAGTGGATCATCGGGGCATCTCGTATGAACTAGCAGCTACATTGTGATATCGCGAACTGAAGTCTGAGGATTTAAAGGTACTTTTCATTGAGTGGGAATCTACATAAAGCACAAGTTACTACTTGTGTAACGATATATCTGTAAGAGACATTAGTTAGTGATAGATTCCTTACCTTAGAATATCCCCAGGCGTCAGACTGGATCCGGAAAGTTTTGCTAGCAGTACCCCTGCGCGCCAGTAGGTGGCGTCGTGCGGCTTCGCATCCTTCGCTGGCGTCGTAAGCGCCGAGATGACGTCACGGAGACTACTTAGGGGCCACCCATGCGCGCTGTCAGTTCTGTACACGACTTTCCGCGCCAGTAACGCAGAGCCATGCAAGAAACTGACCACTGGTGCCATGAAACTAGGGCCCTAAAAGGGATGACCTTAACCCTAGAAAGCAGGTCGCAGAACGGGGAGGATGGGTGGGCGGTAAGGAATCTATCACTAACTAATGTCTCTTACAGATATATCGTTACACAAGTAGTAACTTTGTGCATCTGAAAGAGACAAGTTAGTGATAGATTCCTTACCTTAGAATAGATACCCCAGCAATACCAACCCCGGTGGTGGGTCTGCGAACAAGATTACACCAGAAAGTCACGGAGAACAGAACGGCCAAAGAAGCCGTCTCTCCGGACTTGACTGTCAAGGCAGTAATGCTTGGTAAACGTTTGCAGCGAAGCCCACGTAGCTGCCTGACAAATGTCCTGCAAGGGAACGCCGCGTCCCAAGGCAGTAGTGGCTGCCGTCGCCCTGGTAGAATGGGCACGCAGCCCCACAGGAGGCTCCTCCTTAGCCAACAAGTAACAGGCTTTGATGCAGAGAACGACCCACTGAGAGATGGTCCGTTTGTGCACGTCCCGACCTTTTTTGGCGCCCACGTAGCCAACAAAGAGCTAGTCATCCACCCGGAACTGTTGCGTGCGCTTCAGGTAGAACGAGAGCGCACGTTTTGGGTCCAGACGGTGGAGCCTCTCCTCCTCTTTTGAAGGATGTGGAGGCGGAAAGAAGGTGGGCAAAGTGATGGTCTGCCCGATGTGGAAGGGCGTGACAACCTTTGGCAAGAAAGAAGGACGGGTCCTTCAAACCACCTTGTCCGGATGAACAGAAAGGAAAGGAGGTTTGGAAGAAAGAGCCTGGAGCTCACTCACTCTCTGGCAGAGGTGATAGCTACCAGGAAAGCCATCTTGAGAGTGAGAAGACGCAAAGGACAGGTATGAAGGGGCTCGAAGGGAGCGCACATCAGATATGTCAAGACAAGGTTTAAATCCCATTGAGGCATAATGAACGGCACGGGAGAAACGTGTGCGTAATGCCTTTCAGGAAACTGTTAACTACCGGGGACTTAAAAAGAGAAGGCTGATCTGGAAGCCAGAGAAAGGCGGAGATGGCCGAAAGATAACCTTTGATAGTGCCCAGAGCAGAGCCCTGCTGGGCCAAAGAAAGAAGGAACAGAAGGACCTCGGAAAGAGGGGCAGAAAGGGGATCCACAGCCTTAGCTGTGCACCATGCCTGTGCACCATGCCTGCTGTGCACCAACTGTGCAACTGCTCCGGACCTGTGAGGCAACTGACCTTCTGCCGCCGCGACGAAAATCTTACATCCGGACTACTGGAACCGAACCCTTACAGCGCTGCTCCCGCTCCTACCGCGCTCTGAACAGCCTAATCCCTGATGCTGAGTCCGTGCTCGGGCCCCCAGGGCGGGCGATCCCGTTGAAATTGGGTTCTTTGTAGTAAGCGCATTTGCTGATCATTAATGGAACCACCAAGCAAGCGCCAAAGGACTTCTAAGACATCATCACGGCAGCCACTCAGGTTTAGGAGGTATGTGGATCT
The DNA here is from genome assembly GCA_963921515.1 of Calotriton arnoldi. Lineage (NCBI taxonomy): Eukaryota > Metazoa > Chordata > Amphibia > Caudata > Salamandridae > Calotriton > Calotriton arnoldi. Next base: position 740,731 of record CAWUFW010006665.1, read on the forward strand.
TGGACCAGGCTATTCAGCTCTGGGCAAGATAAATGCTAGTACTTCTTGCTCTGCATAAGATGGCTTCTACTGTGACACTGGATGACTGTCTTTTCCACAGTCCCAAATGCCCTGCACGTGACAGACTTCCAGCTCTTCCTCGCTCCTACTCTTTCTTCAACACTGGGCTGTGACTGAAATGTTATTGTTAAGAGATAGAAGGAGACCCAGAACACATTGTGGGGGAAGAGCACAGTCTGTTGTGTCAGGTACCTCCCCCACAGTACACCTTGATATTTACCTTTCTGCCGGACCCTAATTCCCATTTCCCACAGTACTGGATCTCACTGTACTCATTATTGGGGACCGACTGAACTTAACACCAAGGTCACAACCCCCCTGCCTGACCTCAAGATGGCCGCCTCAGGTGGTCTCTCCATGATGCCCCACCTCTCCTGGACAACAGAACTGGTCTTCGACCTGATCTTAACCACATCCCTCACCTGACCTTGATCCTGCTCTCCCTCTAGGACATGTACTCTTCTAACTTTCCCTCGAACGTGGAGACCCTGCCATTTGACCGATGCCCGGTGGAGCTACCTGTTAGCTGAAGAGGAGACTGGCTGTGGATCCCCCCCTCGGCCGTCACCTACCCAGCCGGACATTGGGCAGACGTTCCTTCGTCTCTCTGTCGTATCCCCTCCTACCCCTTCACCCTACCCCTTCCCCCTCTACGCTACCTTCTTCTTGCCTTTTATCCCTTTAATGTTTTTCTGTTGAGACCTAGCTATCTGACCGATACCCAGTGGAGCTACCGGATAGCTGAAGAGGAAATGGGCTGCGGATTCCCACTTAGCCGTCACCTACCCAGCTGGACCTTGGGCAGACTTTCCCTTCGTCTCTCTGTTGTATCTATACCCTACCCCTTTCTCCCATACCCCTTACCCTTCTCACTCCATTTTCCTTTTCTTCTATGCTCCTTAAATGTTTTTACTGGTATCATTGGTAATATGTAACTGTTGTAAGTTTGCAACTATGTGGAACCTTATGTAAAGCGCTCTGATACCTTCGGGTCTAGCCAGCGCTATATAAAACTCTTTAAATAAATAAATAAAATAAATGCCAGAAACTTGTTCCACCTGCAGGCGTATACCGTTTTAGTGGAGGGACGCCTGGCTGCCAGAATGACATCACAGACTTCGGGAGGAAGATCGAAAGCTGTCAACTGTCGCCGCTCAAACTCCACGCATGGAGGTGGAGGCTGGACAGGTTCGGGTGGAGGACCGTCCCCTGCTGCTGCGACAGAAGATCCTCCCGAAGAGGCAGTCTGATCGGAGGATCGATGGCCATGTTGAGCAGCTAGGGATACCAGACTCTTTGTGCCCAATTCGGAGCCACAAGGATGACTTGGGCCCGGTCGCGCCGAATCTTCTTCAGCACTCTGGGCAGAAGTGGTATAGGCGGAAAGGCGTACAACAGACCGCAACTCCACTCGCGACGAAAAGCGTCGCTGAGCGAGTGCCGCCTTGGAAATTCCAACGCGCAGAACTGATGACATTGCGCGTTCTCTTCGGTGGCGAATAGAGCTAACCAAGGCTCTCCCCACTGCAGAAAGAGACCTTGCGCCACGTCAGAGTTCAGACACCATTCGTGATCCATCAAGCACCAGCGGCTGAGTTCGTCCGCCCTGGCGTTCAGAGAACCTGCCAGGTGTTGAACCACCAAGGTAATGCCTTGATGTTCCAGCCATGTCCAGAGGCGCAGAGCCTCCTGACATAGGGTCCACGACCCCACCCCGCCCTGCTTGTTGCAATACCACATGGCGGTGGTGTTGTCCGTGAACACCTGCACTACACTTCCCCGGACAGAGGGAAGGAATGCCTTCAGTGCAAGTCGGATCGCCCGAAGCTCCAAAAGATTGATATGGAGCCGGGACTCCGCCGGAGACCTCTGATCTCCGCCTCTCCCAAGTGGCCGCCCCATCCCAGGAGGGACGCATCCGTCACCACTGTGTGCTCCGGTTGGGGAAGGGAGAGGGATCTGCCATGGACCCAATCGCGATTCGTGAGCCACCACTGCAATTGTCGTGCAGTGCCCTCCGAGATCTGGACATGATCGGACAGGTTGCCCTGATGCTGTGCCCACTGGAACTTCAGGTCCCACTGCAGAGCCCGCATGTGCCATCTGGCATGTTGCACCAGCAGGATGGAGGAGGCCATCAGGCCCAGGAGCCGGAGGGTCATCCTGACTGAACCCCGGGAGAGAGGCTGAAAGATCGGAATCATAGCCTGAATATCCCGGACTCGCTGCTCGGGAGGATAAACCCGAAACAGCGTCGAATCCAGAACCGCTCCGATGAAGGGGAGCTTCTGAGAGGGACTCAGGTGCGACTTCGGCATGTTGATGGAGAACCCCAGCAAATGCAGGAGGTCGGCCGTAGTCTGAAGGTGGGAGACGACTGCCTGGGGCGAGCCCGCCTTCAACAACCAGTCGTCGAGGTAGGGGAAGACTGACACCCCTGACCTGCGCAGATGAGCTGCGACCACCGTCATCACCTTCGTGAACACCCGAGGGGCACTTGTAAGGCCGTAGGGGAGCACGGCAAACTGAAAATGCTCCTGGCCTACCGTGAACCGCAGGTAACGCCGGTGGGCCGGCAGGACGGGGATGTGAAAATAGGCGTCCTGCAAGTCCAACGCTACCATCCAGTCTCCAGGGTCGAGGGCAGCCAAGACCTGAGCCAGAGTCAACATCTTGAACTTCTCCTTCCGGAGGAAACGATTGACGTCCCTGAGGTCCAAGATGGGGCGCAGGCCCCCCTTGTCCTTCTTGGAGACCAGAAAGTAGTGGGAATAACAACCACTCCCTACTTCTGGCCCAGGAACGCGCTCGATGGCCCCTTTGGCCAAGAGGGCCCCAACTTCCTGCAGGAGAAGTGCCAAGTGGTCCCCCGACATGCGGTGGAACTGAGGTGGCATGGCTGGAGGGGTGGACTGAAAGGGAAGGGCGTAACCCTTGCGGATGATCTGCAACACCCACTTGTCCGATGCAATGGCTTGGGACAATACAGCTTGGGTCTCCTCACGACACTGATGTAACACCTGCGCAACTGTGTCCCACACCGCGTGGGAATAGCGGCCCAATAGGCAGGCGGTATTCACTGACCGCAGCCCCAAGCTGGCGAAAGAGAACAAACGTTTACCGAACTGTTCCAGCTTCTTAGAGTCCTTATCCGGCGGAGCCGTGGGAAAGGCACTCTGCGACGTCGAAGCTTGGATGACCAGACTCTCAGGCGTAGAATGAGTGGTCAAAAAAGCGGGGTCACCCGGCGCCGGGCGATGACGCCTGGCGACATACTTATCCACAGGGGCCCCAGTGGATGGTCACGACCAAGTGCCCAGCAAGACGTCGGTAAGGGCGTCGTTAAACGGGAGCAGGGGCTCCGACGAGGTGGTCGCCGTCTGGAGCACCTCAGTAAGGAGGTTAGTTTTGAGGGCCACCATAGGGAAATCAAGGTTGAGGACCTCAGCTGCCCGACGGAGCACAATCGTGTAGGAGGCGCCCTCCTCCATAGTAGGCGGGGAAGAGGCAAACCCCGGGTCAGAAGAGACGTCGAGGTCGCCGGCGTCCTCCAAGTCGTCCGCCCAGTCCTGCTCGGAGTCACACTGACGGGCGAGAGGGTCCTCGGACCCCTCCCAGTCGTCCTCCACCTTCGCCGCCGGTGGTACCGACCGCGGCAGCGGGGCAGGAGCCGGAGAGGGAACATACGGCGTCGGGAACGGCGTCGGAAACAGCGCCGAGAACGGCGCCGGTCGGGGCCGAACCGGCGCCGTGTCCCAATGCGGATCCCAGGTAGGAACAAAATGGTCCTGGAACCTGGGTAATGGCGGGACGAAAAGCACCCACTGCGGCGCCGGAGGCGGAGCCGAGGGCGGCACTGGGGCCGGAGCCGGCAGAGTTGGACTTTGTGGCGCCTTGGCCGGAGCCAGCGGCGCAGGATCCTGTGGCGCCGAAGCTGGATCCGCCGGCGGCGCCGGCGGTCCAACAGGATCCAGACACGGGACCGCGGGGCCCGAGGGCGCGCCGGCGGGAGCCCGAGGCCTAAAAAGGCGGTCCATGGTAGCAAGAAAGTCTTGCACCTGTGCGGGAGTCGCCGACGGACCCGGGTAAGGGGGGTAGGCCGCGGGATTCTCGAGCTCCAAAGGAGCCGCAGGGGCCAGGCCCTGTCCCCCTCATCCGCATCCGAGGACCGGCGGGGGGACGTCGGAGAGCGAACACGCTTCTTCGACTTCTTTTATGTCGTCTCTTACCCGAATCCGAGGTTGAAGACCTGGAGCCCGAGGAGCGATGGCTGTGGCCCCGCGAGCGTTCCCTGGAACGGCCTCTGGACCGGGAACGGCGCGGGGACGAGTGCCGGACCTCCAGCAGTTTCCAGCGCCGCTCCCGCAAGGCCTTCGGGGCCATGGCCCGACAATCCGGACAAGACCGAGAGTCGTGGTCGGTCTCCAGGCAGTAGAGGCAGACATCGTGGGGGTCCGCCACCGACATGTTGCGACGGCAGGCCCCACAAGACTTAAATCCAGGCATCCCTACGTGCACCAGGAAACCAACTGGAAAAAGGGAGACAAAAGTCTCAAAAGAGATAGTCAAAAAGCGACTAGGGTACGTGCTCTAACCGGATCTGCGCTCTCTGGCGCGGAAAAAGATCGAACTGGCGTCAGTGCGCATGGGTGGCGCCTAAGTAGTCTCCGTGACGTCATCTCGGCGCTTACGACGCCAGCGACGGACGCGGAGCCGCACGACGCCACCTACTGGCGCGCAGGGGTACTGCTAGCAAAACTTTCCGGATCCAGTCTGACGCCTGGGGATATTCTAAGGTAAGGAATCCATCACGAACGTGTCTCTTTCAGATTTGACTTTCGAAGAGGGAAGAAGTGATAAGGACAGATATATATATATATTTATGCATATAGTCTGGTTTAATACCATTATCATTCACAGTCTTTTTACCCTCTTTCTCAATCGTGCACTTCACCCACTGTAGTAAAAGAGCTGGCCAAATTCTCCTGTCAAACCCAAAGTATAAGTTACCCCAAAAAAGCAGGGAAATTGAACATGGGTAAAATAAGCAACACAGCCATTTTAGGAAAAGCACATTCCCCGGATGAATCACAAATGTCGTTATTAAAATATATCACAGGAGCAATGGGGGCCATCGAAAAGCAGATCCTAACAGTAGAGGAATCTTTAGGTGAAGTGGCCCAGGCCACGACAGCTCAGGCCCTGGCTAATGACCCAGTAATCCCTGGAGACACGACAGAGGGGGAAGTTCCTAGCAGGGCAACTGAAGAGGAGGGAGCAAACAAGGGAAACGGTTGAATACAATTCATCTCTGACTCACTGTCCCCCACCAAGTCGAACTCGCCGCCACCTAAACGCGTTAAAAAAAACACGATCCCATGGCATAGCCTCCCATCCTGGTAGTAAGACAACGAGGAACAAGAAGGGAACAATTTATTCACAGGGCCCGGTCCAAATTGAAACCGCCTCAGTTAAAACCCTTCCAGACCCTAATCATAACACAATTATTAGTAAATTGGACTCTCTGGTAGAGGCTCTTAAAAACCTTGACCAACACGTGAATAAAACTCTAGAGTCAACACAATCCAGGTTATCGAAAGTAGAGACAAAAACCAGCTCGTGTCTGGAACTCTTGACAATTTTTTCCGCTGGGCAAAAGACAAACACGACACATGACAGTCCCCAATCCCCCTACAGAATCTGCCACTGAATCATTAAGCAAGAGATCTACAGATGATACTGTACCATTAGGACCCAACTTATGCCCCCATAGCCATATTGCTAGTAAAAAGGTGCTGGGGACGAAAGAGAATGGGGCACTCTCTGGAGACAAACACAGGGAAACGGCTGCCACTGGCCCAACATAAGACACTCAAGAACGTCCTGTTGAGCGTAGAGAACAAATAGAACATATATCAGATCGCCTGGACCTTCAACCAGCAGTAGCCCCTTATGTGGTAGTTTTAACAAACGTCCCTCCCCTAACCCCAAATAGCAAGGAGAACTGGATCTCTTTAAGAAATAAATCTTTAAACTGGTTGGGCATGAGATCGGGATTAACTGACCATCTATTCTATAATTTTAAGATGGCAAGGAGAGTGAAATGGGTAGGGAAGGGCGAAAAAGAACAGACTGGTGACTGCGTGGTATTGTCCTTCAGATCACCGGAGATGGTCGAGGCGGGTTTCTATAGAACGGGGCATATTAATATCGATGTTAATGGGAACTCAGTTCGACCTCTGGGCTATTTCTACCGTCCACTATATCCAAGGAATAACCTAAGATCCCCTTTGAGCATAGGCCAGAGAACTAGGTTCTCAAACTATAGCATTCAAACATCAAATAGATGTCAATGTCTGTCTACATTGGATGGTTTAGATTGACTTAAAAGGGAGGCTTACCCAGCTGGGGAGAAATGTAGCCAGGGTAATCCTGGTATAACTACTGATGGAAACGTTTCCACAGTAACTTCCCAGGATAAACGGCCATTACAGGGCACAGACTCCCATCCAGCCGAAGGAAGCGTCCTGGCTAATCATATAGATAATAACTCAATGGTAACATCGCAGAAAAAACAGCGGATACAGGTCACAGCCCCTCAATTGGTAGTAGGTAGTCCCCCACCCGATTCTACAGACATCCCAAAATCTAAGGCAAATTGTATATCAACTCAACTCTTGGGTTGCTTATTTTGGAACATGGCAGGACTGCGGAACAAAATACAGACTACAGAGTGGCTAGACTTTATAGTGGACTACCCAATGATATGTGTACAAGAGACATGGGTTACAGAGGCTATCCATATAAACGGGTATAGGACTTATTTCACCTCAGCTATTCCATCAAGCCATGGCAGGGCAAAAGGGGGCTTGTGTACCTACATCTCTAACACGTTGCAATTCACAAACATCATGTCCTTTGCAAACAATCCTTTCTATCAAATAATGGTTTGTGAGTCAAAAGGTGATGCTAGTTTAGCAATAATAAATTTTTATAATAATGCCACCACAAAACAAATTATAAATGTTATACAGGAATTAAATAATGATTTGGAGGGTATTGACTGTGCCAAGAAAAAATACCTGACGATTCTGTGGGAGGTGACTTTAACATGCGCCAGTGTACAGCACACTCGAATAAACAGTGTGGTATGTCATATTTAGAGGATGATGAGCAGTCCCACTTTACGCATAGAATATACGGCAACAAGATTAATGAACTGTTGCTTAAATTTGACTTGACATTTGCCAATGAGATTTCAACCCCTTACGCTACTAGGAAGAAAACTTTTAATGGGAACTCAAGTAATAGTATTATAGATCACATTCTAATGACAAAACGATTTGTGGGTCTTGGGTTTAATTTTTCTACCCACTCAATCTCGCTCAGTGACCATTTTCCTCTCAGCGTTCAATTATCGCCTGATCCGTTTAAAAAATAAAAAATAAAAAGGTCGCAATAGGACCTCTTACCAGACAGAAAGAATAGAACTAGCACAACATAATGGTTATACCTTACTTTGGACGCAGGTTATTCCGGAAGAACTCCTTAAACAACTGATAGGTGATAATAAAGAGGCCTTCGATCTATGCCTAAAGGGCACTACTCCCCCCAATGAAGTTATTGTGGCTTTCTTGACTATATCCCAGGGCGCAAGGGAGAACCTTTTTGTTAATACCGGTAGAAGCACAAAAAAGAGGGAAATGGGGTGGTTTGACGCACCATGCACAAAAGCTCTAAATGCCTGAGGGAGGCATTGCACAGAACACCTAGAAGTACCAATGAGGTTCAGCACTGTAGAGTACTTTACAAACAAGCACTGAAGAAAAGGAAAATGTGTTTAAGAGAGGTTGCCTGGGAAACATTACAGCAGGCAAGCGACAGTAATGATGAAAGAACCTTCTGGAAGACCATTAATTCATGCCAGTGGAGCACAGATGAGGCCCCTAAAATTGAACTTGCAATCCTAGAAGAAGAATGGATTAAGCACTTTTCAAATATTTATACTCTACCCTCCCTGACAAACTCACAGGCCCAAGGACATCTTAATAATGATACATTAAACTCCCATCAAACTGCGTCTATCCCCCCCGTTTTCTTTGGACGAAGTCATTAATGCGATACAATCAAGTAAAAGCAGCAAAGCGCCAGGTCCCGATGCCATCCCCGTAGATCTATACAAAAGTAACATCGCCCTCTGGGGTCCACTATTGACCATAGTTTTGAGGGCTATATGCACTGTAGGCTCTCTCCCAACATGGAAAGATTCAATTATTGTTCCCATTTATAAAAAGGGAGACCGCCTAAACCCTGCATGCTATAGGCCAATCTCTCTGATCGACTCCCTTGCCAAAATAGCAGGACGCATTATTTTAGAGAGGCTGCAGAATTGAGCAGAATCACATCAGAAACTATCAGACCTTCAATACGGTTTCCGTAGTGGGATCGGTACTATAGAACAGAGTCTTAACCTAAATATATTTATTGGGAAGTATGTTAAGATGAGAAAGGGGATGCTTTATTTAGCATTTGTAGATCTCTCATCAGCTATCGATTGTGTGATACACGAAAAACTCTGGTCAAAACTGAAAGATATGGGGGTAGATATCCCGATTGTTAGCTTCTTGAGAGACTTATACACAGGGTGTAGAGCCAAGGTTAGGATTGGTGCCAAAGGCGAATGCACAGAAGCCTTCAGCGTTGAGAGAGGTGTGAGGCAGGAATGTGTCCTAGCCCCCTTCCTGTTCTCACTATATATTAACAGTGTGGGGGATGCGTTGGTGGCAGTTGCAAAAGGTCTCCCACAGGATAGGTACACGCCCTGTCCCGGCCCTCCTTTACACAGATGACGCAGTCCTAATGGCCCGCACCCCACTGGCCTTACAGTCATTGCTGACTGGCTTTGCAGACTATATGAAGGAACTGGACCTCCACGTGAATCAATCAAAAACCTACATCATGAAGTGTGGGAAGAAAATCACGAAATGTAGGGATATATTAACTGGAAAAAAGATTGGGTTCACTGACTCTTTTTCGTACCTAGGGGTCCTATTCGACACAGCCGGTACATGGAACAATGCAATTGAAAATAGACAGAATCTATTCAGTAAGGCATGCTGGGCTCTCAGACGCTTTGCGTTACGACTGGGCTCAAATCCCCCTGAGACGATGCTGAAGATATATAAAGCGAAGTGCCTCAGCATAGCATTATACGGGGCGGGTATATGGAGATATAAGAAATGTGAAGGTGTGCAAGTTATAGAAAATGATTTTTTTAGATACCTCCTACCGATCCCCAAAAGCACGTCAGTATATGTATCCCCATACTGAACTTGGCGCTCCCTTTGTCGAAGACATGATTAAGTTAGAACCAATACTGTTGTGGCACAAAATCTGGACTTCAGATCTCACACAACTTAAAGCAATAATTGGCGACTGTTTAAAATAATCATTTTATTCACGCATCCCATGGCTGGCGTATGTTGAACGATCTTTTAGCGACTTGGCCCACCCTTAGTATTTTGAGAAACCTGAAACACTGGGTACTATCAGCAGAAAATCGCTAAAAAAGGAAGCTATGGTGCACCTGGAAACACTTAAACTGACTACTGAACTTTCGAAACCCAGTGTTTTAAATAACCAACTCATTTTAACTACTTTTACCATCCAGCCAGATCTTAAATCTGTTTTAAACGTTCGCCACAGGTTTGTTCTTACGCGTTTAAGATTAGATATATTTCACAGATTAATCACTTTCCCCACCATGAATGATTGGTCCTCAAATCTGACAAACTGCCCTTGTAACGATAACATGCCCCAGAATGCAATGCACGTGGTACTCTTTTGTAAATGTTATATTGTATATAGAAAGAGATATGTTCTTCCGTTTATTAAACATATGTCTTTTACTCAATGCTGTCCTGTATACCTGTATATACAATCATTGCCAACACTAGAGATGTGCTGCGGAATGGTGTCTTTTCTATGGGCAGTTTTTTACGCTAGAAAAAAGAAAATATAGTACAAATCAACCACGTCATTTTAAAAATGTATAGTGAAGTGCAGAAAACAATTTTTATTTGAATCTTGCACTTATCCACTTTAACTGCAATGAAATCACTGTGACCATCTCTAATTGTATTCCTTTTAGGTCTCGCCCTGAGCCAGCGCTTGCGCTGGTCTGGGCGAGACATTTAGTCAGTGGGCTTTCAGAAATGCGACTACAGCTTTGTGTGGCATTCTGCGTGCGGTTACGCGCACAGGCACGAGCGCTATCGGGCTTTCCTCTCGCTCTCCCGCGCGCGCCTTGCTCTGCCTCTGTCTTGTTCGCCCCTCCCCCACCAGAGCTGCCATCTGGCTTTCTCTGCACGCACCACTCGCGTGCTTGTTTTCTTTCACTTTCGCGGCCGCGTCACTTTTGCGGCCGCGCGGCCAATGCTTGTTGCTGTGAGAGCCCAGTTGATGCTACATTTGAGCAGCACAAGCAAAACCCCCAGGGAGCTGGTAACGTGCCCCACAATCAGGCGGAGAAACTAACAACTGCATCCGCGCTTTAAAAGAACAGCGCAGTCAAAACGATGAAAGGGACTTTTGAGTCACCCTTTCTTCATTTCCCTCCAAATTGTACTGTTGTTCCTTGATTACAGAAGACACGTCTCCGTTGAACAGCATCCCTGGTGGACCCACTGCGGTGGTGGCATTCAAACCAAACCGTGACAAAAAAGTCACTGCCCGCTGTGGTAAGAAGTCCGTTGTCAGAGCCATGCGTGAAGGGGGATTGAAGGTGCAAGAGAATGCGTTAAAGCGACCAATGTGCGGTTACACTGGTGCATTGCACAGTTCACGTGAGATATTCCCATACAGGCGAAGATTCGCCCGTGAATGAAAATACCAGCCCGGTGTTGTGCCCTGTCAGTACTTCGGCCGTTGTTCTTCACTCAGATTTATGCAAACAACTCAGAATGAAGCTTCTACCAGATAAAACACGCTGCAGATGTAGAAGGCCAGCATTACAAGGTGAGCGGGGTGAGGTGGCAAGGTTTGTTGGTGCTCCGCACAGAACGTTTGCTCTTGTCTGTCTCCCTGTCTTCATTTCCATACCACCTTGTTTGTCTCGGCCGTAAACATCGACCTGCAAGATACACTGGCACGAGTTTTCCTCTTCTGCCTTGTGACATCGCTGGGGATCTGGACAAGGCCCTTATTCATCTTAGTGCCTCGTGAAAGGCTGGACTTTTGTGCTCAGTGGTGCTTACAGCGGGAACACTTTGTCTTGCTTCACGGCGCTAGTGCCGCTTGGAGACGTGTGCACGAGTGCTGACATTTCTGGGAGATCAGACTTAGGCTGTAAACATCGACCTGCAATAAGCAGTGTGATCCCACATTGGTTTCCTACACTGGCAGAAAGCTTCATGGCGCCTTTCTATCCACAGAGAACGTCAACAGGCCCGTTTTGAGGCCTTCTCCACAGACCACCGATGTTTTGTTTTTTGACCGTGTAACTTTTTTGCAAACCACTCTAACACACAGAAGAGTTGATGCATAGTTCACGCCTGCTGCTCTGGTGTTGCTTGCACTCCATGCTTCTGTATATATTTGTATGTCTCTAGTTACTGCACGTCTGTAGCCATTGCTGGTTTTTTGACCAATAGCACGGTGCATTCTGGGACTTGTAGTTTCACTTTCCCTTCATTAAATAGGGAGCATTAAACCTCAGTGGGAAGCAGGCAGTCGGTTTAAAATCCAGGACTGCCCACAGACCTACCCTACAGCCACATTCTCCAGAATTTCAAGGGTGGCTCGTTAGTGCAGCAAACATTGGAAGAAAGCGATGAGGTGCGGGACGCATCTTCGTGATAGGGAATTATGTTCTCATGAACAAGAGAAAGTGACAATTCATTTTTGACGAAAAAAATACGTTTTCATTTCAAAACAGTGCTTTAAATGGGCAGGCACTTCTTTACATTGAAACGGAGAGCACCTGCTCTTCCCAGCACTGCTGCAGTACATGTAATGGGAGAGTACTGGCACTTCTCACCAGCGAGCAGTTACTCTGTAGCGTGAGTACCGGCACTTCCATATTTCCATTTAAAGCACTGTTCCGATTGGATTTTGTGTCGCAAAGCTACAACACTTGGCAGTGAAATATCCCCTTTACTGCTGAAACTGTGGCACCGGTGGGAATGGGACGGAGTTGAAGGTGCGATGACGCAACAAAAGCAAAATGAGATAAGACAACATCACTGGACAAAAAACAGTAGTAGTAGGATAAATCTTTATTCGGTTAAAATATAACCATAAAAGATACAAATAAACCATAAACGCATAGTATAAAGAACAGATTCCAATAAAACTTCACCGAGCACATAACATAAAATCCGAAGCACGTTCGGATCATTATAACATTGATTGCAATTCCATGTCAAACATAAGAGGAGGCCTTGAGCGTTGCAAATAATACAAAAGGGCTTCTACTAGCTCCACCGGCTCTAACTGACTAAACATAAGATAACACCTTTATTTTCCATCCCACAAACCAAACCCCTGATAAGATTAAGTCCATGCCTCCTGAAGCTTGATTACACAGCTCAAAAAATTGGCTACGCATACACAGGTGTGAACATTCCTAAGCATAAAAAGCTGTCACATAGCAGGCCTCACCTGTTTGAATTTTAGATCTTTAAGAATTGTTTTCTAGGCCAGGTAAAGTGTGGACAAAATAATACAAAGTGAGTGAAAGTTTGGGCAGGTGAGCTATCACACTCACAGGGGGCAAAAGTACCCTGGGCACACCAACCCATATGAAAGCTCCACTCTCTCCTCCCTCCCTGCACCTCTCCCTCTCCCTCCGCTTCCGCTCCCACCTCCACTCCCTCCTCTCTCCACCTCCAACTCCACTCTCCCACCTTCACTCCACCCTCACTCCCTACACCTCCCTCACTCACCCCCTCCCTCCACCTCCACTCCCTCCTCCCCCCACCCACTCCCTCCCTCCACCTCCACTCCCCCCTCATCCCATCCCCTCCCTACCTACACCTCCGCTCCAGTCCTCCCCTCCCTCCCTACACCTCCACTCACCCCTCCCCCCACTGCCCCCTTCCTTGCATAAACAACAAAACTAGAACACATTGTTCGTGTTAATTCTAGTTTTTATTAGGATACTTCAGTTGTATATAATGTTTTCTATGTTATATATAAAGTGTCAAATGGTTAGAACACTTTTTTAATTATAACTTATAACTTTTAAACATGGTGCACAATATTCACAATACTCTGCAACACGTTAACAAAGACAATAGCTCTCTCTAATCACTTATAAGGCCCCAAAGGCGAGACCTATTGGCTATGCCAATGCTTGTTTATTGTGTAAACTACTCCATAAATTTTATTTCAGGTAAGCTTTTTTAACATCTGTGATAATGAAACGTTTCTTAATTGTGTGCTTTTATGATTTTATGACAAAAATCGAATAAAGCTTGTTCTGAGAACTACAACGATAGACATTGAAGGTCGGAGCCGTCTGCAGCCTGCTCCTGTGGCCTACGCCCCATAACGGAGCACGCATTTCGGCCGCCGAGATCCTCTGGAGGCTGCGGTGCTGCGTGCGACCTGCCCTGCCTGGACACGTTTGCTGCTGTGGGTCTGCGCGCTCCGAAATTCAGCCCGAAAGCGGCACACGGAAGATTGTGTGCAGCCGCCCTCGGCCCTGCCGGTCGGGTGGGATGCCGCCAGGAAACGGGCCTCAGCGGACCTTGTTATTCCTTGGAGACACTGTGTGGAACACCCCAGGCTCAAGTGATATTTGTCTACACAGCGGAGCTATGTGGGGCTACGGTGCTCTGAGAAGGGGCGGCCTGATCGTGGCTGGGAATCAGCTTTGACTGACTAATTGGGAGGATCCCTCTGCCCTGGCTTGGTCGGACCCTGCTCTTGTGATATCTGTCTGCGCAGCCGCATAGCGCCTTTCTGGCATTAAGATAGCAGTGACTGGAGGGCTTCAACCATCCCACACAACTTCCACCAGATGGAGTACTCTGGGCAGTGAATTGCAGATATACCGCTGAGAGGTGAGATGGGACCGCGATAAGAGGGAGCCAGAAGAGGCAAGCGCAGAGGTAGCTCGGCCCAGCTCGACCTAGCTCCATTGAGACCTTAGACCTGCACCTGGGGGAAAATACTAGTACTTTGTTTGTTCACGGAAACGAACACCAGGTAAATACCCGTTGCGGAGTCCTTGAGCTTCCCCTTGTCTGGACCTTGCGGCTGCCTGCTTCGCCCCATGGGCTAATAGTAAAACCTTCCACTGGGAATCAGTGTGTCCACCGATTAACACCTGTTGCCATCACACGAGTCATTGATTGTTCTTGAGTGCGCACTGTGAGACTCTTGGGATTGTGCGTGGCCAGAGCGTCGCCCGGAAGGTGAGGACTGGTGATACTCATGCCCCCGTCGTGCCCCAGTATGGGCAAAGTGGATAAGACGCAACCTAAGTTGCAGTTTGAGCAACGGAAATCGAGATAGAGACACGGAGGATGTTCGGACTTCCGATGAGCGAACAGATGTTCCCGAAGAGTCAGCAGGAGACATAAAACAGATCCTGGCAGCGATGCAGAAGAGCCTAGCAACTATCGATGGGAAAATAGATACGCTGGCATACTGCATGGATAGGATGTCGGAGCGCATCGATAAACACTCTGAAAGGCTCAACATGACGGAGCGGCAGGTGTCGGAGGGCGAGGAAGCGCAGTCTGAAGTAGATACAACCCAAAAGCAAATGCCGAAAACGATTATGGCTCTTCAGGACAAAGCAGAAGATTTGGAAGCTAGGTCCAGGAGAAGTAACATACGCATCACGGGCCTACCGGAATCCACAGCAATGGGCAACATGGAGGTCTTCATACAAAAGTTACTGGTCGCTTTGTTGGGCCGGGAAATATTTTCCGAAATATTCGTGGTGGAACGTGCCCATCGATCCCTTGGACCTAGACCTCCCCCGGGAGCCCCGCCACGCCCGGTGATGGCAAAATTGCTAAATTACTGGGACGCTGCCTTGAGGCAGGCCAGAGGAAAAAAAAGACTTACAGTACGAGGGCTCCAAAATATCCTTAATCCCGGATTTTACAATGAAGGTGCAGGACGCCAGACGACAGTTTGCTCATTTGAAGAGATGCCTGCGGGAACAAAATATGGATTACACCGTGCTGTATCCGGCCAGACTCAAGGCAACTATGAATGGCAAGTCAAAGATCTTCCTGGACCCAAAATCTTTGCAGAAAGCTCTAAAAGAGCACTCCAAGCTGGAAGAGCGGAATAGAGAATCAGAAAGGCTGGACGAGGCTGCTGGAGGCGGTATGGATGAACAGGATTGAAGAAATACTCGTTTGATAGACTCACTCTCAGATTTTTAGACTGGGTAGATGAGAACTGATTGCAGGATTACCCCACGACATGTAGTAGGTTTAATTAATGTTTGCATCCTGAGTACCAGAATTCCTCATTCACGGTTTCAAGGAATCTACGCATCGCAAGTATAGTTATAATTATGTTGACATGTTGTTAGTGGGAGGGGTATTCATTGACCAAACCAGTCATTATGTTGATAGAACTACTAACACACGGAGAATGTGATGATAACCTGCTCATTCCGGGCGAGCTGAAAGTATGTTGACTTTTTTTCACGGATGCACTAGATAAACTTGGATGGCACTGTGGTGAATTGCCTTAGTAGTGCTCTTAATGGAGCCGAGTTAACATCTGCCCCTGCGTGTTACTCACTGTATGATATCTACTTGTTTTTTTTTGTGGGGAGGGGTGGAGTTGGGGATTGCATGGCGTGGGTGGAAATTTGTAGGTATGTGTATTTTTTGTATTGTGCAGTCATGGTAGTAGCGTACACAGCGTGCCCATTGATCCTAGTGGAGATGCCCCGAGATTGGAAAGTGCCTTGGGAGCTGCAGTTGGAATATAATAAGGAGAAAAAGATCCCTGGTTTAGACCCTGGGTGATAGGCTGCGTCTGCTGACTTGGAATGTTAGGGGCCTAAATGATTTCAGGAAAACTAGGAAGGTACTTGCTTATCTTACCAGACATAATGTAGATGTTGCTCTTTTACAAGAGTCCCATCTGCCCACAGACAGTCCGAAACTCACGCGCAGGAGACTGCATGGCACATTTCATGCTGCAGGGTTTTCTACTCCTGCACGGGGTGTAATAACCTGGGTAAACCCGCGAACTGGTATTTCACTAGATGCGATTGAGACAGATAAGGAGGGCAGATATGCCATTTCTAGAAGTAAAGGTAAGGGGCTAGAATTCATCATAGTGAATGTTTATGGCCCTAAGCTTGATTACCCGCAATTTTATCGTGATCTACTAGGGCGCTTGCGTAGACTGGCATTGGTCCCTCAGGTGTGGGGAGGGGATTTTAACTGTGTCCTAGATCCGGCCTTAGACCGCTCCGGAGGGCCGAGCTGGCGTAAGTCATTAGCGGCAAAGGCGATAGAGGTTGCAATTGTCGAATTAGACCTGGTGGATGTTTGGCGCTCGAGAAGTAGTGGGGCTTGGGGCTTTACACACTACTAGGATTGATTACTGGTTCGCTACTAGATCCTTGAGTGCGCTGATTTGTGGCTGTGAGGATCATCCCCGCTCGTATTTAGACCACTCACCTATTCAGCTTGATTTCACTAGTCCAATGAAAAGACCAGCCCCGTTCACTTGGAGGTTCCTGCCCTACGCTCTCCTTGACACAGTATTTAAATCTGAAATGACTGAAGCGATCGAAACCTTTTTTGCTACAAATATTGGCTCTGTCCTCCAGTTTGCCACGGTATGGGAGGCGTTTAAAGTTTACATAAGGGGGATAGCAGCGATGGCCAAACATTCCGGTGTACCACGGTCAATCAGAGGGCAACTGGAATCACTAGTAAAGAAATTGGTCAAGCTGGAATGGGAGGCACAGGAAGGTGGGAATAACCAGGCCCTGGGAGAGCTCAAAAATACTTTGGAGGAGTATCATGAAGCCGCTGATAGAGAGGTTAAGTATTTAGGGAAATATGCTGTAGCTAAAACATATGGGGAGGGGGAACGCCCGGGGGCTACATTGGCAGCCATATTGAGGGGAGGCGGAAGACACCTAGTGTTACAGAACTGCGTTCTGCAACAGGAGAGATTCTAAAGGATCCCGACTCCATAGCGGATAGATTCAGAGAGTACTATGCGGATCTGTATTGCACTAAAAGGGTAGCAGAAGAGGCCGCAGTTCTAGACTACCTGGAATATATAAAACTCCCATGGCTGATGGATGAGCACAGGGAATACCTTATGAGGCCTCTGGAGGCCTGGGAGATCCAGGTCGCTTTACGATCCATGAGATCTGGGGGTGCCCCGAGGCAAGACAGCTTAACGGTCACTTTCTACAAAGAATTTGGTGAGCTCTTGGTCCCTCACCGGATTACACTGTTCGAGGAGGTGGGTGGGAGTGGAGAGATGCCCAGGTCTATGCGCGAGGCCTTGATTGTTACCCTTTTAAAATCGGGCAAACCCCCGATGATTGCGCATCATACAGGCCGTTGTCATTATTGAATGTGGACACCAAATTATTTGCTAAAGTACTGGCCAATCGCCTAGCTCCTCTGGTTCCGCTACTAGTTGGCCCTCAACAGGCAGGGTTTGTCCCTGGGCGCATAATTTACGCACCATATTTGGCACTATTCAACATACTAAACCCGACATAAAGGCGGCTGCTATTTTTCTGGGCGCCGAAAAGGCATTTGATTCTGTCGAATGGACCTTCATGTTAGCAGTATTGAGGCGAATGGGAGTAGGTGATCTCTTCTCCCAGCTTGTGCAAGTTCTTTATAACTCCCCCACTGCCAGAGTTAGTGTTGGAGATCTGGTGACCTCCCCTATTAAAATTTCTAGAGGTACTCGGCAGGGGTGCCCGTTATAGCCTCTACTTTATGCTATTGTTGCTGAGCCCCTGCCTTGCGCTCTTAGGGAGTACCATAGGCATCGAGGAATTCGCTTCCCCGGATATAATTTAATCATTTCTACTTACGCCAATGATACTTTATTATACATCAGAGACCCGGAGGTTAACCTATCCCCGGTGTTGAGAGAAGTGGTACGGTATGGGGAATTCTTGGGCCTCAGAATTAACTGGGCTAAGTCCACCATTTTCCCCCTTACTTCAGCCATGGAGCCGATGGATCTAGATTTTCCTTTGAGCTGGTCTGATGAGCCTGTGCGGTATCTAGGCATTTAGGTACATACTAACTCTGAGATAGTATTCAGAGAGAACTTTGGAAAGGCAATTGTCCAATTGGAAGAGGATGTTACCAGATGGGTGCGACTACCATTATCACTTCTAGGACGTATCTCCTTAATGAAGATGGTGGTGCTGCCCAGATTCTTGTTTTTATTTTTGAACATTCCCATGGTCCTTCCTGCTCATTTTTTCAAATGCATCAGGTCGTTATTGATCTGCTTGGCTTGGGCTGGTAAACAGCCCCGGGTCGCCTGGGAAATCCTGACACTGCCTTACTCGATGGGTGGACTTGGTGCGCCAGACTTGGAGCTCTACTACAGAGTGGCACAATGTTCTCACGCATTTTTACTGGCTACACCAGCAATCCCCCCTCCACATTTACATATTGAAAGGATTGCGGCTGCCCCCTCCCCCTTAGTCGCTTTGCTGTATAGAGCCCCGTCTCGGTGTGCAGGTCTCTTAGATTCCATGAACGCCACCTCCCATGCATGGCAGAACTTAATCAAGAGGCAAGCCGCCTCAATTCTGTATTCCCCGCTCGCCCCGGTAGAGATGCGTCTGTGGCTGTCAATTTTTAATGAGCTGGAGGTGGTACACGCTCTGGTGCTTTTTGGTATCTCAAAAATAGGTGAACTATTCGAAGATGGCAGGGGACGTAGTTGGGAAGACATAGTGGCGGATAGGCAAGATAAAACTTCACTTGCGACGTTCCATTTTTACAGAGTTCAGCATGCGCTTCGTGACATGCTTGGAGAGGAGATGTTGGAACCTCCAGAAGTAGCTCCCTTCTCATTGATACTGCGGGCAGATTCCCCCTGTAAAATAGTTTCCAAGATTTATTGCATGGCACAAGATAACCGGAAGAACTTTTTCATTAAGGCTAGATTGGAGTGGCAATCCGCCTTGGAGGTCATATTAGATGAAGACAAATGGCGCTTCTGCTGCGAGGCCATGCGGCATGCATCTCTGAATGGACGTCATCGACTCATTCATTTTAAATTTCTTAATAGGGTGTACCATACCCCTGCCCGTTTGCATAGATATGGCCTTAGAGATACTGCGAGATATGTAGTGCGGAACATGCAGGATTCGTACACTTGGCCTGGCTGTGCCCCGATAATGCCAAATACTGGGCACTAATATTTCAAAAATTGAGTGATATCACAGGAGAGCTTTTGTCACCTGACCCCTTGTTGGCCCTCCTGGGTTGCTCTAAGCAAGTGCCGAAAAGCATACGTCGTCTGATAGATATGGGTCTATTGATCGCTAAGCGTGGGGTTGCTATGCGCTGGGCCCGAGGCCCTCCTCCTACTGTTATACAGTGGTCTAGGGACATGCTGTTCTGCAACACGCAAACTGAATTATATAGTGAGCTGCTTCCTCATCAGAGCCGACCCAAAAACTTCTGGAGCCTATACCAGAGCTACCTAGCCAGAAAGGGTTAAACAATTTTTTAAGCCTTAACTTTCATTTGATAGTAAGGGGTGTTATGGGTGCGACACATTGATACTGCGTGCTGTGCATACGCGTTCTCAATCTTGTTTCTGGTTGGATAAAAGTGGGTTGCATGCTGCCTGGAGAGCTCTGTTCCTATACTGGTCTCATTAGATAAATTAACATTTGGATGGAATGGCAGCCTTGAAGGGGTTAGATATATTCATGTTTAGCTGGCACAATATCCCACTGTACGCATATTTCATAGATTTGTATTAGGTATTCTGATATATCACTGGATTGGCATGTATGTAGTACACTGACTACTTTTTCTTTTGTATTTATTAGCAATGTTTGCTTTGGTTTGTCTGTTTATGTCTTTTTTGCAAAATCAATAAATAAATTTAAAAAAAATAAATAAAAAATAAAAAATGCTTAGCACTACCCTCTGATCAGCCGAAACTGCTCGACCACACTACCACAAAAGAAAGCATTTAGTGTTCTCATTTTTGCCTCTGTAAACCAATAAGGGCCGCCTGGACTAGCTACACAGTGTAACGCGTTTTGGTTCACTATACAGAGAGCCAGCTTCCTACACAAGGACAAAAAGAAAACCTTCATTTTGTTCATTTTTAAAAGGAAATATTTAAGTTTTACAGCTTTGATCCCGCCAAGATGGCTTCAGGTGTGCTGCAATTTAGTCATACAGAACTTTAGTTGTTCATTAGAAAACTGTGGAACCACCTGTAGAACACCAACAGGCTGCTGCGGTTGAAGGTACACGTTCTACTCAGTATATCAGACTTTATCACATGGCTGAGGAAGATGGTGTGAATTTATAGAAAATGTGCTCTCATTTTAGCTTTTGGAGCATCGTCCACAACTTCTATGAGAAAATCAGTTCCCTGTGAAATATAATTCATCACACCCCAGCAGAGGACCAGTCTTTTTCACCGGGTAAAATCACCTTGCAACACACCACAATTTCTAAAATTTAGTATGGTACCACCACCAAAATATAAATAATGTGACTAAATGCTGTTATCACCCTTCATATGTGTTCTTTTTTGTGACCCTGAAAAATTTGCGTTTACTACAGGCATTTAAATGGGAACCATGTCCCGGAGCATTGTGATGCATACCACAACATGTTGTCCATGTTGTGGGCAGCCAATCCAGGAGGTGCTCACATGCCCCTTGAGGGGTCACAGTGTGCTCACTCTGCCCCCTTATACATTTGTTTTCATTCATTTTCAAGACGCAGGGTCTATGCCCCTCCAGCGAATCAGGATTGACTAGTCTCTTATAATGCAGCTAATTAGGTGTATCTGGGCTGTTGGTTTCCAGATATGCTCTCATTTAATACCTTCATACCCAATCCAAGCCTCT
This sequence comes from Calotriton arnoldi, assembly GCA_963921515.1. NCBI lineage: Eukaryota > Metazoa > Chordata > Amphibia > Caudata > Salamandridae > Calotriton > Calotriton arnoldi. The sequence continues at coordinate 761,882 of CAWUFW010006665.1, forward strand.
CTTTGAACGCTAATTACACGATAAAGGCTGAATGGATTTACACCAAACTGTAAACTGAATAATTTGAGCAAAGTTTTAACTTTTTCCAATTTTGGTTTAATTCCATCCACACATTTTTTCTGTAGCTGCAACTGAAGTTTTCTATGGAAATTAATATCGTAAATCAATGTTTTGAGACCCCCTTTTTTCTTGTACCCTGTTTGGCAGATTGGCTTGATACTTTGCAGAAAGGAGCTAAGGTGGATGAATTTTTGTTTGCCAAACAGCGGCAAAGTTATTAGTGAAACTAAAATGTTCTTCCTATGGAAACTCTGACCAAACTAACTACACAGTGGCAACCGACATTGCGTAATCTTTATATTATATATCCTTTCATTAGAAAATCTAAATTAAAAAAATTAAACAAAGCAGTTTTGCAGCCTGAAAACACTATACTGGCCAAATGTTCATTTTCTTTCAAATAGGAAATACGTACTCTTAAAAAAAAATGTAATCAAAATAAAGACAGTGACCAAGATAATCTTTCACACATCTTTTTAAAATGAATTCAGAGAGAAAGAAATAGGACAACGTAGACAGAAAAGCTGCAGAACCCATAGACTTAAAAAAAAATGGCACTGCTCCTTTAAAGGATTACCGTTTTCAAGAACTGCATTATCCTCTGGCAGTACCAGTAGGCAAGTTTGCTTTTATAGAGAACGTAGGATTCTGGGTATTATGAGACACATTCCTTCTTCATTCAACCAGGGAGATGGGAGGGTTTCTTATACTTTAATGAGGAAACCCTGGAGGAGAACTAGATTACCTAAGTAACTTTTACCCTCCTCCATGGGATACTCAAATAGTTATAAGAACAGAACAGAATAGCAATGGCAATCCCAAACAAGTGGATGAATGAACAAGTGATACTGTTGACTATCGAAACAGGTCATAAGGAAGACTGGCCTACCTGGGTGTGAGCCATAAAGTCTGATTCAAGACTGTCTTGTAAAGGTATGGACCGACCTCCAGTTGGCAGCTTTGCATACATCTTAGATGGGGACACATCTCAGAAAAGTCTTTATAGCTGTTTTGTCCCTTGTAAAATCTTTGGGACTGTTCTGAAGAGTTTTACTTTGTTACCAAATGGCACATAGAACACAAGACACTATTCTCCTAGAAATAGATTGATTGGTGTAGGGAAGTGCCCCTTTTTGTCATGGTCACCTCCATTTTTTGCCACTGGTAATGATGTTTTTCAACTGATGTGCAGTGGGACCCCTACTAACCAGGCCCCAGTGACAGTGCTCTTTCCCTAAAACAAGGTAAAATGTCCTAATTGCCACACAATTGGCACACACTTTGGCACCACTATAAGTCCCTAGTAAGTGGTACCCCTGGTACCTAGGACATGGGTACCAAAGAGGGTCCCTAAGGGCTGCAGCATGCATTATGCCCCCCATACAAACTACATGCAGCCTGCGTGTCATGGTACAAACCATGAGTGAAAACACGACATGGCACACTCACTGTGTGTCATGCCAAAGTCACTGCATGTAATAAATATGTCGCCCCTACAGCAGGCTTTGTAGCCCTAAGGCAGGGTGCATTATATTACATGTGAGGGCATATCTGCATGAGCAGATATGCCCCTGTGCTGTCTAGTCCTATTGCTAGACAGTGCAAGTGATCAGGGAAGCCATCTTGAGTGCATGTACTGGGCACTGATCATTACGAGTTTGCTAGCTACACAAAAGCTGCACTGAAAATATGGTATTTGGTATCAAAAAGCCATGCCTTAATAAACCTGTACTGTTGTCAGTACAAGATTTATTATGACATGCATCCAGAGGGCACCTTACTGAGAAACCTACCACTATCTAGTGTTCTGGCTCATTGGTTTCATCCAGTCTGCCACCACAGATGTGTTTCTGACCCTCTGCAGGTGAGAGCCACGCTCTGAGACCAGAAACAATACCTGCTCCAGAGGAAGTTTTTCACACCTCCTCCAGCAGGATGGCTAATGATTTAGCATATCAAGGCCAGGGGGCTTCAAAGCCCCTGATGCCTTTGATATGCGACCCTGGCTTCCCCCAGACCTAGGAGCTACAACCCCCTGCCCTGAGGCCCATTTGGCACCAGGACAGGTGGGAAGTTAGCTATGCAAGGAGGCGTGTTACACCACCAGGCTAGTCACACCCCTAGGGTGGGCTGCCACATGTGCTTCACGAAAGAAGGATTACACTATCTTGCTTTCGGTGGAATTAGGAACTCTGGGACAGGGTTATGCCCACTCCCCACAGGAAATGGTCATACAGAGAGGTGTAGTGACCCAAAGGGTAAGTAGCACATTGGCTACTACCCCTCACTCCCCTAGTGCTCCTAAATTCAGTATTTAAGTGACCCCAACACACGGAACGCAGATTTACCCGACTAAAGAAGGACAAAAAATAGTCGAATAACTTAAGATCCGTGGACTGAGGACTTGGCACCAAACCCTGCCTGCCTGCCTGCTCCTATCTCAACAATTGCACAGACACGACTCGTCCTGCAGCTGTGCATCCTCCAAAAGCCTCGGAGGGCTGCCAGCACTTCACCAAACCACCAGCATCTCCCTTGAAGTTGAGGAGCCACTTCCCTGCAGCCACTGACCACAATGCCAAGTTCACTGATCTGCTGACCACCGGGTCCACCTACACAGCAGATGCACAGGAGGAGGTCACTGTGCTCCAGAAGGTCAGATCCGTCTCCTCACCAAGTTTGGAGATGCCAGGACCCCCAGGAGCCACCCTGCACCAATACCCGGGGTGCCGGACAGCTTGCAGCCAAGACTTGCTCAGTGTCCAGTCTAGACACAAACACCGCCTGGACTGACGTGGGACATCAGCACCAGAGAGGCCATCAGCAAGAGTGGTCCCGCTGTCCTGTTTTGTCCCCATCTCCAGGTCGACCCTAAAAGGGAGAGCCTCCAATGCAAGCGACACGCCAGACAAAACACCTCTGCACCCGAGCCCCACAGCCTGAGTCCGAGCCTACCGACAGTGCACCCTTGCCTCCGAGACCTTCATGCACCAAGCCGCCCTTTGGGTTCCAACATACTAGTTCCCCAAGTCAGCATTTGCAGCATTTTTCTGTTGCAGGTTTTCTCCATATACTACAGTGGAGCTCGTGTAGAACTTTGTTTTTCCTGCCACAGAGCCCGTATACCGCCAAACGAGGTGGGGACTCCAGTTCCCAGTGTTTTTTGCGCCAGGGGAGGTGCTGACGCATTTTCCAAGCGCCAGGAGGCGCATAAGAGGCAGCCAGGGTTCCCGCAGCGCGGGACGCGTGCTGGCGCGCCCGGGTCGCGCTCGGGCAAAGCCCGGGCCAAGGGCAGGCCCATCCACGCCCGTCGGAGCCCGGAAGAGGCTGGGTTGGGCCCCCCCCTCTGACACCGGGTTACCTGCACAAGAACATCCCTATCAACCGTCAGGTACTGTTGTGCATATCCTTGTCCCTGATATTAGATTGTTTTTTGTGCTGAACTTGGCCCTGCCCATATACAATTCCTATCATGAGCAAGCGCAAAGGAGTAGCAGGGACCCTAGATGCATTCATCGTTAGGGCTGAATCATTGTTGACTCATGAAATAGAAATGACTGAACGACGACTCTCCCTAGACCCTAGCACATTACAGAGCCGTTTGTCACTAGGCATCCCCAATTCGGGTGGCACCCCAAAATTGCGCCTGCCCTCCACGCCTCCAACTTTGTCTCGGAATACCCCCCTGGCAAATCCGGATGCATCACCTACGGCTACTTCTAATGGGCCTAGTATAATCACCAGAGGTCGGGTTGCTAAAACCTGCGAGGAGACTAAGGTGAGAGTACCACCAGCCAAACGGAAGCGGGGCGTCGTCACCCAGAAATCCAAAAGCACAAAAGGTCCTAGATCTGCTAATCATGCCACCCATGTAGTAAACCATGTAACAACATTAACTAATTCTGTTAGCACACAGACCGATGCTGTTTTTCCATCAACAACGGATGATACTACAGGGGATGTTGTTCTAGCCACCGCTGTGGAGACCACTTTGGAAACAGCATTAGCCCATTTCAAAGAATTGCTTGACAGGAATCTTACCCCCCTTTGGGAAAAGGTGGAACGTCTGGTTACTGCCATGGACACTTTAAATAGCTGTGGTACCAATGAGACTCTGAAATCGAGTGATAATGTGGGGGTGGGCTTCCCAACGATGGCAGATGCTAACTCAAGATCTAATTCACCAATCCCAAGTTCCATCATGCACAAAGTGTCCTCATCTGCTAACCCTCGCACTATTTGCCGTAAACCCAAAGTCCTTCCTGCGCAGAAATTTAGCACCGAGCAGGGAAACTCACAGGACCAATATTGGGAGCCCACCATGAGAACCACTGGCTTATGTAGCGGACAGCCTGAACTTTTAGTTTCCGGCACTACACTATCTGATTTAAGCCGGAACACAACAGATAGTATGAGGAGTAAACGCCTGAGACCCAATACTGATGTCCTGAGTTTACCTCCAGCCACCTGCCCTTACGTATTGGTTTTGGCTGGTGTACCCACTCTATTAGAGGATCAGAGGGAGTCTTGGACTGATCTCCGTAACAAGACTGTGCCTGGTTAACCAAACACAAAAGATTTCACCCATCCTGTATGAACGAGATCCTCATGGTCCGCCGAGTTGGGTGGGTTGGCCAATCCCCCAAAAACATTGATGGGGACTGTGTTGTGATCAACTTCCGCGGGCCTCACTTGGTTCGCTGCATATTACGTTTTTGTGAGCAAACATTTATTCAAAGCCCTGGAATTTGTGCGCTCCCCGTGGGTTATTTTTACAAACCGCAATTTAGGCCCACTGATCATACGTTCACTCCGATTCCTGTATCCAACAGATTTCAGGCCTTGTCAGATCTGGACACACAGGATTGACAAACATCCTTATCGGAACATCGACTTGGTCCCCTGGAAAATTCTCAGGATTTTGCATCCTCCCCTCCCATTGATATGTTAGACGATCAGCTAATAATATCTAAAGCAAAGGTAGATACAGATTTAAGCATCTTGAGCTGGAACGTGGCTGGCCTTCAACAGAGGCTTGGTGACCCGGACTGGCTATGTCTAATAAAGGATCAGGATATAGTCATGTTTCAGGAGACCTGGGCCACCCAAGAATTACACATTAATGGGTTCCACTGCTATAATATTGTAGCCCCCTGCCCCAAATTTAGTCGCCCCTCGGGGGGGCTTATTTATTGGGATCAATATTGCTGCCGGGGGCAGCATCAAGGTTCTACCCACCAATAGTCGTAATTTTCAAGTTTTATTGTACAAAAGGAGAGTCTCTTTATTTGATTAATTTCTATAACAATGATTTTAATTCTACCCCAATGGGAATTTCATTAAGCTTTTTGATTTTATCTCTCACCTGGACTCCCAGCAAGAATCGGCGAAAATTATTGGTATCCTTCTGGGGGGTGATTTTAATGCGAAATTAATAGCCACATAGCTCAGCGTCTCATAATTCTAGCTCTACCTGCCGTAGGGGCGCCGAGTCAGCGATGTTCTTGAGCACGCATAATTTCACCAATGCCATGGACATTGTGGGCGCAACACACGCAAATATTCACTTTGTGCCAACATTTAGAGGAAGGGGGTGTTCTTCAACCGTAGACTTCTTTTTTATATCTCCCCATCTTGTTGACCACCTAATGGAAGCTGAAGTTATTGCCACGAGTCAAGGGGACCACAATCCCATCAGAATAGGGCTGAGTCTAGCACCACGGCCCATGTTCACTTCTGAATGTGGGGCCAGGAATCTAACACCCTCCACTGACAACCTGAGATTAATATGGAGGGGCATAGATAATAATAATCTGTTTCAGACAGTGGTAAAGGACAACATGCATCTTATTAATTCATCTTTATCAGCCCAAGATCCACTCCCTGAAGCCGTCCACGATTTTAATAAACTTTGCTTAGCGATAAAAACTGTTTTGTCAAAACCCACTTCCCGTGTTAAACGTGACCCCAGATGGTTCAATCACGAGTGCTCTGAGGCAAATAAACAACTGCGCAGAGCCTTATCATCCGACCCAAGATGTAATCTTGAAGTGAAATCAGCCAGGCTGAGGTATAAAACTGCGATCTTCAATCGGAAAGGGGAAATTTAAAAAAAACGCTGGGAGGCACTAGTGATAGCGGCAAACACTAAAAAGGGTGATACATTTTGGTCAGCTGTGAGGGACTTGCGATCCATGGGGCAGCTTCTTACCCCTATTAGCTGCACTATTGCGAGTGAGTCGTGGGAAAACCACTTTACAGAAATGTATGCTGCACCCGCACAAGAGGCAGATCACTCTGAGTTGGGGCCACTAACTAGAATACAGATGACCCTATCCGAGGTGGAAGAAGCGATTCAGCAGAGTGTGGGTAATAAAGCCCCTGGACCAGATGGTCTACCCATTGACCTCATCAAACACAAGCCAGACTTTTGGGCTCCTCTACTTTTAAATCTTTTTAATAATCTAATGTACGCTCCGTTACCCAGCTCTTGGTCCACAAGCATTATTGTTCAGATTTTTAAAAAAGGGGATCGCTCTCAACCCAATTGTTACAGGCCTATCTCCCCAATTGATAACACTCTAAACATTTTAGGCAGAGTCCTGTACAATAAGATTTTAGAGTGGCCTGAGGAAAATGGAATTTTAGATCCCTGTCAACTGGGCTTCCGAAGTAAGGTGGGCACCAATGAACAATGTCTTAATCTTAATTTAATTATGGGCAAATACACCATTGCGCGGGCTTCTCCAGTCTATTTGGCCTTTATGGACTTGACCTCTGCTTTTGACCTTGTTAATAGGTCAAAGCTCTGGTCTATCCTTCTGACCTATGGACTGAATGAGCCCCTGGTGTATTTTTTGGCACACCTTCACAAAGATCTTAAAGCCCGGGTGAGGATTGGATGCGGGGGTGAGGTCCCCGAAGCCATAGATGTAGGTAAGGGGGTCAGACAGGGTTGTGTTCTGGCCCCCCTCCTTTTTATTATCTATATTAATGGATTGAACAAAACATTAAAAACATTAACCCAAGACGTCCCAAAAATCAACGGAAAATCACTCCCCGTATTACTCTATGCGGATGATGCGGTCCTTATGGGCCACACTCCGAATTCCTTACGCACCGTAGTGCAGGGTTTTGTTAACCACATGGATAGCCTGGACCTACTCACCAATTTTAAAAAGTCTTTCATAATGTCGTGTGGTCCAAAGAAACGTCAACTCAGTTCAATATCGGTGGTTTTTGGCTTGACTCCGAGCTTAGCTTTAAAACCCAAGCAAGGGAAGTTGTTGCTTCTTGCTTCGGCATTCTAAGAATGCTGCGCAAAGTGCTGCCTTTGTTACCTCTTCAAGCAAGAAAGCTCGTGATCCGGGCGCTTATTCTATCTCGCCTGGACTATGGAAGCGCTCTTTATCTCGGTGCCCCCTGCGCGGTTTTTAAGAAACTTCAAACCATGCAAAACTGTGCTGCAAGGATTCTTGAGGGGATTCCAAGCCGCCAATCAGCTAAACCTGCCCTAAAGTCCTTACATTGGCTTCCTATTCAGGAAAGAGTCCACTTCAAAGCCCTCTGTACCACCCACAAGATACTAGGAGGTCAGGGACCGGCCCTTATTTCCTCCTTTGTCCAGCCTTACCAAGCCAACAGACGGTTACGTTCAAATGGAGAGGTGTGGTGCAGCGGCCAGGGCAGCTGACTTCGGAGCACAGGGTTCACGGTTCGATCCCCGGCTCCGGCGGCAGCTCAGCACCATGTGACTCTGGGCAATAGCTCACTTAATTTCCACGACGGCCCCCAGCGCCTTGAGACCCGTAAGGGTGAGTAGCTGCGCTATATAAAAACGGACTTACTTACTAATGACCTCCACTTGGCATCTGTTCCCAGAATCAAGAGGGCCAGAAGTGGCGGCCGGCTCTTTTCCTACAATGCCGCTAAACTTTGGAATTCTCTGCCGCTTCAGCTACGTAAAGAGCCTAACCACACTGTCTTCCGCAAGAGGCTCAAAACCTGGCTTTTCCCCAATTGATTCGCCACAGCTCAGTGCGGCCTCTGCCCTAGCGCTGGGATGCCTCCGGGTAATCATGCGCTTTACAAATGCTTTTTCATTTCATTTCACCAGCACTTTTCCCTATCTTGGGGTGGTCTTTGCTGCGAACGGCTCCTGGACTGAGTATATGGCTCACTCCAGGAGCAAGTTCTCAAAGGCCATCAACTCGATTCTTAGTCTTCCGCGCCCAAAGAGAACAGGAGCCATTATAGCCATTATAAAAAAATTTAAGTCTCAATGCGTGCCAACAGCCACGTATGGCGCCGAGTTTTGGGGCTTTGCCAAGAGTACCTGCATCCAACAGGAAGAGAACAGATTTTGCAGGAAGCTATTAGGCGTCCCAATCTCAACACCACAATACCCTTGCCATAGGGAACTTAACCTAAATTTTATATAAGATTTTATTAGGGCCCGCCCTGCCCTTTTCTGGTTATCGGTTTGGAAAAACCCGGCCGCATCCCTAACGAGGGAGATTATCAGTGATTGTATGGGATGTGCGAAAGGGAAGGACATACCATGGCTGTCAGGGGTGTATCAGAGCCTATGTAGCGTTAACAAGGGAAGAATTTTTCCAGATCCCAGCACAGCAATGACCACGAACAACAAGCATTGGCATAGCCAATAGGTCTCGCCTTTGGGACCTTATAAGTATTTAGTTATGCAGCACAATATCCTTGGTGCAACAACATCAACTGTTGCATGGCTAAACACTTATAAGGTCCCAAAGGCGAGACCTATTGGCTATGCCAATGCTTGTTTTGTTGCTAGCTGTGCTCTCTGTGGTTCAGTTCACACCCAATCAAGAAAGCTATTCTTCTGTGTTAATCTAACAACACAGTCCTGGTGCTTACCATTGTAAACTGCTAAGGTTAAGAAATAAACTTTCCTACGGGGAGTCATCATGCAGTCGCTCCCTTCCCTGAAGCAGTTCTGTTGCTGAACGGGTAGGAGGAATGCGAGATGATATGAACACGGAAAACGTCACGCCGAATAATTTTAGCAGTAAGCCACAGTGCAGTATCAGAAAATGTATGCTACCTACCTGGACAATCAAAGATCGGTTAAAACAGAATCCAAAAGTGGGCGGGCTGTTTAGTTCAAATTCAACAGAAAGTTTCATGTATTTTTTCTTATATATAATTTTAGCAGGCGTGGCCTACTTGTTTGAGTTCAGAGAGGGAGGCTGCAGTGTAGAGCGAGGGAGAGGAGAAACAGCTTGGGGAAGGAACTGCAAGGGATGTGTGAGATTGTGGAAGAGAGAAGAAAGGTCGGAGAGACAGTGTGAGAGGGAGATAGGAATCAGTCTGGGAACAGAGCCATGATAAAAACCCATGTGAGAGACTTTGGAAGTGAGAGAAAGGGGCGGTGAGACAATGGAAGAGGGAGAAGAGAAACCGTGTGAGAAAATAATTGCGTGGGATGTGTGAGACGGTGGAATATTGAGAAAGGGTGGCTAGACAATAATAGAGAGAAAAGAGAAACTATGTGGGAAAGGAACTGCGAAGTGTGTGTGAGACTTTTGGAAGATGGAGGAAAGGGGGAGACTATATGAAACAAAGAAGCGACAGTGTGGGAAAAGAACTGCAAGGGATGTGTGAGACTGTGGACGATAGAGGAAAGGTAGAGAGAGGGAGAGGGAGAAGAGAAACAGTGTGGGGAAGGAACTGTGAAGCGTGTGTGAGACTTTGGTACATGAAAGGTAGGAGAAAAAAGGAGGAAGAGAGAAAATGATGGGTGAATGGACAACAGAGAGTGGAAATAAAACTATGCCAATTAATGTGTGGAAGGGCGAGAAGGAGGAAATCAGGGCAAGGGCGAAGAGAAATAGGGCGAGGATAGAGCTCTGCCAATGGTTTGTGAGAGTAGAAAACAGATGGGCGAATAAACAATGAGAGAAGAAGAGCGGAAGCTCCGTGCGAAAGAACTCTGACAATGATGTGTGAGAAGAGAAGTGCGGAGAGACACAACGAGAAGGAGAGGGAAAGAAAGTGTTTATAAGTGGAACTCTGAAAATGGCGTGTGAGACCCTAGAAGGAAAAGAATGGTTGGAGAGACAAGTAGAGAAGGGGAAACGAAGGGCGGGAAAAGATCTCTGCGAGCCATGTGTGAGGCAGCGGAAGAGAGGGGATAGAAAGGCGAGAAAGCTGAGAATGGGAGGGGATAACAGAGGGCGGGAAAAAAGAATTCTGTGTGCCGTGTGTGAGACCGTGGCAGAGAAGGAAAGGGAGGTGAACCGTGTGCGAAACAATGGAAGAGAGAGGAAAGAAAATGGAAAAGTGAGAATAAAATGATTGGGGCATAATATAGGGCGGGAAAAACTCTGAGCCGTGTGTGAGACTGTGGAATAGAAGGAAAGGGAGGTGAGTCACGCGTGAGACATTGGAAGAGAGAAAATATGAAATGGTGGAAACGGAATGACAGTGATATAATAAGGGTGGGGAAAAAAAGAACACTGAGTGTGGGTGTGTGAGACCATGGAACAAAGAGAAAAGGGAGGTGAGCAATGTGTGAGAGTGGAAGCGAAGGAAAGAAATGTGAGCCATGTGTGAGACAGTGGGAGAGAAGGGAAGGGAGATGAACCGTGTGTGAGTTGAAGAGAGAGAAAAGGGGAGAGTGAGAAGGGAACGGAGAGGGCGGGAAAAGAATTCTGCGAGCCATGTGTGAGACCATGGAAGAGAAAGGAAATGTGGGGAAAGAAAACCAAGAATGAGATGGGAATGGAAGAGGAGAAACAGAGGGTGGGAACGAAACTCTGGCAATGGTGTGTGATACCAGAAGCGAGTAGGGTGAGACAATGAGCGAGGTGCAGGAGGAGACTTGAGAGAGGAAACTGGTTGTGAATAGGGCTATGCCAATGTACTCTCCAAAGGGCGCGTGAGACTGTGGAAGATGGACCTATGGAAATAGAGTGAATGAGTGAGAGTAGGAGGGTGGGGAAAAAACAACAGAGTTGAAGTGGCCCTTATGCGAGCCAAGGATGTGTGAGACGGGCGAGAAACGGTTGGAAGGAAATGGAGAGGTGCGTGTAAAAGGACTCTGAGTTGGAAAATAACTGTGGGGGCTAGTGAGTGAACTCTGCCAGGCACGCGAGGGAGGGGAAGAGGGGGAAGGGAGGAGAGCACAGAGCGCGAGAGAGCCTCTAGATAGGGCGAGACGGCGAACTGCTGTGTAAATGGGGGAAAATGTCCGAGATGGGTGATCTCAGAGACAGGGGTAAGAGGCCAGTAAAGAACAGGGCATGGCCGCAGTCTGAGACAGGGAGAAGAGGCCAAGAAAGAAAGGGGCATAGCCGCGCTCTGAGACGGGGAGAAGAGGCCAAGAAAAACAAGCCCGGGAGTGGTGCTTGCGTGCGCGGTCTTCACTTTTCAAGCACTGCACTCGTGCTTGTGGCGCGCCCCTGCTCGCTCCCGCAAGGTGGATGCCGCCACAAGCACGAGTGTGTGCTTGAAAATGAGCAGAGCGACGGCTAAAGGCCCTCCTATGCAGCGCATGCGCGCTGCGTAGGCGAGACCTAAAAACGAGCTTAGGAGTGCGCTCTATTCGCTATATAGTGCAGAAAGGATTGAAAAGGAATCCAAAAAATCACTTGTCCATAGCTACATGGCCATTGAAAATTCTGTACACCCGCTGGCTAATTACATTATCCTGTCTATGAGCCATTGGGAGAAGAGCCTCTTGTTTCGTTTAAGGGCAGGCACAATTAAATTTGTATTATATTTTCCTCTTGGCCTCCACTCTGACCTTGATCTTATACCCTGTCCGTGTGATGGTCAGTGGCCAATCTATTTTACACTTCTTGGTTTTTTTGTAATTACTATTTAAAGTATATTAAGTGGCTTTTAACTCCGTATTTTAAAAAGCATATGCCTATCAGCTTGGAAAACCCCTATTTGAGGCTACTTACCTTGGACGATGAAGAGCTGGTCTTTCGCACAGGCACTTTGAGAATTGCAGTTCATGCACGTCAAATGATGTCTAATCCTTGAGCTTTAATCTATTAATGGACTTCCATGAATCTAAAGATTATTGTACATTGTATGCTGCTAATGGTTTTTATTACGACTCTTATTTGTATATAATTTTTTTTTTTTTAACTTGCTTGTTGTTGTGTTTTTGTGCTTTTATGGATACGATGTTATCCGAATAAAGTGTTTTGAACCTGAACCAGTGGCAGCGCTCAAGGCTACACTTGCAACCAGCACCTCTGCACCCAGATAGACCAGGGCAGGTAAACCAAAACTGCTGGTGTTTCTAAGGACCGTGACCCCTACTTGCCTTAATTCCAGAAGAACAACCCTGTAACTCGACAGCAAGTACCCCTATGCAGTATAAGTTTCTCCCATAGGATAACATTACCGCGTTCGAGGAACATGCCTCAAATTTGATCGCTGTATTTTCTTTGTTTCTGAAAATCGCTAACTTGAAAAGTACTTACCTAATCTCATAGATCTTTCTGTCGAAATTAATATAAAAATCTATTTTATTTTTCTAAATTCGTGTCGGATTTTCTTATTGAATGTGTATCTCATTTATTGACTTTGTGTATGCAACAAATGCCTAACACTCCCCTATGATAGGCCTACGGTTGCTGGACCACACTACCACTAATAGAGCACCTTGGGATTGCTAGAGCAAGCCCCTGTACACTAATAAGGGATACCTGGACTCTCTACACAGTGCACCTCATTTTGGTACGCTATATAGAAAGCCAGCTTCCTACAATTGGGAACAGCTAATCTCATTCTAATGGTCCCATAATTCAAAAATAAATGATTGGACGGCCTAAGATATTTCGTTTTTTCTAGACCGAATTACAACACCTTCTTTATATCCAAAGTCTAAAGGGCTCACTCTGCTGAAGGAGATGTATTTTGAAAAAATATGGCAATGAAATAGTCTGACTTTATTTCTATGAAACACAGAACAGGGTCCCTGGATGCACAAGGCATGAATCTCACCAACTCAGTATACAGACGTTATAATTATCAGAAGCACAGCCACCCAAGTTAGATGTTGCAAGAATAACTTAAGTATTGTCTCAAAGGGAGTCTCCTTTATTTTACAGCGTACTATGTTAAGTTCCCAAGTTGGTTAAGGATATCTAACATAGTAAAAAACATTTTACATGCAGTCTAGGAAATCTTTCATCATGGGCATGCTGAAGAAAGGTTTGTGACTGACATTTTTGTATAGGCAGTAAAAGTTACACGCTTTACCTTAAGTGAAGAAAAGTGCAATCCAGATCTTGCCAAGTGGAAACAGTAGGGAAGAACTGCCTCTTGCCATCTGAATGCCTCTTGCCATCTGAATGGATCAAAGCTATTTTGAATACACCAGAGGCAGAGATTTCTTCGTTTTATAAGAGTATGATATGTGATTTGAATGACGTTTAGCATCCTTCAAAATGCCCAGTCTCGGGGCAGAATTAGATAACCATATCATAGTTCAACAGCCAGGCCGCTAAGTTAAACAGTAGAAGGTTGAGAGGCAGGATTGGCCCCTTAAATTGGTGAAGGAAATCATGTCTGCATGGCAACCCCCTTTGAGGATTTTCCCACAGGTGCAGAAGGTCAGTAAACCACCACTGACGTGCTCACTCCAAAGCAATGAAGACAATCCTGGCTCTGCTGTAGGTCTAAATGATTATGGCTGTTGTTCTCAGGGGTACCAGAAAAAAAGCTTAAAGAAACATCCATGACCAATTTATCAATAGGAGATTATCTATCACTGGTTGATAGTATCTGGCAGTGAAGTTTGCCATTTTTTATTTTCTACGTCTGCAAAGAGGTTTAGTTGAGGAAAATCCCATCTGTGAGATATATATGGCAGAACTACGTCGTGAAGAATCAACTTATGATTTTCTTGAATGTCCTACTGAATAAGGTGGCTTCTGCATACTGCACAGCTGGAGGATGCACTGCAATGACCTGGAGGTTTCTCACTATGAGCCATTTCCAGATTGCTTGAGTTTCGAATGATAGAAGTCTGGAACTGGTCTTTCTACTTTTGTTTAAATATTAGACTGTTGCTATATTATCCGTTGAATAAGGAGGGAGTTTGTTCACAATGCTAGAAGGAATTACTTTAGATCCAGATAGACTGCCTACTTCTCTAAATGAATAATGCTGTATAGTACCTATTTCTTGGACCAAATCCCTGGAACCTGGGGGTGATCCATGTGAAAGCTCCATCCCGAGGGAGAGGCGTATCTCACAAACGTCTGTGATGGGATATCTAGGTGAAATGGAACGCCTAACAGATTCTGTGATCAGTACATTCATAGGAAAGGTTGGACAGAAGCCCCAGACAGAAGGATTCAGTGATCACAGTTGCCCAAGATTCAGTGATCACAGTTGCCCAAGAACTGGCACCACTAATCCTCCAAACATTCCCAAAGAGTCCTCCGGTGCAGTCTGGCATTAAGGAACTAAGAAAATGCAGGAAGCAACTGACTCCAGTAGTGAGGTGATTTTTTTCAATATGTTGCATCAAGTAGAACCTTTTTTTATTTTGTTCTGTATTCTTATGCTAAACTTTGATTATTTTTTTAACTTTATTAGCTTTAAGCTTTTTTTAAAACTATTTTTCTGAACTGTTTTTTATTGCACTCTTCAATTCTTCAAAATTGTTAAGGAGAGGCTTGGTGGTATTCTTTAAGTGATGACCCGATGCATGAGACAAGATCAATTCGTTCATTTTTCCAGAACATTTTTTTAATTTACATTTGTTGCATATGTGGAGAACATCTGCAATGTCTGCTTTTCTTCTTCATCCACAGCTTCCAGTTGAACTCCAGAGTACTCATGTAGGTGCATAGTTCATAGGTGTTTAATCACTCCACTTGGAAGTACGACAGGAGATAACTGGCCTTGACTGGACAAGTTTGCGCTGGATGTGTGTAATTTGCTGTCCCGACATTTTGAATGCACCAGAAACTTGCCTCTCTCAGTGTCTGGGTAGAAATTGGAATGGTGCCCTCCAAAGAGTGAGCTCGTGTTCTGTAGGCTACTAACTCATTTTTTAAAAGTGTAGAGTGTGCAACCATCAGATGTCTCATAACTTTTTGTTTGATGTTTAAGGATTCGCAGATCAACTAATAGACACAGTATTATGAAAGGGCATCTCTTTTTACAGGTTCACAAACCATCCATGAACACATAGAAGGGACTTTCTTTCAGAGTTCTACAAACTTGCATTTACTTTTTTAATCTTCGATTTGTATGAAATATTTTGAAATAGAGTTCATCCAAGTTGATCTAAAGAGCCACAGATGCAGTGTTACATTTCAATATTTCCATATTTTACGCTTTCTGGAATTCGTAGTACCTGAAAATGAATGAGTGACTCTGGGTGAGCCAGATACACCAATACCTATTTCCAAGGATCCAGGGAAGATCCATGAATCCTTCTGAACCATTGTAGAGGTTTTATTGGTAACCGAGAATTTATTGTTCCACATTCATAAAGCTCTTGACCCTCTTACAGAGATCATTGTACTCTTTCCCATTTGAAAGCTCTGCAGCAAAAGAAACTCTATAAATACAATGGGACACATTAACATTAGAATTTTCTTCTCTTTAACACTGTATACATTAAGGGCAACTTACTGCCAGCAAAGTCATTCTGCACCAAGCCCCTGTATCGTTCATAGTTGCACTTTCTTTCATCAGACTCCTGTTCTGAAGAACTGCAAGAAAAGAAAGCAATGATATCCATCAATACATGGAGGAATGCTTTTACTAGGGAAACATGAAATATACCATTTGATTAACCCACTGACTTTTAAAGGTTTTTCTCTTCTCAAACCCTGAGACCCGGTTCAAATGGTTGCACGGCAAACAAAGGTTACCGTACTCTAACTGTGACAGTTGGAGCCATATACCAGTGGAGCCTTGGGGCATCTACACTACCGAACTCCATGTTGCATTACCAATAGTCTTCTTTAACCCCAGTCTTAGGTGGTAATGTGGGTAGGAAATTCAGAACACAAAACATAATTCTCAATATCCCATATTAATGGCCACTCAGTCCCTCACTTAGTATAAAAAAAAAACAAAAAAGACTTAAATTTACACAATAAAATGAAGATCAGCAAACAAAATCAAAACTCTCTAGCCACTTCCCAGCATGCACAAGTGCTAACATTTCTTTAACTTTACGTCTATGGGCAATGTTATTTTAGTTGTGCTCACGAATACTGGGTCTGTGAAGGCAAACAGTTTCTGGGCCCAACAGTGAAAAACACAAGGGGCAAGCTCAGCTCTCATCAAATACAGTTCAGCAGACATCTGGGACAGTTCCCACTTGTTGCAGGGAAAGGTACCAGCGGATCTGGAGACTGTGCACTACGATGTGCAGAAGTCACAAAAGAGTTGGTGTGTGAAGGTATCCAGTGCTGGGAACAGGCACAGATTACGGGAGTCCTTCATCTTGGGGTGAAAATGCTAATTGAGGTGCCCTTCCACTAGAATCCCTGCACTTTTGTAAACATTACTTAAAAAGCTCACCATGCAGGTCACAGGTAGATATTTTCCACACCAGGTGAGCCCACAGGGACACAAACTTGAGAGAAGGGGACAAAGGCAGTATTTCAGACGGGTTTCAAATGCGGATTTCTGTGCAGCACTCATGTGGGATATGGTGACTTTAAAAAAAAAAAAAAAAGCCTCACCTTGATATCTTTCAGACTTCTTCCAATCAGGAGATGAGACGGAGGAAGCCTGAGTTCTCATGGAGGTAACTAGGAACAAACAGGTTTCCCTAGAGCAATGGCAGTGCCAGGGATAAAGGAGACTCATTACACAGCGCTGCAGGCAACAGTCCTTCCCCCGAGTCCTGGGAAATGCAGACAGCTGATGGTGATTTTTTCCTCCTGCACAGAAGCTGGGCAACCGCATCCTCATAACGGCTTCGAAAGATACTCAGATAGCTGGGGAGCATAACTCCTTCCAGGAAGAGCTTTCTGTATAAGGTGCACTATCACAGCCCCTCTTCATCACAAAGAGAACTGCTCCTTCATAAGGCAGTCTATCAGCACTTCCAGCAGAAATCTGCAACAAGACTCAACCTCAATCTGGTAGGAGGACAGCAGACAGAAGACACTGGCCCTGGAACTAGGCAATTTCTGAAAATACCAGTCTACAGCCCCTTCCTTGGTCATAGAGGGATCCAGTAACAAAGTACTGGTCAGGTTGGCTGGCTTTTATCCCCAGCTCTTCCTAATTAGCGCTACAGCATAGTTCAAATATTTGGGGAATCTTCTCCAACCAAAAACTCAATGGCCACTGCATTATCAGCCCATGCCAGTCCACTGAGAATCTGAGCCCTTTCTCAGCTGGTTCCCCCAACTCAGACTTAGACGTGTGCATGTGCCAAGACAGAAGGCCAAATCCTTTGTGAAGCAGTTCAGTCAGGAAGAGGGGCGGTGTTAGGAGTACTCTGACAGGGTAACTGCAAGCATACAAGACAAGGAGGAATTTGACACCGTAGGGCCCTCAACCTCTACAGCAGGAATCTGGGGTTGGGAAAGGAAAGTAAAGGTACAAGCTACCAGGTCAGCAGAGACATGGGCTTTCTTCCAAAAGGCCCAGCACTACTTTAGATTGCAATAAACCCACAGTAAACACACAAGGAGGCCAAAAGAATTTTCGTCTGCACCATCACACATGCATATAGGCTCCACACGAGAGGTTTCAAGGAACTTCAAATAAGAATTGATAAGTATGATAATGCTGATCCGACTGCTGCTATTAGATTGGATGGCCTGGTGTCCAGTACAGACCATCTCTTTAAAATAATTTGAATAAAGTACTTTGAATTTAATGTTCTGTTCAACTAGGAGCACGTTGTAGGGCTGTCAGAGCTGTGGAAATTTGATATGCCTTTCCTTAGGCTTAAGGAGAGTCCCACAGCTCGGTTCTGTATTTTCTGGAGTTTCCAAATCTCAGTCTTTGAAGCTCTGATACAGACAGGAGGCCAGACAAATCTAAGTCACAGATGTTATGTTTTCCTATGACCACAACCTCTATTTTGGATAGGTTTAGGCACAAGAAACTTTCATCCAGATGAATATGCGAAAGAGACCACCTGAAATCGTAGAAAGGTGTTCCCAGTTATTTCTGAGTCACATGTGGACCTGAGTGTTATCTGCGCATGTTTGAAAATGTAGGGATCGGAAACTGTCTCAGTATTGAAGGAGTGGAGAAAGGGAAAAGTCGTAGAAGAGGTTTGATTGTTTTAGTGGTGATGCCAATTCCAACATGCAGTCTGAGGTCAATTAAAAGGATCAGCTTGAAAGAACAGCAGACCACAAGTTCCTGGCCAGGTTTCCTTCTTGGTTGGAAACTTAAATGACTGTTGTAGAGGATATTTTGTGCTTCCGTGCACTGGCTGAGTTGGTGTATAATTTATGCTTCCAATATTTGGCTAGGCAAAAGCAAGTTAAAATGGGAAGGTAGTTACTTTTTACCTTTTTATAGTAGTTGGTGCTCAGACTGACTCTTGTTGAATCCGTGTCAATGATGCCTATCCACTTTCAGCATCTGGCTACAAGCAACTTTAGCTATTTGTTGCCAGTGCTAATGAGATTGATAGCAACATAGTTCCAGTCTTAAGCTCTCTCTCTCCCAATGCTACTCCTGCTACTTTGTAGCATGTCTGCATTATAAATGCATCAGTTATGCCATGGTAGCCTTGGACATGGGTGAGACCATGGTAGCTGGTGCTAAGGACACCAAGAACTGTGTTCCCTTTCTGATTGGTTGCATTTCCTGTAAGTAGTACATGATTTCCCTCCTTATATCCAGGGTGTGTAAGGCCCTCTCAGCTTCCTTCTTCCAATGCTGCAAAGACCCTGGTACCTGGATGGACTAGTTAATGTGAAAAAGTTAGACGACTTTAGAGAGGAAATGTGGGTTGTTTCTCATAACCTCCCTGTCCTTGCATATATGTAGGTATGGTTCCTCTGTACTAAGGGCCTGTAGCTCACTGATTCTGCATAGTGAGGTAATCAAAATGTTTGTTAGGGTCTTATACTTAATGTTAGGAAATGACTCTTTTGTATGGCCACCCCCAAGTTTTTTGATTGATCCTGTTGGTTTTTCGACTCAGAGTGAACTGTGACCTGCTGATCTGACCTCAGTGCCAGTACCCGGACCTTAAAGTGCATCTCGAATCGGCTGTACCCAATTGGAAATGGCTAACTTATCTGTAAGCTTCTGGTATATGGTACCTTGGTACCCAGGGTATGTGAACTGGAGGGGTAACCCAGGGCTTGCAGCAGTGGTGTGCCACCCTGGAGGTCCCCCAAGTAAAACGAATCCCCCAGTCTGCCCCTGCAGAATGACAGAACAGTCCTGCACTGCTAGCCCCACTTTGCCATTAGAAGCAATGGCAAACTTCCCCTGCACATCTGTGTAAGTCACCCGTCTAGCAGGCCTACCAAGTCCTAGGACAGTGTGCAACATAGGACAAGGGCAGGACATGTACTTTAATATCTCCTGACAGTAAACATGCAAAAACAATGTTTTTACTGTGGAAAGACTTGATCGCCCAATAGGCGAGTACAGGATTACACGCTGACCCCTCAGCTGTGCTAACTCCGGAGCTTTGCGACCAAAGTGGGCACTCCAAGATAGTAATCAATTTGTTACATTAAGCCTGACTTGTATCTCAAGTCGACATTAATGTAACTTGTTGCAATGTGCAGCTTTAGCAAAGCTGCCACATTGTTGCCTTTAAAACTCCTGTGCCTTCTCGGGGACACATGGAGCGTGTTCCACGAGACCGCTTTATATCCTCCTGGGTAGACGTGCAAATTACTCCCAAGGAGGGGAATGGTGAGGGATTGCAGGCCATGGAGGTGTTACCTCCCTCCTGCAGGAAGCCACTTTGGTGTTAGCCCCAAAGGCAGCTTCAAAGGGGAAGCAGTCTTTGAAGGGCAGATGTATCACACTAGGGAGGAGAACTGCCCTACGGATTAGGCAGAAAGGCTGGCACTGGGAGCAGAGAGGGGACACCAACTTGAGGGAAGGGGACAAAGGCAGTATTTCAGACTGGGGTTTCAAATGCAGATTTCTGTGCAGCCACTCCTGTGGAACATGGTGACTTAAAAAAAAAAAAAAGCCTCACCTTGATATCTTTCAGACTTCTTCCAATCAGGAGATGAGACGGAGGAAGTCTGAGTTCTCATGGAGGTAACTAGAACCAGCTGCCAAACCGGTTTCCCCAGGGGCGTGTAGCCCAGAGATGGCCACATCCAGGGGAGGCTAGTGAGGTCTGAACACAGAGAGGGGTTTCGCCTTCTTGGGAGTGGGCAGACGGGTGCATCCTGGGATAGCCAGATGCCACACTCCCCAGGAAGTGGTCACCAGGTGGGAGGGAACCTGGTAGCTCATTGGCTACCAACCGCATCTTGCCCTGAGGGCATTTTCTGAGCATAAGAGGGGGGCCCCCCTTGTACCCAGCCCTCAGATCTTGACCGTCTTGGAACGACCGACCGAAGGAGGACTGCCCTGCTGCACTGAGGGACCAGCGAAGAGAGGCTGCACCCTCAAAGACTGCACCTGCTGTATCTGGTGGCTAGCAAAGAGAAGGACTGTGCCTGTCGTGTCCTGCTCTGGAAGAAGCCGTCTCCAGAGCCCAGTCAAGTCAAGAGAATCCAAGGGCCAGCTGACTGGCCGCCTATTTTCAGCAAAAAGAAACAGCTGAAGAAGCCTGCAGGGGCAAGTTGGTAGCCCAAAAACTTCGTCACTACCACCGCCACCGTGCAGCACCAAGGTCCAAGACCTGGCACAGAGTTGCACCTAGGTTTGCTGGACCTGGGGGCACTGTCAGAGTTGCAGGGACACTCAGAAGGCGAGTAATTGACTCAGGAAGGATTGGCCTGTGACTGCAACACCAGGAGAGGACTTCGTGGGTGGACGACCCTGCAACCAGGACCACCTCACCACTTTCGTGGATCAAGGAACCCCTGCAGGAAGATCCCTGTCCACCGTGCCACATCCACAGCATCCTTACAGCATCATCAGCATCCTTCATCCCTTGAATCACGACCACTCCATAGGAATCCATTGCAACTCGGATGATGTGACAGGAACTACTGGAGGACTGCGTCTTCTGTGGAGTTAACAGTTCTTTAGGATCTTGCTGGTCCCCCTGACTTGATTACTGCTGGGGTTGGTTGGCCCAAGTACTTCGAACCAACCGCACTGATCCTTACCCAAGTTTTCCTTAAAAAGGTTTCCAAGTATCAAATTCGTTGATTTTGCCAAGGCTTGTTCGCGGTTGGGTGAAAATGCTTTGATTGATTAAAACTGGTAAAACTAATCACTCCGGAACCCTATGGTGGATCTTTTCCATTCCAGTATCTATATTATTAAGGAACTACAGTCTATTTTTATTAACTGGTGTTGGATATCTTGTGTCATGTCAATTTCTTCGGCAATTGTTTTGGTGCTGACTAAATGCTTTACACTTGTTCCTCTGTGTAAGCCTTGCTGATCAGTGCCACTGCTACCCAGGACTGAGCTAAGGGTTTGACAGACTAAACCTAAGGGTCTTAAAGGGGTTGGTAAATATTACCCAGTGAGGTCGCATAACCACACCATTTATGTAAGAAGCTGGTTACTTGTTGCAGCCCTCCCACACACACACACACACACAGACACACACACTTTTTGCCTATTATTTGAAGCAACTTTGACTGAAGTGTACTAGGTTCCTTGCTAACCAGGTCCCCAGTACCAGTGTTATTTCCCTAAAAACTGTACAATTGTTTACCGAATTGGCAACACCTTTAGCACCCTCTGTAAATTCCTAGCAAATGGTACCCCTGGTACCGTAGGCCAGAGGTGCTAAAGAGCGTCCATAAGGGCTGCATCACA
This sequence comes from Calotriton arnoldi, assembly GCA_963921515.1. Taxonomy (NCBI): domain Eukaryota; kingdom Metazoa; phylum Chordata; class Amphibia; order Caudata; family Salamandridae; genus Calotriton; species Calotriton arnoldi. Next base: position 783,869 of record CAWUFW010006665.1, read on the forward strand.
AATTGTGCCACCCTAAGGGACCCCTCGCCAAGCACATGCACGAATGACAATGCAGGCTGCATGTCTTGGTGCAGACAAAAGTGAAAACACGACATGTCACATCCCTGTGTGCCATGTCCCCTACCACACTGCATGTAATATTTGTAAGTCAACCATACAGCAGGCCTAACAGCCTTAAGGCAGGGAGCTGTATATTACATGTGAGGGAATACCTGCATGAGCAGATATTACCCAGTGCTGGTCGGTCCTATTACTGACAGTACAAGTGAACAGGAAAGCCATGTGCTGGACACTGGTGAAACGAGTTCCCCAGCTACATGATGGCTTCACTGAAAATAGGGATGTTTGGTATCAAACATCTTGTATTGGTAAACCCACACTGATGGCAGTGTTGGATTTACCAATACATGCACCCGAGGTGCCCTCTGAAAACCTACCAGTCTTTGGTGTCCTTGTTGACTGGTTTCTGCCAGCCTACCACCCAAGACGCTGTTCTGACTTCCAAGGGAGAGAGCCTTTGCTCTCAGGAGACCCAGAACAAAAGCCTGTCGGGAAGAGGGTGTACCCCCCCCCCCCTCCCACAGGATGACCTGCTGATTAGCCTCCTTAGGACGGCGAGCTTCAAAGAAGCTGCCGCCTTCGGAATGCGAATCTGGCTCCCCTCACAGGAGAGAAATCCCATGAACAGCGGACGTGATCTGAAGAAAATCCAAAAGAGAAGACTGAGGCCTCTGGAACTGCCAAAACCCAAAACGCCAAGCCACCTCTACACCCGTTGCCTCTGGCCCGAGTTGAAGTGTGCCACCGGTGTCAACATGGTGCCCCAGCCCTCAGGAGCTAGAGTCCATTGTGGTTTCACCCATCCTGGACTCCAGATGTCACCTGCAGACACTGGACGCAGGCCCCCTCAACCGTGACTGCTCCGGTAAGGAAAAACCGGATGCCTAAGAACACCAATGCACCGGTCGCCCCTGGGCCTTGGAAAAGAGGACCTAAAGTGTCCCTCCGTCCCCGAGCATCACAAGGCCTGCTCTCACTTGGTGGTTCAGCCCAACAGGCTTCCTAGCCAGAGGCCTACAGCCTCTTTTTACAGGACCGATCCCCACTGTAACACATTGGCTCTTGAAGCTGATTTGCACCCTGCACACGGCCACTGTTGGTGCTGCCTTGTACCTTGCCCACCACTCACCTTAACTCCTGGAGATTGGTCCTGTAAGTCAATGTACTGTACCCGTTTGCAGAACTTGTTCTTCCTTCCATAGGATAACATTGCAGAACTCGGAAATTGTCCACTTTTTAAAAGTGAAAAGAATTTACATTTAAAAACTTACTTAGCTGAAGGGTTTTTCTCTGATGCCAAATCATACATAAAGGTACTTGGTATTTTTATAAATTGGTGTGGATCTCCTTCTTGAGTCATGTTGTCATTTATTAATCATTGTGTGTATTTTGCAAATGTCTTGCACTCCTCTGTGTTAAGCCTAAGGCTGCTCGACCACACTACCCTGTAATAAAGCACTTTGGGATTGCATAGCAAGCCCTGTCCACTCATAAGGGAACCCCTGCACTCTTTACACGGTATGACAATTTTTTGAGCCAGCTTTCTACAATATAATACACCCCATTTCCTCACACTTGAGCGCCGGCCTATGCTTGGGTTCAAAAGGTATCTTTATCAGCTGGCTGAGCACCAAGTTTAGGCTCAACATCGGTGCAGGTACTGCCCGTGGTGGGCTAATCTCTTAACTCCCTCTAGGAATCTCTTGATTGTGGGTGCAGTAAAGAGGCTTCTATCCATTTGTGCACCATTGTATGCGACAATGGCCAGCAAGAGTACCTGAATGGATGCATAGGTCAGTTTGTTCTCTAAGAGGTATGTTAAGTACCTAATGACCACTGAGTCTTGTGTTCTAGTGTTAAAGAACCCTTCTCTGTTGCACCAGTGAGCATATCTGTTCGACTTAAATGTGTAGCATTTTCTCGTTTTCGGCTTCCGGCCTCCCACAAAATCTCCATGCTTCTCTTTGAGAGTCCCTAGTGTTCAAATTTTAGGTCCTCAAGTGCTACGCTGCCAGCCTGAGGCTTACCAGTTACAGGTGGCATATTTGTCTCTTCCGCATTGCGAGGAGGTCCTCAGAGTTTGGTAAATTTATTATTTCTTCATGAAACATCTCTAGGAGGCCTGAGAACCACGTCTGCATTGCCCATTGAGGCACAATGAGGATTAGTGTCCTTGATGACTGCTTGCACTTGATCACCAGTTTATCAGTGGGACTGTGGGGAAACACATATGCAAATGTCCCTGATCAATTTATAGATAGAGCATTCTCCTTTGACCAAAGGTACGGATACCTGGACACAAAGTGTTAGCATTTTGCATTTTTTGGTTTTGCAAATATATCCATTGCTGGTGTTCTATCTTTGAAAAACTCCTTGTAGAATGTTTCCTTGCTGGCGTAGGGCGCCTGCCTCTATGGTTTATACTCTTGGTAAGTTTATCGCCATCAGGTCTATGAGTCTTTGAATAGCCCATCGCAAGATTTCCTATGCCAGTTTGGAGAGTACATGTGACCTTGCCCCTCACTAGTTGAGGTAGAACATAGTGGCTGTGTTGTTCGTCTAGGACAGTACTCTGCTCTGTGCGTGGTAGGTCTTCAGCGCTAGGACCAGCATCTCATATGTACTTCATTGCGTCTATTGGATTCCAAGTCCCACTGATGTTGAGATGCCCCATGGGTGCTCTCCACCCCATGTGGGTTGCATCTGTTGTGATGGTCACTGTTGGGGTTGGTGCCTTGAACGGTATCCTTCTGTTATGTTCTCTAGGTTGCACCATTGTATCTCTTTCAGCACTGCTTGTATGACAACTAATAGATCCCCTCCAACTCCCTGTAGCCTGTGACTATTTGTTTGAGAGACATTCTTGTATGGATCGCATGTGTAACCTGGCATGTGGGACAAGCTGTTTGCAGAAAGCCATAATGCCCATGAGTTTCATCACAGTCCTCTCTGCCAGAGACTGTCCCTTCTGGAAGAGGGGAGTTTATGCTTCTAATGTAAGGGCTTGTTTATTAACAGGGGTTGCTTTTTCCTCCCTTATCATGGTTGCACTCAGGAACACCTTCTCCTGGCTGGTCTAGTGTCAGGGATCATTTAGGGAGAACTCCAACATGTGAAGAGTAAGCATGACTGTTTGCATGTCCCGGTGGCATTACCTTTGCAAACTCACATTTACTAGCCAAAAGTCTAGGTAGGGATAAATGTGGATCGCTCCCCTTAAGTGTGCAGCCACTAATGCCAGGCACTTTGTCAACTGCCTGGTGCAGATTTTATCCCGAAAGGGAAGACTTTGAATGGTACTTTATCTTGTCCACAATGAACCTGAGGAGCTGCTTGCGTCATTGATTATTCAGTATGTGCAGGTAGGAGTCTTTCAGATCCACCATGGCCATGTAGTCTCCCTTTTTGAGAGACGGTATGATGTCCTTTAGTGTGGTCATTTCTGTTTAGTATTCGTAGGTCCAGTATTGATCTTAGTGGCAGATTGGGCTTTGGTACCAGGAAGTATCCAGAGTATACACCCTTGTTCATCTCATCTTTCAGTACTCTTTCTAAGACTTGTTTTTGCAACAGCTCTAGTACTTCCTGTTGAAGCGGAGACAGTTCTTTTGAGTTGAGCCTCTTCCCCTTAGGTGGCACTCTTGGTGGTCTTTTCCTCAGCTCAATGCAATATCTGTGTCGCACTACATTTAATAACCCATCTGTCTACTGTGATTGTCTACCATTCTCTGAGGAATCCCCCTATCTTCACCCTCCCCCACTGTTGCTTGTGTGTGGAGAACGGGGGACTGAGTGAACAAGTTACTTGCTTGTGGTTGCCAAACCGCTCTGTTTGCTCTCTTCCTTGTCCCCTACTGGGAAAATGTTGCCATTGTGCGACAGGGTGCTGCCATTAGGGAGTAGGCACCTGCGAGGCCCCTTGCTGGCTGAATGTTGAATGAGGTGTGGTTAGTTGGAAAACCTTCTTGCTGACATTACCCCTTTTAAAGGTTCCTCAAAATTGCAATGCCTACATTGCTCTTGCCGTCTTTGTCTTCTATGATTTGATAGAGGAACTCATTGACTGTCTGCCCAAATAGATCCTCCCATGTAAATGGCATGCTGATCACAGATGCCTGCACTTCTGGTTTGAAACCAGATACTCCGAGGCAGGCAGGCAGGCCTCCTTAGTGTTGAACGTGTGTGCACATCTGCCTGCTTTGCAGTATCCCTACATCAAGCGCCAAGTTGAGGCAAGTGCTTCCGATCATCTTGCCTTCCTGTATGACCACTTTTGCCCTCTTGTAATATTGGTCTGGGAGGTGCTGAATTAAGTGTTCAATTATCTCCGACTTCTGAAGGCCATAGTGATTGAAGAGAGTGCTCAAGTTTTCAATCTTCCACTGGGTCGCAACCCCTCTCTCCATCTTCCTGCTGAACATCTCAAACCTCTTACTCTCTCAGTATGGAGGGTTGGCCAGTAGACGTGGGATATTTCCCTCTTTTCCTGGCTGTCGAAACAATAATTATGTCAGCCCATGTGATGCTCCTAATAAACAGAGGTTCTTGTGTCAAGTGCTTATACTTCTTCTCGATCGGGGCATGACCATCTTTGAGGAAGCAGGCCATCGCAAAGCCTACTTCTTCTGGTCAAAGATGCTAGGGGACATAGGGAGGTAGAGGCTCCTTTTATGGCTCGGCATGAGCATCTGCAGGAGCTTTACTTAATGTGTGTCGCAGCTCGCTTTACCAGCGAGTTGTACGTTGTTAGGACATCAGGCGGCAAAGGTCTAGAGGGATACGAGTCAACAGCTTCTTCTGGAGAGTTGGCGTCGAGCTCCTGCATTGTCGTTCTTATGTACTATCCCCGTCATCGAAGGTCATTTCCTCATCGCCTCCTTCCTACGTGTAAAGGAATTCCTCTTGCTCCTTGTCGCGTGGCTCCAACATCGAAGCTCTTCCTCCACGACCCCTCTGGGCTCCTGGTTTCAAATGAATTCTAAACTTCTTTAAGGACTCGTCAAAGTCCTCCTTCCTTTGCAAAATGGCTGCCATTTCCGTCATCTTTCGCGTTTGATTTCTCTGGCCCGCTGTTGTGCATCGAAGGTCGTCTACTTCTTCAATTAATTCAAAGGTTCCTTGCCCTTTTTATTCTTTCGCGCTCGACTTCTCTCTATCACTCCTTGATGTCTAAGTGGTCTCAGAGGGTATTACCTCCCCTGGTGTCCTCAGGCTTTTAACCGTGGGGCTCTTTTTTTGCATTTGCCACCTTCAATTGGCGAATGTTTCAGTGTTGTTTTTTTTCCCCAGAGATTTCGCATCCATCTTTGATGGCTCGGTTCCCATGTGTGAACGGTGTTACCTGCTGGCATCTTTTGGAGTCTGCCTCTTTTGCTGCATTCAGCCTTTCCAGGTCGATTACCCCTTCCTGGGTGTCGGAGCCTCCTCCTCGTGCGAGCTCTGTCTGCTCTAAGTTTTCGTCCTCTTCCTCGACGGATACCATGATGTCTGAGTGAGATGTGCTTTTGCTGCAACTGCATTGTCGCATATTGTGCCCACCATTTTTTGTCTCTAGCCTTTATGGTTTTCGGCTGAAATTTGGCAGAGGCCTCGCAGCCTTCGGAAGGTGCAGTCTTTATGTAGGCATAAAAGGCACACTTTGCGACTGTCCTGTCCAAATTTGTGGTGACACCAGGGACAAAACCCAAAAGGTGTCCCCCGAAGGGCCAGGGTACCGGAGTGAACATCCTCCAACCGTGTGGTTGAAGTCTGATACCTCGAAGGAAAGTCTGTACAGATGAAGTTTCACACAATTTTTTGCCTTTTCCTTTGCTGCCTCCAGCTTTCCATAGCCCTTTCCTCGATGAACCATTGATGCAATCATTGGAGCTCCTCCATTCTGCTTCCAGACCCAACGGCAGAAAAAAGAATCTGAAGATGGTGACCACACCATAGAACTTCCGGATTGCATGCCTGAGGTCACAATGGGACGGACCCACCACAAATGGTTGTCGTCAACATCGCCCACAATAAAAGAAAAAAAAGAGAGAGAGACATTGCCGGACCAAACCACTAGATAGTGGAAAAATGCATAGCATGTAAAATCAGAAAAGATTCATGCCCCAAAACCAGGATACATGGTGACTTGTATGTACAAGTTTGTCAGCTGGTATATGTGGTAGGAACACCACCTCAGTTTCTACAAACTTACATATACCAGAGACATATCTTGAATAATATTAAGTAATAGCAAATAGGCCTGTCTGTAGCAGAGGATGAGCAATGCATTCAGCATTAAAAAAATGCCACTTTACAGAATAAACTAAGTTGTCGAACTTTAGATAGTGGCTGGCACAACACACTGACTAGACAAAGCAACAGTGTTAAGAAATACAGATGTCACAAATGTGTAAAAAAAATTATAACTTACATAGTGGTGAGGAGGGGAGGCCTGTACTCTGGGATATAGTCAAGATGAGCTCGCACATCAAACCGGTCTATCATGTTGTTCGTGTCTCCTTGCCATGGCATCCTAAGCAGAACATAATAGGGGTGAGGTCAGATTCAGGTCTACTGCCAGTCATAACAAGAACCAAATAAGGGCAACATTGACTTCAGTGAGGTACAGCATAGTTTCCCCCAAGTGGGGCCAGGTACTACATTAATGGTGGTAGCTTGAACGATTCATTTATTTTGAGTAAAGACAATCAAAATATTCATCTCATTAAAACAACAAATGACCAAAATATAAAACTTGTATACATACTATACAGAAACATGTGACAATCAAGTGTAAATAAACTGAATCTTTGTCTTAAGAAAAGCTTTAACAGTCTAAAAGGTAACATGAAAACGCATACTGATATCAAAAGCAGGATTGCACAAGACTTAGTTATAGATGTAAATTAGTTTTGATGCCTATAGTACTAGAAACAATCTTGTGGCAACAATGGTTCTCATTGTTATCATTTAACGATAAGTCATGAATAAGAGGGCCTTATAGCATATCATAAGATTCACACAGTAACACTTTACTTGAGACTAAAGTTATTTATTTTTGCAGACAGACAACAAACACAAGGGTTCAATTACAAAATTCCACACAATGTAATCTGTCCACAAGTGTCAAAGCCAAACAATTACAGTAATCCAAACCTAAACCGATGGCTAATGTATGAGTAACAAACAACTCAAAATGTTCTCTAGATATTCCATATTACAGTAGGAAAATGTCCTTGTTTTGTGGTTACTAGGACGTGTTGACGACGTTTCGACCCTCTGCCTAAGATACGAGGGTCTCTTCAGTACTAAGGAATGAGGGCTCTTCCTAGAAAAACAAATGTAAAAAATAGGTAAGTGAGGTGTCTGAAATGATGCGGCTAACAATAATATATGTTAGACAAAGCGCTACATGATTGTCCCTGAAAACAGGGCTAAAAGTGAAAAGGCATGGGTAGTAGCTAACATGCACACCCAGCTGTGTAAATGAAAAAGGTAATTACTCCCTCAGGCATGGGCCTGTATCGATAAAGAGTTATGATACGCGGAATTTAACTGAATTGTAATTGAACCCTTGTGTTTGTTTATTGTCTGCAAAGATAATTTCATTCTCAAGTAAGGTGTTGCAGTGTAAATCATTTGGTATGCTATTATGCTCATGGACTATTTAGTCCCTCTTATTCAAGAATTAGCTCTTTAAATGATACCAATGAGAACCATTGTTGCCTCAAGATTTTTACTTACCCGAGTTCCCATGGGTCTAAGGGTTGCTCTTGTAGCCTGATTAGAGTGTTTAGAGCAGTGGCTGCACTGCAACAGCTTCTTAAATTGAAGTCTTTACCCTATCATTATGGTAAGGTTTGTATATTAACACTATGCCAGCAAAGGAGGCCCCTCTTTATACAGAGGAATATAAAGCTGAAGTGATAAGTGGACCATCTTTATTTTCAAATAATATCATTACTATTCCAGACTAAACAAATTCTACTTGATAAACTAGAAAAAGTGAAGAAAAAACATGTTTGTAGAGTTACAGGCAAGTATGCTTACAGAATATTTGAAAGCAGGGATAATCTCATTTGACCTGCAAGTGAGGAAAGTTCCTGGTTAATGGACCGCCATGCTGGGCTGGTGGAAAAAAACATTCTCTTACCAAAACTATCCAGCCTTTTAGATTCCCTGTCTGGTGGAGTAGTAGGGAACAGGCGGAGGTTAATCCTGTATGTGGAGGCTTGGACAACCAAGATCTGCGGAGTGCGGTGCTGGGTAAAAAAACTGGGGTCCACAGGAGCGGGGAAATGGTGGCAGGCAATCATCCTATGCACAGGAGCCCCTGTGCAGGGCTTAGACCAGGCCCCCAGTAGAGCGTCTGTAAGGGCTTCATGGAAAGAGAGTAGGGGTTCAGAAGGGGTGACTCCCGGGTGAAACATTTCTGTCAAGACTTTGTCTTGACTGCCACTGTGGGCAGCTGAAGGTCCAGGACCTCAGCAGCTCCTACGCACCATCATTGCAAAAGAGGCTCCATTCTCCGTAGCCACGGTAGGAGGATAGACCAGTATCAGGTGAGGTGTGTAACTCACTGGCCTCCGCCAGTTCCTTGAACCAGTTGTCCTGTTCTTCATCGGGGGGCTGGTATTCACAAGGTCCATAGACCCCTCCCATTCGTTTCCCTCTCCAGGCCTATTAAACATACAAGGTACTGGCTCTGCTCTGGGAAGCATGGGCCCGATCAATGGTGGAGACGGTGGCAGACAACACCCATCCGGCGCTGGGTCAGAGTCGGGAAGAACGAGGGGGATGGCACCTCTATGAGGTGTAGACAGTGCCATGAGCATCAGCACTGGAGCTGGCACGGAGGATGGTCTTGTGGCGGCTCCGCTCCGGATCCAGCATGGGATCCATGGAGCCCAGCAGGTGCTGAGGGCTAACCCGCCACTCGAGTGTTGCAGAGTTCACCGACTGTCGGCGGCGAGGAGCTTGAGGGAGCGCTCCCTCAGCGCCTTCGGATACATGGTTCGACAATCCTCCCAGGTCTTGGAGTCGTAGTCCCACTCCAAGCACCACAAACACACCAATAGGAGGTCTGTCACCGACATTTTCCTGTGTCAGGCACCACATGGTTTGAAACCGGCCTATTTCTTGGGTGACATACCTCTCACCAAGAGAATCATTTCCCCCCAAAAAATCAATAAAACATAAAAAAATAGCCAGTCAAAAAGTGACTGAGGGGTAGCTGAGACCAGATCAACGCTATCTGGCAAAGAGAGGAAAGAACCGACATCAGCATGCCGCAGTGTCACCTATATAGGTACAACGCACGTCACTTTCGATGTGGTTCTAAACGGCGCCATCTACTGGTGTGCAGGGGCACTGCTCGAAAATCTTCCAAATCCAGCCTGACACCTGGGGAATATTCTAAGGTAAGGAATCTGAGGTTAGCTAGAAGTCTCTATCAGATATCTCATTCGCCTACAGCCATCACCTCATTCTCAGACCCTCTGGTTAGAGAATGCACGAGTCCCTGCCACCTGTTTGCTGCAGTAAAACATGGCAGTAGAACTGCGAATGAGAAATAGGATCGACAAGCCCTTGGCTGACATCAGAAACTCCTTAGGAACTAGATTAAGTGCATGCAGATTCAATAGGTTTACATGGAAGTTCTGCTCTAATAGAGACCAAAGAAACCATAATCTCCATATTGTCCAAGTGGGCTTTACATTCACAGGACAATAAATCTGTCACTAACGTGGCAACTGGAGGAGGGTCTGATTCCAGTGAAACAGCTGTCTTGGTCTGGTATAAAAGGCATCACCAGAGCTAAACTCTATGAAAATGCATGTTCCACTGGAGGTCTAATGTGCCATCTGGCAAAAAGATCAAAATGATGGAATGCATGTGGCAGGGCTTTCCTGACAGAAGTTACATACAATCAGGCCTAATTCATTGATAAACATGAGGCACACTAACTGTGGCAAAGACCCTCTTTTTGTATGATCACCCTCCCCTCCCCCGCCCCTAAGTTTTTGGACTGATGCTGCTGGTTTTTCAACTCTGAAGTGTACTAGGCCCTGCTGATGAGGCCCCTGTGCATGTGCTCGGACATCCAAAGTGTATGTGTAATTGGCTAATCCCCTAATGGCATAGTTACCTTATTTAGAATACCCTAGTTTATGGTACTTTGGGTACCCAGGGCCAGTAAGTTAAGTGTCATGAGTGGACTGAAGCACTAGTTGTGCCAACACTGGTATGTTAATGAGAAAACATGGCTCTAGGTCTGCTACCCAAGCCTAGTCGGGCAGCTTCTAAACTACCAACTTGACATTGTCAAATAACCCATTTGCCAGGTTTAAACCTTCCTTTTTAATATCTCTTAATCGCACCTAAGGAAGGCCTTATGAGCCCCCATAAGGAAGGGCATTGATACTAAAAAGAAAGACATGTCGATTTTTTTTCTCTTACATGTCCTGACAGTAAAAACTCACAACTGCCGTTTATAAGGTAGTAACGTCAGTAGCCCTATTGACCAATATGGAGTTTCACTGGCTCACGCGCTAAGTGCTAACTTCCATAGGGGACCACCAAATATGGTACTTTAAGGTATGAAATTAATTGCTGCATTAAGCCGTCTTGTTGCTGAGTAAGGTAACTTACAGCAAAGGTGACTTTAGAACGCCAACAATGTGTTGCCCTAACCTCTGGTAGCCCTTAAAGAATATCCGTAGCTGTTGTCCCATGAGACAACATGCTGCCTCCTAGCCAGTAAGCGTGAAGCGCTCCCAGGTACAGAGAACAAAGAACTGTTGGTGGGAGGAGGTGTGACTTCCTCCAGCAGGATGACTACCAGGTAGTGGCCACAGATAGCTCAACTTCAAAGAGGCTACTGGTTCAGTGAAGCAAATGCCAGTCACACCTTAGCCTGCCCACTCCTGTGTGTAGGCAGACAGGCTGGAATCTTCTCCGGGCGGGTGGTGGGGGAGCCGCTGTAGAACCCGTTTTCCAGGAGGGGCTTATTATGTTGGGTACACCCCAGCGGTGTGCAAGAGCGCCACACAAAGAAAGAAGACATGTGCCATCTTGGATTCGTGCGGAGAACGGTACTCTGGCATTCAGACGCGGCCCGCGCAGGTAAGAGCGATGGGGCAGGGTGGGGATTTCGACAGATGAGTGAAAAATATTTATTTAATTTTTCCTCGTGGTTACTTGTCGAATTCCCCCCCCGCCCCAACCCGGCCCCACCGCTCTTACCTGCACGGGTCGCTCCTGCTGGCATTGCTTTTGTGCCTAACCCCAGAAAGTGATGCAAAGCGTGAAAGGGTTGCCCTGTTGGGGCTTTTGCCCCATTGGCTAGTGGGTCCTCCCCTCACACAAACATGAAGATAACATAAAAGTAGCACCCCTGGCACACAGTCCTTAAAGCACTTCTCGACTGGAAAGAAGACAGAAAGACTGTCCTGCTGCTCCCTGGAACCAACAAAGAAAAGCTGCATCAAAGACTGGACTGCACCTGCTGCACCAGAGGGACCTGTGAAGAAGACTGTGCCCACTCATGGAAAAGAGCTCCACTAGTGCCAGGACAGAAGAAGTGGCTGAAACGACTAGGTGGCTAGTTCTCGGTTAAGCATCAGGGTCATAAAGGTTAAGGAAGCCTGACCCTCAAAAGGCCAGATGCCCAGGAACCCCTGTCCGCTGCTGGATGCCGAAATGCAATCTGAGAGACCAAGTCCTGACCTATCCGGGGTGCCCCCAGATCATGGGACCTGTGGCTGAAGTCAAAGTGGAACCCAGCCCATGAGAGAGGGCTGAGCCAAACTAAAAGGAGCGCTACATAGCGCTGGACTTCTCCCCGGTGTGCGGGACGCACAAGAGCAGAGGCCAGGCCAAGGGTGGGCTCATCTTATGCCCATCATTGTCAGGAAAACGCAGGGCAGGGCCCCCCCCCCCTGGTTCCTTTACATCACACCCCAAGAAAGGTCAGCAATTAAAAAGGTAGAATCGTGTTTTATCTGCCGCTGTGGACTGCTTGGGCGCTATGGGTAAAAGGAACGCTTAATCTTTGAAAGGCCGTAAGGACTCTATTGTCTCCATCTCACCGTCACCAGCTTAGTGGAGGAGAGAATGGATGCAGCCCGCAGCCTTACCAAGGACACCTCTGCTGCCAGTGAGACAAACGAGCAAACTCCCCAATTTTAGTATCCAATCCGAGGAAAAGAGGGGGAGAGGTCTTTGCAGTCTTAATGATGGGAGACATAGCCCCAATTGCACCATCGCACCTGCTAAAAATCCATGAGTCATACACAGCCAACATATTAATAAGACTGAAGTGCTAACAGGCCTTCAATCAGCAACAAGTCCTCCACCATCTAAAAGAAAGAGGAGAAATGGGCAATTGTTATCAAAGGGCAAAGTCGATAAAGGGAAAAGCATTCATTCACCTCTAGAGAGAAAAAAAAAAAACATTGGCTCCTCTCTCGACTCAAGGTTCCCAGCAAATTCTAGGATACCAGACTTGGATACATTGAAAAGTGCAGCCCTTGACTATTGTTCCTCCTTTTTCTCGAATTTAGAGGCAATGTTGAAGGATTTCTGTTTTGATATCCAAAGGAAGCTCAAAGCATTGGACGACAAAGTTACTTATTTAACGCAGTACACCAAAGCTATTGATTAACTAACAGGTTCTCAGTCAATCAATCAATCAATCAATCAGGGAATTGTAAGCGCGCTACTCACCCGTGAGGGTCTCAAGGCGCTGAGGGGGGGGGGGGTCCGCAGATCTGTTTAGCCGAAGAGCCAGGTCTTGAGGGTCTTCCTGAAGGTGTTCAGGGAGGGGCGCGTCTGATGTCTGCCGGTAGCTCGTTCCAGGTCTTGGCTGCAATGTGAGAGAAGGATCTTCCGCCTGCTCTGGCTCTGTGGATGCGCGGGGTTTCGGCCAGTGCGAGGTTGGAAGATCGGAGGTTTCTTTTGGGTACGTGGAAGTTGATTCTGTCGTTGAGGTATTTGGGTCCGTTGTTGTGTAGGCATTTGTAGGCGTGAGGATTTTGAAAGTGACTCTTTTCTCCACGGGGAGCCAGTGGAGACTTCGTAGGTGTTGGCTGATGTGTTCGTGTCGGGGGATGCCGAGGATGAGTCTGGCGGCGGTGTTTTGTACTGTCTGGAGTTTGCGGAGTAGGGACTTGTTGATGCCGGCGTAGAGTGCGTTTCCATAGTCCAGTCTGCTGGTGATGAGTGCGTGGGTGACTGTCTTCCTTGACTCAGGGGGGATCCACTTGAAGGTCTTGCGGAGGATGCGGAGGGTGTTGAAGCAGCTGGAGGTGACGGCGTTGACCTGTCGGTTCATGGAGAGTGATGAGTCGAGTACGATGCAGAGGTTCTTGGCGTGGTCTGAGGGGGTAGGTGGGCTTCCGAGGGCAGTCGGCCACCAGGTGCTGTCCCATGCAGAAGGGGTGGTACAGAGGACGAGGACTTCTGTCTTCTCGGCGCTGAGCTTCAGGCAGCTGTTGGTCATCCAGACTGCGACGTCTTGCATTCCTTTCTGGAAGTTGAGTTTGGCAGTGGTGGGGTCTTTGGTGAGGGAGAGGATGAGCTGGGTGTCGTCGGCTTAGGATACGATGTTGAGGCCGTGTTGTCGGACAATGGCTGCGAGGGGGGCCATGTAAATGTTGAAGAGGGTGGGGCTCAGTGATGAACCCTGTGGGACTCCGCAGGTGATTTTCGTGGGGTCGGAGAGGAAGGGTGGGAGTCTGATCCTTTGGTTTCTTCCGGTGAGGAATGATGGGATCCAGTCCAGGGCTGTTCCTTGTATTCCTGCGTTGTGTAGTCTAGTGGCTCTGTGGTAGATGTGAGGGGGTCAGGGGGGCAGGAGTCGGGGGTCGGTGGGACCCCCCCGCCCGAGTGGATGCTTTTCATGGTCGAGGCGGTGTCTTCGGCCGTGATCGGTGTCCAGTTGGAGATGGTGGGCTGGATGGTGTTTCTGGGGGGCGGGGGCCATCTGTGGCGCCTGGTGGATGGTCGATGAAGTTGTCGTAGAGGTTTTTGATCTTTAGGTGGAACTAGGTTCCAAGCTTGTCGCAGAGGTCTTGGGATGGGGTGATGTCTGTGGCTTCGCTGCGTGGGTTGGTGAATTCTTGAATGACACTGAAAAGTTCCTTGGAGTTGGTGGAGTTGGCCAGGATTTTGTTGAGGATGAAGTTCCTTTTGGTGGCTCTGATCTGGTTGTGGTAGTCCGTTATGGCGTCCTTGTAGGTGGTGTGGTTTTCGGTTGTCTTGGTGTTTCTCCAGTTCTTCTCCAGGCGTCTGCAGGTGCGTCTGGCTTCTTGGAGAGCGGTTGTGAACCAGGCGGCTTTCCTGGGGCGTTGTCTGTCGGGGTTGCGTAGCGGGGCGAGCTCATCTGCGCAGTTGGAGATCCAGGTCTGGAGTTCTCTGGCTGCGTCGTTTGCGCGGTTTGCGTCGGGTGCCCAGGTGTGGTTGTCTCGGGTGAGGGTGGAGTTAAGTTGCTCGTCGGTAACCTTGCTCCAGTTCCTTCGTGGTGGGCGTGGGGCTGGTTTGGGTGCCTTGGGTTTGTTGATGGCGAAGTGTACACAGTGGTGGTCGGTCCATGGCGGCTGCGTTGTGTGGCTGAAATGGACGCCGTTTCCTGCCGCGAAGATGGGGTCGAGGGTGTGTCCTGCTCTGTGGGTCGGTGTGTTGACGAGTTGTTGAAGTCCGATGCTGGCAAGGTTGTCACGAAGGATAGTGGAGTTGGGGTCGCTGGGGTTGTCGAGGTGGAAGTTCAGGTCTCCAATGAGTATGTAGTTTGTTGAGGTGATCGCGTGGGGTGCGATGAAGTCGGTGATGGTGGTGGCGAAGGGTGTTCGGGGGCCGGGGGGTCTGCAGACGAGGGTTCCTCGGAGTGTGGCTTTGGGGGTGGTCTGGATCTTGAAGTGCAGGTGTTCGGCGGAGGGGAAGGTTTCGCTGGAGGTGGTGAGGCGGAGGGTGATCTTGTGGGCGATGGCGAGGCCCCCTCCTGGGTGGTTGGGGCGGTCTTTCCTCCGGATCTTGTATCCGTCTGGGATGGCGGTGCTGATGTCGGGGGCGGAGGATGCGTTGGTCCAGGTCTCTGTGAAGAAGGCGATGTCGGGCGAAAGAGTCTCGAGTAGGTTCCAGATTTCCATGGCGTGTTTGTGTACGGAGCGTACGTTGAGGAGGATGCATTTTAGGGTGTCGCCAGTGCTGGCGTCGGCGGTGTTGGAGGCCGGGGTGGCGGTGAGGGTCTGGCGGCAGTGGAGGCAGGAGAACTGGCCGTGGGTCGTGTTCGGCGAGGCCTGTTGGCATTCTCCAAGTCTTCCAGGGTTGAGTGCGAGGAGGGTGGTGGTGTCGTAGCGATGGGTAGTGGGAGGTCCAGGGTTCCTGGCGCTGGCCGCGGTCGGGCGCAGACGGGCTTGCCTTTGGCGCGACCGCGCAGCAGCTGCCATTAAGTAGGGGGGGAGGGAGGAGAGGCTGGGAGGCGGGAGCAGGGGAATTCCAAGGGGAAATTCCATGGGGAGGGGCCGCAGGGGCAGCAGCGGCGAAAGGCAAAAGGAACAGGCAGGCACGAGAAAATAAAAACAGTGGTGGAATTAGAGCAAGACACAGATGGGCACAATAACAGTGGCACAACAGGGAAAAAAATTAAGGAAAAAAACGGCTGAGAAAGGTTACAGTGGTTGGAGGCAGTCTGGTCTCCGTTGGAGCGGGCAGCAGGCGCAGGAGCGGGCACCAGCCTCGAACCTCCCAAGGAGGAGGTCGGGGTCTGGAGGCAAGAGACGGCACAGCGGAGCAGTGGGGAGAGAGTGGACCTAGACCGAGGGTCGGAGGTCTTACTCTTCCACTCGTTCTAGATTAATGTGTAGTCTATCTTCTAAAGTCACTAGGTTCAGTAATTGTACCCATGAGGGGCCTCCTACTACTCTAAATCCCCATAGTGCTGGTACAATTGGTGCAAATAAGAATCCATCCCTTCGGGTAAAGCGCAAACACTCCTCTATGTTACCCTCACAACCGTATCATCCCCCAGACATAGTCCACATATATAAAACACGAGTACATAGTTTGCATAATCTTTGTTGGCCACCTGAATGCACTCCATATGTAATTTTCTTAGAGGAAGTTCCTCCGATATCTGCCAACAAGGAGGAGACTTGGAGTGACCTTAAAACCAAGGAGATTCACTGGTTCAAAGAAAACTCAGGTTGGTCAGGCGATTTATTCAGGGGGATACTCACTGTGAGGAGAGTGGCAGGTGTTTACTTGGCGCCACAACTGTGTTGTTATAAACATTAACAATCCTTAAGTGGTGGAAGATTTGCTTCTCCATCTAAATTATTTAGCTAGTATGGCTGGAAGGATCAAGGCCTATCCCCTGGGATATTTTTATAAGTCCTTGAATAAATTCACCCAGAAGGCGCCCCCACTCGGAGCAGGGGCAGGTTGAGAAGAGTACAAAAATCCTCCCTTTGACTTGTGAAGTGCACAACCGCTTAACCCCCCTCACGGAGCTTCAGGACATCAATTGACTCTTTGTTAAGGATATCCCTGGGATGTTGTGTACTTTCTCTGAGAGTTGCATTTCTGAACTGGGGTTGAGTTCCAATCACCTGGAAAGGTGGAGAGACAGATATCAATTGTAAAAATAAAAATCCAGATGGGCTCTGGAGGGAACACATTTTTATCATGGACCATGGCAGGAGTACGTTCTAATCTGACAAATGCTGATTGGTTAATGTTTTTAAACCAATTTTATATAATGCGCCTTCAGGAGACCTGGATGTTTTTTATACTGATGGCTTTCAATCCTTTTGTAATCCTGCAAATCCTTCTGTAGCGGGCAGGGTAAAGGGAGGCTTGGCAGCTTTCAGTTCAGTTCTTAAACTTTATTCGATCTCTTATAAAAACAGATCATAAAAGCATCAACTCATCAAGTAGATCATAAAACAGTCTTAAAAAAATCTGCATAAAAACCAGTTTAAAACATATAAAAAAATATCAATTCAAAAGGAGTGATTTCATAGGTGAACTCTACCAGTGCAAATATTATTTAAAATCATGTATGGGGCATCCATACGCAACAAACGGTTCCAGTTACTAGGGCCCCCACCCTTTAAGTACAAACAGAGTTCCAATTTTTCCAGCAATTTAATTGAGCGAGTCCCAGTTCTTCCACCTTCTCATGCATGCCCACAAGAAACAGGCTACAGAGAAGCTCACAAAGGGGTCATAAAGTGCTTTTAGGAAATACAATGCCACCCTACATTGGGTAAAATTATGGCGCCTTAAAATCGGGAAGATAAAAGTTTTCCTTTCAGTGTAATAAAACTTGCAAAAAAACATGTGTAGGTCAGATTGGGAAGAATGGTTGTCACAGGGGCAAATCTGAGTGTTTGAACTTCCTCTCTGGGAGGGCTAACATCAGAGGGATATAATTCAGGCAGAATCGTAGTAAGATGAATCTGTGATGAGCTATATTAATGCATGAGAGATTTGAAAAGCCGTCACACACTCTTGTGGGAATGAGATCGTAAACAGCTACCGCCCTTTGTTTGTGATTTTTTTCCCTCCTGAGAAAGTTAGCCCTTTGAAGGTATAGCTCGGTGATTTTCCTCTTCGAAACCTTCATACACAGTGCGGGATCGCTAAATAAAATACCCTGCCCTATTGCGATCAATTCGGCCTCTACGTAGCTGAGCCAACTAATCCTGCTACTGTGGTCCAGTTTCATGCAGCTAGCAATTATACGTTGTGTTAAATCAACCGTGGACCTACGCCAGATCGAAAGCCAAAGCAGGATTGGGGCCAATCTAATGGAATCAAGCAAGTGGGGTAACCCCAATTCCAAATGTAAAGTATAGTTTGATCGTGATTGGGGTAAGGTTACCCGATTTTTAAAAAAGGTGTCTTCGATTCTCTGGAGAGGGTCAGCGTTAACCATCCCCCACACTCCCGCCCCATACGTCACCATTGCCTTTGTTTTGGCACGATAGATGTTTTTAATCATGTCCGAATGACTGTCTCCCAATTTCCTTGCAAAGCCCTTGATAGCCTGCAGGCTCCTTTCCATAGCAGAGGCTCTTCCCACAAACAGGTTTTTCCAAGAGTGGTTCTTGTCAAATAGGACCCCCAGATATGAGAAGGAGTCTACCACTTCGAGTTTCTTTGAGGCCAGCTGGAATTGGGGGTGTTTTTCTCCTCTTCTGGAACCTGCTATGACAATAAAGGTTTTTGACTCATTTACTCTAAGATCTAATGAAGCCATAAATGAGGCATATGATGTTATAAGAGACTGTAGGGCCACCCCTGTCCTGGCAGTCAGGACCGCATCATCTGCATACGCCAATATCGGTAATGGCTTGTTGTAAAAAATAGGGACGTCCAGGGGGGCTCGAGTCAGGGCGGCCTCCACCCAGTTAGTGTAAATGGAAAAAAGAAACAGGGCGAGGACACAGCCCTGCCTTACTCCCCCCTCGATTTTAAATGAGCGGGTACATTCCCCATTTGCACCATACCGAACAGAGGAAGAAGCATTGGCGTATAGCTGGCGGATGAATCGAATTATCGGTGGGTCGACCCCCATCTCTTCCAGCATAAGCCACAGCTTTTGTTGGAAAACACAATCGAAAGCCGCTGAGAGGTCCATAAATGCCATATAGATTTTCCCCCCTTTCGCTTTCGTGTACTTGTCAATGCAGAGTGACAAATTTAAACATTGGTCCACCGTCCCCTTTCCCCTCTGGAACCCATATTGCGCTTGAATCAGTATATTGTTTTCTTCGGCCCAGTTCTCCAATCTGGCTAATAAAAGCCGGCCCATCAGCTTTGCCGTGGTATCCAGAAGGGAAATGGGGCAGTAGTTCATATCCCCCATCTTATATATGGGGACAATTACACTCTGGTTCCAAGATGGTGGAGGACCCTCAACTGCTATTCTATTAAACACATTTGTTAATAAGGGGACCCACAAATCATAGTTCTGCTGGAAAAGATCAATTAGGATCCCATCAGGGCACGGGGCTTTCCCTGGTGGGCAAGACTCCAACCCTCTTCTAACTTCTGTTAGTGAAAATTTCAGAGAGCCCAATGGCCTTTCGGCAGGATCGGCCAAAGCTAGGGGTGGAGTATTTTTGAGGCCAAAGATGCTTTCAAAATAAGTCACCCAATCCCCCTCGTCAACGTGAGACGCCAATGAAGGATCCTTAGAGTCCTTAAAATAAGGGGCATTTATGACTCTCCAAAAGTCCCTGCTGCTGCCCGAGTACGCAGCTTGCTCCAGGTCACTCCAGGCCTTTTCCCTTATCTCCTTCTTTCTTTTTTCCCTGGCGTGTTTGTAGTTACTACGCAGCAATTTGAGCTCTACAGGATCTCTACGTTGAGCTTTAAGAGCCTTTTAGAGCGCTGCCCTAGCTGTCGAACATTCATTGTCAAACCAACCTCTTTTTTGGTTCAAATTCAGCGATTTAGTGCGAGTAAGTGCAATTTTTATTTTCGTGAGGAGTGCTATAAAGTGGGTGACTAAGTGTGGAGACATGGTACCCTCAACCAGACAGAGTGTGATGTCTTCCCTTACTTGCGCTATTATTTTGTTGCCCAGATTCAGCTTCTCTACCTGAGCCCATTTTAGCTGGTATCCATTTTTCCTAGATAACAATAAGTTATCTGCTACCTGTTGATGTTCTTTTGCCTGAAAAGGGAGATCTAAGGAGCTAAGGAGGATGGCATGGTCGCTAAACTGTGTAAATAAGTTTCCTAAGTGGGCCACTTTACTACTTAATATGGAAGAAGCAAAAATAAAATCAATCGTTGATGCCTGGGAACCCCACCTAAAAGTTGTCCGTATCTGGCCATGTTTAGTGTTGTTAATTATAACCAAGTTACTTTGGTACAGGAGGTTATTCAGGGTGTCCCCATACTCGTTGTAGCGAATAGTGAGTAAGGGGATTATCCTGGGGATCCATTAAACCACACACTTTAGAGTCAGAATATTTGCATAGGTGAGTGTTAAAATCCCCACCCAGATGATATGTGGTATACCTATTTTCTTAGTTCGAGTAATTTTTCCTAGCTCCCTAATTAGGTCTTCGGTCACTTTATTCATGTTTTGCCCGAATTCGTTATTATAAAAATGTACTAAGATCCACGGTCCCTCGTTTCTGAATTCAAGGAAAAAGATCTGGAAGTGGGTAGGGGGGGGGGGGGGGGTGCCCAGCCTGTTTAATTTGGACTGGGATAGTATTGGAGAGCAAGGTTAATAGTCCCCCCTTTGCTCTGCCTGATGAAGAGGGCACTGCAGGAGTATGAAAAGTGCGAAAACCAGGGAAGAATACTGGCTCCTTTGCCCAGGTCTCCTGGAAACAAATAATCTCCATGGAGTGCCACAAATTGAACCACTGTTCATTATCCACTTTAGAGGCAATTCCTGCCACATTTCAAGATTCTAAAGTAATCTTATTATTATTCTTACTACACTGGGTGGTAGCGATCAAAGGTATTGCCTGTGTTCCATTTGGTAGACCAGCTGCCGTGGCTAGTTCACCAGGGAGCAATGATGGTCAGTCACAGGATTCTAAGTCGGAAAGAGGAGCAAATCTGTTATATAACCTTACCCCCTGGGGAACAACGGGGCCATCCACATATCTAATGGGGGGACGACCTAGGCTTTGCCCACTCCTATTCCCTGCTCCTGGATTTACGACCTGTTTGTAAAAGTGGTGCAATGGTAAAGGTGTAATTTGAGTACTCCCAGACAGAGGCCTGTACAGGTTTACTCGCACAAGATGCGCCACCTGAGTGCTGTTGAAATTTATGACCACGCAATCCCCCCCAATTGTCTTTGGGGAACTACCCACCCACCCCACTCTCCTGGCCATGATGATTTTGTTTGCCAGGTAGTGGTTACTCATTTCCGAGTTCCTTAGGTTATACGAAAGCCAATGGAGGCATTTGTCCATCAGTTGTGACGTTGATTCCAACTGATTTTCCCGGAGGGGTGGAACATTTGCCAGAACCAGTACCAGGTGAGAAGCCTCCAGTGGAAGATGAAGTACTATTGGGGTGCGAGCCTCTATATGGTCTTCATCAAGGGGGGGGGGGGCGAGTGCCCCTTATACCAAGAGCCTGGTGAGATGTCCTTGAGATCTCCTCTGTTAGGTGTATTGCCCCCCGTGCCGTGGCTTGATGGTTTTGAGCCTCCCTTTGCGGATTTACATGACCGCTTGCTATAGGGAACAGCCCGTTTGCCTGTGTATCCGTGGTAGGTGTGTTGGGCTGTGGTGGTACAGATGATATAGATCTAGCCGCATTAGGGAGAGTTGGAGATGCAACTGCCGGTATATGACAAGGATGCGCTCTGGAGGATTCGACCAGAGAGTGGAGGGATATGTTAGATGTTGTTAGGCTGGCCAGTCGCTGTTCGATCTGGGTTAGCTTGGTTATAATTGGGTCCAAGAGTATCATCATCCTTTTACTTATTTCTGACCATAAATCCTCATTGATAGAAGATTGCAGAGCCAGAGTATTTGCCATTTGAGTCATTTCAGGTGTACCTCGAGTCAATATGGGGGCGTTCGGTTGTATGACCCTTGACTTTGTGACGCAAGTGGGCTTAGCGGGTTTAGTCTGTTTGATGATATTGGATGCACCTGCCCTAGGCCGCTTTGCGGGGGGTCATTTTGAAGGTTCGTTGGTGCCGTAGCAGTTTGGGGGAGGGACTCTGCATCCTCTTCAGATACAACAAGTGCTGGCCCGGACATGGGGAGCAAGTCCTGTTGCCCAGGTGGAAGATCGCCGGAATCTATCAAACGGGGAGGACAGACATGTAAAGAGTCTTCCAAAGTTGCCCCCGAAGGTGACCTCGATGACAAGAGAAGCGGCTCCATTGACAGGCGCCTTTGAGTTAACTCAATTTCATGGGTGAGAACGCTGGCAGCTCTAGATAAAAATGCATCCAGCGTTGCTACAGAGCCTCCACCCGCCTTCTCCACAGGGCCTTTACGCTTTCCCATATTAAAGGAACAGACAGCAAGGAAAAATAGAAAACCAAACAGTACCTTTTTAGACGACGCAAGGTGTTAGAGGGGTGGGGGCCCAGCCTAGGTTCCTCCGGGCATGGACGGGCCCGCCCTTGGCCCGGGCCGCGTTGGCTATTTATACGCACTCCTGCGCGAAGAATAGTGGGAGGTGTAGTCCACGTTGCTGGCTGGCGCGGTGTGGAGCAAAGACCCAGGTGAGAGCAGCTTTGATTTGTTAAAATTGCTGGTATCAAGGTGAAGGCTCTTTGTTTCACGGCTTGGTATCAACTATTACTTGGGTCTTTCCGGGGAGATTCTGATGTCTTGATTATTTTTATTATATTTTTGACTACCAATCCACTGACGTAATAGATTGGATTACTTCATTTCTCATTTCAATATGGTAACTGAGGAAAGTGGCCCTTTTTGACATGGTCACCCCCACTTTTTGGCTCGTATTTGAAGCAATTATGACTGAAGTACACTGGGATTCTGATAACCAGGTCCCCAGAACCAATGTTCTTTACCAAAAACAAGATAACTGTGCAATTGTACCCCAACTGGCAAGACCTTTAGCACCTGTGTAAGTCCCTAGTAAATGGTACCCCTGGTGGCATGGGTACTAAAGAGGGTCCCTAAGGGCTGCAACATATATTGTGCCACTCTAAGGGACCCACCACCAAACTCACGCAGACTGCAATTGCAGGCGGTGTGAAATGATGCAGACAAATTTGAAAACACATTATGGCACACACTGTGCGCCATGCCCACAGACACTCCATGCAACATATTTAAGTCAACCCTACAGCAGGCCTCATAGCCCTAAGGTAGGGTGCATTATATAACATGTGAGGACATATCTGCATGAGCAGATATGCCCTTGTGCTGTCTAGTTCAATCGATAGATAGTACAAGTGAACAGGTAAGCCATCCTAAGTACATGTGCTGGGCACTGGTCATTACGCATTCCCCAGCTACATGATGGCTTCACTGAAACCTATTGTGTTTGGTATCAAACACCTTATCTTAATAAATCCATACTGATGCCAGAAGTGGATTTATGAAGATAGGCACCCAAAGGGCGTCCCCTGAAAACCTACCAGTCTCTTCGTGTGTTAGCTGACTGGTATCTTCCAGCCTGTCACCAGATGAGTTTGACCCCCTGGAGGTGAGAGGCGGCGCTCATAGAGGTCAGAAACAATGACTGCTCTGGCAGGAGTTGTTTACATCTCCTCCAGCAGGCTGGCTAGTGAATCTGCATACCAAGACCAGAGGCTTCAAAGTCTCTACTGCCTTTGAGATGCGACCACGGCTTCCTCCAGACCTGGGAGATGCCACGCCCTGCCTGGGGTCACATTTGGCAACAAGACAGGCGGGAAATTAGCTAGGCAATGAGGCATGTTGCACTACCATGCCAGTCACACCCCTAAGGTGGCTGCCTGATGTGCTCCACAAAAGAAGGGTTCCATCATCTTGTGTTTGGTGAAATTAGGAACTCTGGGACAGGGTTATGCCCACTCCCCACAGGAAGTGGTCATATAGGGGGTGTAGTGACCCCCATTGGCTACTATCCTACACTCCCCTTAATGACCCTAAATGCAGCATTAAGGTGGCCCACTGACACCAGGAAATCAGATTCACCTGACAAAAGAAGAAAAAGGGCCAAGCAGAGCCGAAGAAGAAGCAAGAACTGTGGACTACCAGTTGACTATGGTGCCAAACCCTGTCTGCCTGCCCCTGTCCCGACAACCCGACTCATCCTGCAGCTGTGCATCATCGAAAAGTCTCGGAGGGCCACCAACACAATATCTGTAGGCAGTATATGCTTCTTTCTCCATTTGAAAGCATTGCCGCGTAGAAATGTATTTGTGTGATATTTTTGCTTGACTCTAAAAATCGATATCTCGAAAAGTACTTACCCATTTACGAAGTTCTTGGTGTTAAAGAATATATAAAATACCTGTTATTTTTCTAAACTGGTCTCAAGTTTCTTCTAGAGTGTGTGTTTCATTCATTGACTGTGTGTTCAACAAATGCTTAACACTACCCTCTGATAAGCCTACATTGCTCACCAACACTACCACAAGAGAGAGCATTTGGGATTATTAATTTAAGCCTTGTGATTCAATAACGGTTGTCTGGACTTTTTACATAGGGTACTTTGTTTTGGTACACTACATAAAAGCCAGCTTCCTGTGTTGGTATATCAGCGGTTGGGTATAAGACTTTGCATTTGCTGATACCACTTGATAAACAGAGGATTGCATGAAGAAACCCACAACTGAGTTTAGTTAAAAAATATATTTATTTTTTCTCTCCAATTTTCAAATTTTTCTAATTTGAACTTCTAGGACCTTGTGTTAAGTTCCCCAGTCCTTTTGTATTAGAATTTTAAAAAGGTACACTAGTAGTTAGGATTTAAAAGTCTGTTTTAGAATTTTGTTTACATTTTCTAAAAAGATCCAAACTACATTAAAACAGGTCTACCTCAGAGGAGAGAGTCGAGGAACTCAACCTGACCCCTTACCTGCAACTCAGTTTGAAGCAGCTAAATGATCTCTGCAGACTTGCAAAATTGTAACTGGGTCCAGACCAACCAAAGCACAACTTCAGGAGTTCCTTGCCGAGTTTGATAGAGCCCAGGCAAGAGAAGAAGACAATGAAAACATTGATGAGGACCATATCAGTGAATATGAGACTGCTAACAGCACTCATGGGGATAATTCCCTTCCAATACCCTAGAGGAAGAGGAGAACAGTAAAACCTCTTCCCTAAAACTGTACCTGGAGGTAGGCCAGGACACTCCCAGCCCCAAGAACTGGAGCATCCAGACCAGGAGCTGGAGAGAATAGCCTGAAGAGTAGCCCTGGAGGCCAAAATCCTGGCCACTGAGAAAGAAAGGGTTGAGATGGGTCTAGCACCCATGAATGGTGGCAGCAACAAGGTAAATCGAGATAGGGAGGAAACCTTTCATCTCAAAATCCCCAAAGGGATTGTCCAACAAATATGTTGAGTGATGATCTCCCAAAATGGTTCACACCTTTTGAGAGGGCTTGTAAAATGAGAAAGCTCAACCAAAAGTATTGGGGATCGCTACTATCGGAGCTTTTTTCTGGCAAGTTCAGGGATAGACTCCTGACACAAAGAGGAAGATGCTGAGTCCTATGACCTCATGAAGGATAGCCAAATTAAGGGCTTTAGACTCACCATTGAGGAGTACAGGATTAAGTTCATGGAGACTCACAAAACCTCGAGTTAGCCCTGGTTCGATTATGTAGACTTTTCAGTCAAAACATTAAGTGGTTGGTTAAAATGGAGTGAGGTGCAAGACTATGATGGGCATTATAATTTACGTACAAAAGAACATCTGTTAAGTAACTGTACTTCTGAAAAATTGCTTCAATACTTGGTTGACCTAGGTTTTGTCTCTCCCCAGGAGTTGGGGAAGGAGGCTGACCATTAGGTCAAGACTAGGGTGCCCAAAAAGTCTCATGGTGGAGGTAACCAAAAGAAAGGGACTGCTAATCTTCACCCAAGGGAAAGATGTGGGACAGTTTTTTTTAAAAAAAAGGTAAAGAGTCTTCTAAAGACCCCCAAAAACCTGTTCAGGAGGGTGGGCCCATGGACGCTTCACAATGCAAGGGTGGGTACCAGGGTAAGAAACGGGATCCCAAAAAGGCTTGATGTTTCAATTGTAAAGTGAATGGACACCGAACTAGGGACTCTTCCTGCCAAAAATTGTTCTACTAGGCCACCCCCAGTTCTCACTGGGGTGGCGAGTCTCCAGATGGGATCATTGGTGTGCCCTGCCCAGGTCAGGGAGCACACTGAAGCTACCTTAATCTCAGCAGGTGGAATGGATGTAGCTACCCTGGCTGTCTGGCCCAGTAACCTGTAGAAATACAGACACATATCAATGGGGTTAGAGTAGAAGCACTGTGGTATATAGGTGCAAGTGTCAACATATTGACTGAAAAACTGATATCCCCAGAGCAGTATTTGGCTGGACAAACTCATCCAGTCACCAATGCTGATAACCATACTAAGGTTCATCCCATGGCTGTGGTGTTCTTAGAGTGGGGAGGGGTTATTGGCCAAAAGAAGGCAGTCAAGTTCACTGCAATTACTGTTGGATGTCTGCTAGGGAATGATCTGAGACCTCTGCATGGGCAGAGATAGAGCTAAGATCCCATGCAGCCATGCTGAGAATACCTAAACGGTTGTGTAAAAACAAGAGAACAGAGTAAAGCCCAGGGTGAAACAGATATTGAAGCCTGGAATAATGGCCCAATCCTCCAAAAGAAAAGGCAACAAGGCTGGGAAACCAACTTCTGAGCCACCACAAGCTTATGTCCCCTCTCCTCAGGGAGAAGAACTGTCAGCCCAAGAAGGAATTGAGCCCCAGGAACTTGGGCCTTACATGGCAGAGCTCCTAGGCCCAGAGGAACCCTCTTGGGAAGAGCTGTGACAGGGACAGAAAACTTGTCCCACTCTTGAGTCTGTGACAGCACGCTGCTGCACAGAAAAAGGGAGATGCCAGTGGCTCACACAGGGCCTATTGGGAGGAGGGGCTCCTGTATACTGAGACCAAAGATCCCAAGCCTGGTGCCAATAGGAGACTGGTAGTGTCTCAGCAATACACAGAGTCCTTACTCTCATTGGCCCCTGACATCCCCTTAGCTGGGCATCTTGCCCAGGCAAAGACTTGGAGTAGGCTACTCGCCCAATTCTACTGGCCAAACATGTCCCAAAAGGTGAAGGAGTTTTTTTTAACTCATGTGTTACCTGTCAAGTCAGTGGCAAGACAGGTAACCAGCCAAAGGCCCCCTTAATTCCAGTGGTTGGGGGTTCCCTTTGAAAGAATAGGGATTGACATAGTAGGGCCCCTTGACCCTCTAACAGCGTCAGGAAAAGGATTTATACTGGTGGTAGTGGATCATGCACCAGGTATCCAGTATCCCACTTAGGACTGTCACTGCTCCTGCAGTTGCCAGAGCCCTCATCAGTATCTTTACTAGAGTGAGAGTTCCTAAGGAGACAGTGTCAGACAGAGGTAGTAACCTCATGTCTAGCTACCTGAAAGCCAGGTGGGCTGAGATACAAGTTTATCACTCCATATCACCCACAAACCAATGGTCTAGTTGAGAGATTCAAATTCAACAAGACCATGAAAGGTATGATCATGGGACTCTCTGAAAAACTCAGAAGGAGATGGGATTTCCTTTTGCCATGCCTGCTTTTCGCCTACTGATAAATGCCACAGAAAGGAGTGGGCTTTAGTCCCTTTGAGCTTCTGTTTGGTCATTCTGTGAGGGGACCACTATGTCTAGGGCAGGAAGGCTGTGAGAGACCTCTCAAAGAGCCCAAGCTAGATATTGTGGGCTATGTGTTTGGCCTACGTTCAAGGATGGCTGAGTACATGGGTAAAGCAACCGAAAACATTGCGGCCAGTCAAGCGCTCCAGAAGCTCTGGTATGACCAAAAGGCTGCACTGGTGGAGTTCCAACCAGGGCAGAAGGTATGGGTGTTGGAGCCTATGGCACCTAGGGCCTTCCTTGACAAGTGGAGTGGTCCCTACCCTATCCTTGAAAGGAAAGGTGAGGTCACCTACCTGGTTGACCTAGGCATTTGCAGGAGCCCTCACAGGGTCATCCATGTGAACAGTCTGAAACCTTCCTATGACAGGGCTGATGTGGCCATGCTGATGGTCACTGATGAGATTTAGGAAGCAGAGAGTGAACCTCTCCCCGACCTCCTCTTCTATAGCCTAAAAGATAGGTCACAGGAAGGAGTTGTCTTCCCAGACACCCTCTCTGCCCAACACCAAGCTGACTAGAGGCATGTCATGGAGCACTATGCTGGGCTCTTTTCCCTAACCCCTGGTCAGACACACTGGTGCACCCATGACGTGGAAACTAGAGACAGAACTCCTGTCAAGAACAAAATCTAAAGAAAGTCTGACCAAGTTAAGGAAAGCATCAGGGCTGATGTCAGCAAGATGCTGGAGTTATGGGTGATTGATCCCTCCGACAGTCCATGTTTGCCCAATGGTCTTACTCTCCAAGCCTCAATCCAAGGGTGGGAAACCAGAGCTGAGGTTTTGTGTGGACTATAGAGGTCTCAATGCTGTCCCCAAGACAGATGCACACCCTATACCAAAAGCTGATGGGTTGATTGACCAAGTGGGGGCAGCCAAATTTCTCGGTACCTTGAATTTGACATCAGGGTCCTGGCAGATTGGTCTGACTCCAAGAGCATAAGAAAGACAGCATTCTCGACCTCAGATGGACATTTCCAGTCCACTGTTATACCATTTGGGTTAAAGAATGCCACTGCCACATTCCAAAGGTCGGTGAATAAAGTTCTTGCTGGGTTGGAGACTTTTAGTGCAGCATATCTGAACGATATTGCGGTCCATAGTTCCACATGGCAGGATCACATGATCCACCTTGGAAAGGTCCTTGAGGCTATGCAAGTTGCAGGCCTCACTATCAAGGCAAGCAAATGCTAGATAGGGCAGGGCACAGTTGTATACTTCGGCCACCGTGTAGGTGGGGGCCAGGTTCAACCATTACAGCCCAAGATCCAGACCATTCTGGACTCAAGTCAGGGCATTCCTTGGCTTGACTGGGTACTGCAGGAGGTTAGTGAAGGGGTATGGTACCATTGTGACACCCCTCACAGAACTTACCTCCAAGAAGCAACCACAGACGGCAAACTGGACAGTGAGCTGTCAAAAGGCTTTTGATACCCTGAAGGAGGCAATGTGCTCAGCACCCATTCTAGAAGCTCCAGATTACTCCAAGCAGTTCACAGTGCAGACTGATGCCTCTGAACATGTGATCGCAGCGTTCCTATTCCAGACCAACGATGATGGCCATGGCCAGCCTGTTGCTTTCATTAGCAGGAAGTTACTTCCCCAGGGAACAACAGCAGTGGAGTGCCATTGAGAGGGAAGCCTTTGTTGTGGGTTGGTCCTTGAAGAAGCAGAGACCATACCTGTTTGGTTCTCGCTTCCTTGTACAAACTGACACAGGCCACTCAGATGACTGATGCAAATGAAAGGTGAAAATCTCAAACTGTTGAGGTGATCCATCTCCCTACAGGGAATGGACTTTACAGTGGAGCACAGACCTGGGACTGACCATGCCAATGCAGACGGCCTTTACAGATTTTTCCACTTAGACAATTAAGACTCTCTTGGGAAAAAGTTAGTCTCATTATCTTCAGTCGGGTGGGGAGGGTTAGGGTTGTGTAGGAAAGTGCCCCTTTTTGACATGGTCACCTCCATTTTCTGCCGGGTAGTTGATGCAACGTTGACGGAGGTGCACTAGGTTCCTGTTAACCAGGTCCCCAGTGCCAGTGTTCTTTCCCAAAAACAAGGTAACTGTGCAATTGTTTCACAATTGGCAAGCCATTTGGCACACCTGTAAGCTCCTAGTAAATGGTACCCCTGTTACATAGGTCATGGGTACTAAAGAGGGCCCCTACATGCCCTGTGTTCAATGTCCCGAGACACTGCATGGAATATATGCAATCATCTCTACAACAGGCCTTACAGCCCTAACGCAAGGTGCATTATATTACATGTGAGGACACAGCGGAATGAGCAGATATGCCCCTGTGCCGTCTAGTCCAATTGCTAGATTGTGCAAGTGAACAGGAAAGCCATGTTGAGTACATGTACTGGGCACTGGTCATTACGAGTCCCCCAGAAACATGATGGCTTCACTGAAACCTATGGTGTTTGGTATCAAACACCTTGTCTTAATAAATCCACACGGATGCCAGTAGTGGGTTTATTAAAACATGCACACAGAGGGAACATTAGAAGTGTGCCCTGAAAACATACCAACCGCTAGTGTACTGGCTGGTGTAGAACAGTCTGCCGCCACAAACAGGTTTCTGTCCCCCTGCAGGTAAGGGTCCATGCTCTCTGAATTCAGAAACAATGCCTGCTCCGGTCGAAGGTTTTGTGAGCTCCTCCAAGCAGGAAGGCTAAGTAATCAGCATATCAAGGTAGGAAACCTGAAAGGCCTCTGCCGCCTTGGATATGTGACCCCGCCTTCCCCCAGACAGGGAAAATGCCACCTCCTGCCCAGGGCCCATTTAGCAGCATTGACAGTAGGGGAAAATCAGCTACGCAGAAGGCGTGTTCACCATCAGGCTAGTTACACCCCTGAGGTGGGCTACCTGAAGTGAACACGAAAAATAGAACTCCACCATCTTGGTTTTTGGTGAAATTAGAGACACTGGGTCAGGGGTATGCCCACTCCCCACAGGATGCAGTCATATAGGGAGTGTAAGCACTCCAAAGGTAAGTAGCCCATTGGCTAATACCTTACACTACTCTTAACGCCCCTAAGTTGAGTATTTAGGTGGCACCCCTTACACCAGGAACTCAGATTCGCCAGACAAAAAAACGACGACAAGGAAGAGCGAAGAAATCGAGAACTGACGACTAGCTGTGGACTTTTTGGTGCAAAACCATGCCTGCCTGCACCTGTCCCGACAACCGTGACAAACAGACTCGTCCTGCGCTGTGCATCTGCCAAGTACTCTGGTGGGCTGCCAGAACTTAGAAAATTGCCAGCAATCTCCCTTGGAGTAGACGAGTGTGAGAAAGTGCCATCTTCTGCATGGTTGCCCCCACTTTTTGCTGAACTGCTGATGTGCTTTGACTGAGTGTGCCCTGGGCTCCTGCCAATCAAGTACCCAGGGCCTATGTTCGTTCCCTAAAACTGCATTGGAGACCCAACCCAATTGGCACTCTCAGGCCGCAGGTCAGTCCCTGGTAAATGTTACCACAGGTACCAAGGGCCCTGTGAACAGGGAAGGCCTCTAAGGGCTGCAGCACTTTTTGTGCCAACCTTAGAGGCCCTGTACCTTTACACTCACACACTGCCTTTGCAGGCTGCGTGTTTTGGTGCAGAACAAAGTGAAGAGTCAACATGGCACACATCCCTGTGTGCCATGCCTACAACCCACTGCCCTGGCATAGATCAGTCACCCCTCTAGCTGGGTGCACTATACCAGTGGTGAGGGTACAGGTGCATGAGCCCTGTACCCCTACAGTGTCTAAGTCCATTCTTAGACATTGTAAGTGCAGTGCTGCCATTAAGAGTATATGGTGCTGGGAGTTTGTCATTACAAACTCCACAGTACCATAATGGCTGCACTGAAAACTGAGAAGTTTGGTATCAAACTTCTCAGCACATTAAACCCACACTGATGCCAGTGTGGGATTTAATGAAAAAGGCACACAGAGGGCATCTTAGAGTTCCCCTCTGAAAAACGACCTACCACTAGTGTCCAGGCTGAGTGGCTGCTTTCAGCTGCCACCACCAGACATGTTTCTGAACCCCTGGGTCGAGAGCCTGCTGCTCTCAGGGGTCTGAAACAATGCACATCCAGGGACGAGATGCCAAGCCTCCTCCCCCAGGATGGGCAGGATCCAAGAAGGGGAAGCTTCAAAGGCTTGCCGCCTTTGTGAGCTTCCCCAGGCCTTTTGCTGCTTCCAGCAACTGGTCACCACCGGTTCTGATCCCCACTTTAGGCGGGAGAAATGGTGGGGAAACCCAAGTGAGAAATGGAGGTGTGCCCACCTCTGCCAACCCCACCCCTCAGGTGAGGGAGGCGAGGTGAGGAACAACTCTGTCCCCGCCATCTTGCAGATGGGGGGGACCCAGCCAACCAGGGTGAGGCTTATGCCCCCCTCCCACTGGAGGGTGGCATAATAGGGGGTGTACACACCCCAGGGAAGGGACCCATTGGTCCCAACCTTTTACCTACCAATAACGCCCCTAAATCTAGTATTTAGGGACACCCCTGAACCTTGCTTCCTCAGACAAGAAGCCACAAAAAGAACAGAAGAAGGACCGTACAGCCGTGCTGAAGCTAAGAAGGAGGGCGCCCACTGACTTGGCCCCAGCCCTACCGGCCTGTCCCCACCTCGAACCTGCAGAAGCGAAACTCCGGTGTGTCCTGCAGCCAGCAGCCTCAAGAACCCAGAGGACCTGCCCTGCCTTCAAAAGAAAAGATTCTGTCTCCTGTGAACACCGGATTTGTTCACCCACAGACTCCAGCTCCGGCAAAGTCAGCTAATCTGCACCACTCTGCAACCGACGCCCACGGCCCGAGTGGCCCAACACCATGAGGTGGTCTCCCCGGCGATCCTGACCAGAGATCCAGTGAACCCTGACCTGCCTCAAGCCTCCAGCCGACACCTGCAGCCTCAAACCGGAAGGTCCCTCCCCAACCGCGACCAGGAGCTGGTAAGAAGATCCGACCCTAAAAGACACCCCTGCACCCGACGCCCCACGGCCTTGGTTAGCCCAACCGACTGAGTTTAACCAAACCCCAGCATCCCAATTTACCTCTCCAAGTGGTGGTCGCACCCAGAAGACCTTCGCCCCCGAGCCTGCAGTGTGGTTGCAAACCGGAGACTCCCCATTGAAAGGTACAGGGCACCCGACGCCAATACAGCACTCTGCACTCGGCCGCCCCAGTGCCGCTGAGGGTGCACCTTTTGTGCTGGTTTGAACCCCCATTTGCCCTGAGCATAAGTCCAGGAGCTTTGCTCCCACAACCTCGTGGCCTGCTTGTAAGCAGCCACCAACCGGAGGCCACCTATCCCCCATTGGATAACATTAGGCCTCAGCACTCTGCACCCGGACGCCCTAGTGCAGCTGAGGGTGTAACCAGAGTGAATCCTTGACCCTGGGGGACCCCTGAGTCTACCCCCAGAATACCAACTCCCACCACCGAATACTTACTTTGAACCGATAACCCCATTTTCCTCCATAGGATAACATTGACTGTTTTTCTGTGAAAAAGTTTCTAAGTGTGGAGTTGGAAAATCTATAAAAGTCTCTTAAACTGTAACCAACTAACCAAATTGCTTTTACTTGCCTGTTTACAGGAAATGTCCCAGTGCAGTATCCAGGTGTACTGCACTGTGTAAGAAAAGTAATCTGTAAAGTAATCTACTTGACATTCTACTAAACAGCCAATACAAAGTATATGTACAATCTTTCAAAGCATTGCATTACTAGTAGTTCTACTGTAATCCAATCAAAAGTATATATACAACTGCAATACAAACTGTTTACAAACTGTATTATTACTGCAAAGTACTTATCACTTACCTGTGCCAGGCTTGCTTGGTTCTAGGAAATAAAATAACTAAAAGAATATTTTTATACAAAACCAATTGGTCTGAGTTCAGTCTTTGAGTGTGTGACAATCATTTGCTGATTGAGTGTGTACAAACAAATGCTTAACACTACCCTCTGATAAAGCCTTACTGCTCGCCCACACTACCACAAATAGAGAGTAAGGTGCTATCTACTTTTACCTCTGCCTACCTTTGGGGTTCCACTGGACTCTGTGCACACTATACCTCACTTTGGTATTGTATATACAGAGCCAGCTTCCTACAAGGAGCTACTCCCCTGCAGCCTTCAGGCACCAAATAGCAACGTCCGGGCTACGGTTTTGCCGTCCCCTGGTTCCACCGACGCAGCAGCTGCCCAGGAGGAGGAAGTCGTTCTCCAGGAGGTCAGATACATCTCCCCACCAAGTGAAAAGACGCCAGGGATGACTGGAGCTGCACAGCACCAATACCCGGGGTACAGGATCCCTTGCAGCAACCAAAGCCTGTTTGAGTCCAATCTGGACTCAAGGCCGAGCAGCCATCAAGAGATGTCAGCACCGCAGAGACCCTCTTCGAGAGTGGCCCAGCTGTTCTGATTTTTGTCCCCTCAACCGGCGAGACCAACAACCGTGAGTGCCTGTGACGCACAAGCCCAGCTGACATCACCACTCTGCGCCTGATCGACCCAGCCCAAGTCTCCGAGAACCGACTGCGTTTCCTTGCTCCCAGGGCCATCACGAACCGAGCCCCCCGTTGGGAGCTCAGACTTGCCCCCAAGTTCCCCTCTGCAGCCCGTTTCTAAGTGCCCCCCCCCCCCTTTCCTTTGGTGTAGCGTGCAAAGCTACCAACCCGACCAGCAGCTCTGCACACAGACGCGGCAGGGAAGGATTAACTGCTAGTGGTTCTTTGGACCTTGGCCCCCAAGCACCTTAAGTCCTGAAGGTGACCCCCTGAAACCTATTGCAAGTAACAGTATGCAGTATATACCATTTTCCCACAGGAAAGCATTGCCACGTAAAGGCGCATTTAAGTGAACATTTTACTTA
This sequence comes from Calotriton arnoldi, assembly GCA_963921515.1. Taxonomy (NCBI): domain Eukaryota; kingdom Metazoa; phylum Chordata; class Amphibia; order Caudata; family Salamandridae; genus Calotriton; species Calotriton arnoldi. The sequence continues at coordinate 818,119 of CAWUFW010006665.1, forward strand.
CCTGTAAAAATCAATATCTCGAAAAGTACTTACTAGATCCCAAAGTTCTTGGTGTTGAAATTTATAGAAAAATACGTGTTATTTTTCTAAATTAGTCTCGGATTTATTCTTGAGTGTGTCTCTCATTTATTCCCTCTGTGAGTACAACAAATGCTTAGCAATATCCTCTGATAAGCCTAATCTGCTCGCCCACACCATAACAAAAGACAGCATTTGCTTGTGCCTCTGTAAACCAATAAGGGTTGACTAGACTCTGCACAGTGTGACACATTTTGGCACACTATATAGAGAGCCAGCTTCCTACAGCAAGCACATAAAAACTGTTCTTTGAAGTCCCACTATGTTTATAATGAACAAGAAGACAACAGATGAGTGCTTAGGTAACTAAGGGACATGGGGAAAGCCTCCAATAACTGGAAGGGGAATATAGCAAAGATCTCTTCTCTGTGACCAGATTACTTGAAGACAAAGAAAAAGAACAATGCAATCACTACGGTCACCAGTGCATGAAAATATTACTAAGAAAAGCAAGCAACACTGACGCTACCACAAAAACCTGTCTCACCACCTCATACTGATTTCATGCTGCCTTAATCCAGAGTCCTCAATGTTTCTGTAATATTCAATCATCCAATGAACTGTGCCCCCAAGTCCAGAGGAGAATTCATCCACAAGTCCATTTGGCTTTGAGGAATCCACACACTAACCTCCATTTTTTTAGTGAGCTCCTTGCTTGCAACACTCTTAGCTGCACACATTGATCCTTCGTGCTCTACAGACAAGCTAGCTACAACCAGTTTTGACTTGACTACAACCAGGACTTTGACTGAAGAAATCACAAACCTTATTACCACACCGCCATAATCAAATGAAATAACACCTTCTTCCACTCGTATCAAAGTCATGCCACACACCAATAACCTCACCAACTACAGGTCCATATCACATTTTCTGTTTTACAGTATCCTGCCTCCTGGTACTGTTGGATCCCCTAAGAGACCTGAAAAACTGCTAACCATCATACCTTGAGACACACACTAAGTACATATAACAAAAGGTATCCTGTGGAGACAAAAAGGCTAGAACACCAAAATGGATTAATGTGAACTGATAATTGCCTAAGGGATCTCCTCTATTAAGGACGAATTACGTCACCCACCAACCTAGTTGCATGCTTCATCAGAGGGCGGCTCCTCACACCTCTGCATGTTGCCACTCATATTTTCTCAACAACCACAAAGCTAAGGTGCATCAACAATTTTTATACAATTTTTACAGTGTTGGCTTCAAAGCTATATTCCTACTATAAAATAAACAATCTCACTCTGACTGCACATTACAGGCCGGGTCACTGAGGACAGTGTGCGACGGGACCTCAGTAACAAGGCAGTGCTAGGATTCCACTCTTGCACTTTAGGCTGACATTTTAGAGACCAATAACTAGCATTTCTGGGAGACTTTGGCCAGAGAATTTGACAAGGATCTGATAGATTAGAACCACAACCACATTTACCCACTGGTGGCTATTTCATGCTAATGTGTGGGATACAGGCTTATTGCAGGTTTACCCCAACTTTTTGCCCCCATTTTGACTACTAGGTACTGGTGTAATGGCTCTGAAATGCCTTGAGCCCTGCTAAACAGGACTTCATGCATGTGCTCTGACCCTTAAAATGCTTTATGTTTAATTGACTTATCCCCAATTGGCATAACCCGACATACTTGAAAGTTCCTAATACATTGTACACAGGATACCTAGTGCCTGTATGCTGAGGTGTCTCTTGTGGACTGCAGCACTAGCTGTGCCCTCACAAGTACAACAAGGTATAACATGGCTCCCAGTCTGCCACTGTAGACTGGAAGGGCAGGTTAAAACTGCTAACTTGACTCCCTTTTTAATATATATGTAACACCTTACGGCAGGCCTAAGGCAGGATGGTGTATGTTAAAAGCGGAACATGTACTTCTACATGTTCCAGCAGTAAAACCCCTAAATTGTCATTTCAACTGTGGAAAGGCTAGTAGCCCCATTGGCAAGTATAGAGTTACAGGCTGGCACCCCAGCCCTGCTAACGTCTGAAGAGGACTACTATGGTAGGTACTGTTTGGTATCAAAAGAATCAGTGCATTACATCCGTTTTAATGGTTACATTTAATTTAATGCCACTGGTGGGCAAAGTGTAACTTTAGGAGTTGCCACTTTAGTTGCCCAAGGTTTCCAGTGCCCGTTTACTGATGTACACGGGGCTTGTCCTGCAGACCGCTTTCTGCCCTCCTACGGATATATGCTAACAACTCCCAGGAAAGGACATAATAGGTTCCTGCACGTGAGAGAGGTGTTACCTCCCTTCTGCAGGAAGATACCTGGGTGTTAGCCCAAAAGGCGAGCTTCAAAGGAGAAAAGGAGAAGCTGCCTTTAAATGGCAAATGGGTAACAGTTGGGAGAGGGCCTGCTCTATTGTCTGGGCAGACAGGTTGGCACCGGGGACAGGAGAGAAGCCAGTTGTCAAACAGTTTTTTCCAGGATGAATAGTCCCTTGGTAGCCACACCTCTGGGGGTGAGCTAGGAAGCTCTGAGTGTCGAGAGAGGGCTCTTGCAATGTTGGGAGTGGGTAGAACAGTGCATCCTGGGATAGCCAGATGCCACACTTCGCAGGAAGTGGTTATCAGGAGGGAGAGAATCTGGTAGCCTATTGGCTACCAACCGCATCCTGGGTGCATTTCTGAGGGTAAATAGGGCACCTCTGGCATCCAGAACTCCGATCTCAACAGACTTGAAAGAAGGACCAAAAGAGGACTACCCTGCTGCACTGAGGGACCAGCAAAGAGAGGCTGCACTGATGAAGACTGCAACTGCTGCACCTAATGACTAGCAAAGAGGGGGGCTGTGCCTGCCGTGTCCTGCTCAAGGAGTAGCTGTCTACAGAGACCAGTCAAGCCAAGATAACTCCAAGGGCCAGCTGACTGGCCTCCTGTTCGCAGCACAAGAACACAACAGCTGAAGAAGCCTGCTGGGGCAAGTTGGTAGCCGTAAGTCTTCAAGCTGCTAGCACCGCCGCCGTGCAGCACCTAGTACCAAGACCTAACGCAAAGAGTTGTATCCAAGTTCGTTGAGCCCGGGACTGCTGTTGGAGGGTTGCTGGGACCCTCAGAAGGAGAGTTATCGACCCAGGAAGGATTGGCCTGTGACAACGGGCAACTAGACTTCAGCCAGATCAGAGGACACTTGTGGGATGTCGACCCATCAACTAGGACCCCCTCACCATCTTTGTCGACCAAGGCATCCCTGAAGGAAGAGCCCCGTTGATTGCATCGCATCCACAGTATCCTTCGAGCATCGTCAGCATCCTTCAATCAACCAATCAGGTTTCTTATAAAGCGCAACTACTCACCTGTAAGGGTCTCAAGGAGCTGAGCTTCAACCCTTGCATCAGGACCACTCCATAGGAATTCTTTGCAACAAGGATAAAGTGCTTGAAACTGCTGAAGAACTGCTTCTTCAGTGAAGGCAACTGTTCGTGAGGACCTTACTGGTCCCCTGACTAGCTCCCTGTAGTAGTTGATTGCCCCAAGTATTTCTAACCAACCGCATTGACAATTATCTAAGTTTTCTTTAAAAAAAAAAAAAAAAAATGTAAGTGTTCAATTCGTTGACTTTGCCAAAGCTTTTTTGCGCTTGAGTAAAATTGCTTTATTATTGCTTGTAAAATCAATATCTCCGGAACGCTCCAATGGATCCTTTTCGTTCTATTGCCTAAATTCTTGTAAAATAAAAATAAAAATTAATCAATTGGTGTCAGATTTCTTGAGTGATGTGTTTTCTTCTTCTTCAATTGTTTTGGTGCTGTTTAAATGCTTAACACTTGTTCCTCTGTATAAGCCTTGCTGCTCAGTGCCACAGCTACCCAGGGCTGAGCTGAGGTTTTACAGAAAATCTACAGGACCTAAAGGGGTTGGTAAGTGTATTAAACAGTGAGGTTGAGCCATATAATACACCCCATTTCCTCACAATAACCAAACAGTATGCATAGCTAAACCTCAAAATGAAGAATCCTGCATATCTGCAAATCAAAAGGTGCTCTGCACTAGTCCTGGACCACGGTTAGTTGCACTTTCTACTTGGTGCTTTGCATAATTGGAAAGTTAAATAACAAAATAGTACATGAGGGCCCCCCTTAATACCAACGGCATAGGACCTGATGAGGGGGGGAGGGGGGGGATGAAGCATACAGAAATCCAGGAAATAGGCCCTACTTGCCTGAAATATTTTACCTTGCAATTACTTCAACAGATTCAGACCACACTTTATTTTTTATACGTAGCATATTACTTTGCCATTTTTCTTTTTATATATTCTTTACATACACATCAAAAATGATTCAATTCCTTCTGATTGCAATGCATTATTATACTTTATACAAAAAACAACAGCAACTTTTATTGCTCTATACACAATCATTAAACAGGTTAAAAAACATTGATACTTAGACACACATTTCCATTTGACCTCCTGTATCTCACTCTCTACTAACATACCACTCTCTCCATACCATGCACTCAGCCCACACACTAACCTGTAAAAAAGTCCTGCAAACACCAATGGAGTCTCTTCTGTCCTTTCTTATTGGTGTAGTGCCACCAGACTGGACACAAAGGTAGTTATCGCAGGTTTCGGTGGTGTTTAGAATTATACAACCACCTTCTTTAGAACTCTTGTTTATTTAGATTTAGATACACACACCAGGAGGGCAACGAAAACAAAACAATTTCATAAGTTTAATCCGGGAGTGCTGAGGTGTCCCACTAATATTTGCCAATGATCGAATTTACCACCACTATGCGGACTTTATATTCAAGGGGGCAAGCCTTTACATAGGGATCAACTATGCTGTGGTCGGGCAGAAGATGTCCATTCTTTAATGATTATTCATACGAGCTTCAAGAAGCCACAATTCAGCACATAACTAGCCTTCAATCTCTTACAGCATGTTATCCTAGGGTCCTTTTACGTAGAATCCAGTTACGTCTCCTCCAGATTCCACGTGGCCCCTCGCAAACTCTCCAGCACCTCTTCCGACGGGTAAAATACTGCTGCCTCCTCTCGCACCCATGCGTGCATGCGAAATCACAAAAAAATTAAAATGGCAAAGTAATATGCTACATATAAAAAATAATTAAAGTGTGGTCTGGATCTGTTGAAGTAACTGCAAGGTAAAATATTTCAGGAAAGTTGGACCTATTTCCTGCATAATTGGAAAGCTGGCAGTAGGTTATGATGCAAAAACTGAAAATATATGAAGCATGACACGCATGTCCAAATTTAAAAAAAGAAAGGTACTTACATATTCACGGGACTCTCTGCTGCCAAAGCTACAGCGGAATCCAAGTGTATCTTGCATGACCGACCATGAACCTGCAAAAACTGCGCTGGATCCTTTTTCTGTAATTTAATAGAAGTTTGTGAGCCACAAAGCAAACCAATACTAAATACCATTTTTCTAGTTGAAATATTTCACTCTTAAATAGAAACAAATAGTAAAAGTCTTGTAATTGATGTAAAAGTGAATTGAACAGGACAGTCTTGCATGCAAGATATTTGAAAGTAGGACATACCTTAAAAAGTTAAATGACTTTTATATGTTCCTTTTAACATTGGTCCTTTATAATTTTAGTTCAAAATGTCCACCAGGTAACTCACCTGGGAAGTCTTACAGATAGATCTGGACTTCTGAAAGGTGGCAGTGCTGACAATCATATATACGTGAACTAAAAATATTTTACATTCTCACCAAGCAAACACTCTATAGGCACAAGTTTTGGGATATATCTTTACAAGGCACACTATGGAATCACTTTAAAATGTGGGACTGGTGACTACTACAACTAGCTGAAGATAGGAGATAGGAAACTGCAACAAAGAGGAGCAGTTGATAAGTTTATGTAAACCACAGAACAAAATACCTTTCAGCAAGTCTACCCTCACCTCCCTCTGCCATTTAACTAAGAGTTAACTCAAGATATAAAAACAATTACCATTTCATGACAAACAACGATTCGCCAATAATTGTTTGCCAACGTAAACATCTGAAGGATTACCAATGTAGTAGTCAAATAATACCTCCACAAACTAGGCGCGATGGTAATGAAAAGAAAAAAAGTTTAACGTGCCAATATTTTCTAATAATCTTCCCCAAAAGAAAATAAGCTGCACCAAGGCTATAAGAAAGCCAAAGCAAGTGATTGTCACCTAACATCAATTCCTAGCTCAACTGCATTACAAAAAAAACAACAAAAAAAAACAACTGTTGTCTGTCTACAAACAACCCCAATATGACAGAAAGCGAGTGAATATTAAAATTAATTACATTTCAATTTAAAACCTATATATGCCAAAACCTATATATGCCAAATGAGAAGAAAGTTAACTATCGGGAAAACATTATACAGTATGAATTTGTTACTTCATCAAATTAAATATACCATCTAATAATCTAAACCCAAGATGAAAAACGGAGTGGCCCAGATTCATTCCATGCTTTAAGAGGGGTAATTTTTGAGCCTGCAAGATGACTGTAGAGGTAAGTCATTTAACAAATGAAAACCAGGAAAACCAAGGCCCGGACAATAGAGCAATTGGTAGCAAGCAATATTTATTTTAAAAAAAGTTGCAATCCACTTTGAACTTACAAGCAAAACGGACCTTCCAAAGACAATACATGAGCTCTCTAAGAGAAGTTTAATTTGCATGGATCAAGTTCCGAGCCCAGGAATCAGTCTGTGCTTGAGCAGATATCTGACAAACATAACTCAGACCTTATTGGCGCTGAGATACCCAGTCTGGGGTGATTTGAGCATGTTATCAAATTAGTCTTTCAATCCACACATTGGCACCCCTAACAGGTCACTTAGACAAAGATGACTGTGAGGAATTTTCCTTAGCCAAGCAGTCAGTCGAACAGTGTGGAAAAAAATAGTTTACCTGTAAACCTAGTTCTCTCTCAAGGGAATCTCGATAAAAATCATAAGGATTGAATAGTCCCGCTCATGTGTGGGGACCCCGGAGGAGACCTTTCAAAGTCATATTTTTTTTACAGCATCACCGCCTTACTTCAGAAAGGCGGGGGGGGGGGGCATGTGACAAAATGTACAATTTGCTGCTTTAAGACAGGCTATATTGACAAAGTCCACTAATTTGCTTTAAAAGTTGGAAGAAAAAAAGCATAGTCATCAAAAGGTATCTAAAAATAAATAAGAGTGACATTTTAAAATGTTCTTCACAATTTCTTTTTACTTTCTTTTAAAGTGAATGGTAGGAAGAAAAGGGCAATGTAGATGCAGAGACTTCAGTATTGAAACAGTGAGAAAAGAAGGCTTCGTCTTTAAGGGCACTCTGACCTCCAATATCCCATTATGCCTTGTAGGTGGTAGTATAGCCTGTTTTTTTTTATGCAGCGAGTAGGAGGATAGAGTTAATCATACGTTTTCTCTTCACTTGCGGAGGAGGGAGGGTTGCTTATGATTTAAATGGAGATTCCCTTGAGAGAGAACTAGGGTTACAGGTAAGAAATTACTCCATTTCTCTCAGGGGATCTCCATTGATCATCATAAGCACTGAATAAAGTAGTTTGTCTCTTTCATTTGTTTAGGAAATGAGCTAAGTATGATATTAAGTGAAAAGATTTCTTAGAGAGGCTTGCCCAACTTGAGCATCTGCTCTCGAATCTGAATCAAGGCAATAGTGTCTTGTAAAGGTGTGACCGGATCTCCAAGTTGCCGCTTTACAGACCTTAGAAATTGGAATGTTTTTAAATAATGCAGTAGTAGCTGCTTTACCTTATTGGCTTTCTGGTAACCAATCCTGTGTGTAAGGGAACATAGTTTACAAATAGTTGTTTTGACTTCCTCAAAGGTTTGGTCTTATCCAGATAAAACTTTGACACCCTCCTAACGTCGAGAGTATGGAGAGATCTCTCTGCAGGAGATGTGGGGTACTGAAAAAAAGTAGGTAAGGAGATAGTCTGATTTACATGAATTTCTGATACCACTATAGGGAGGAATTAAGGATGGGTCCTCATTACTACCCGGTTACTATGAAATACTGCGTAAGGCTTGTAAGAACATTTGGACTCTATCTCGCTAACTTTTCAAGCAGATGTTAGTGACCAAGAAGGCAGTCTTCGAGCATAGGTGTTAGAGGCCTTCTTAATAGGTTCGAAGGAAAGACCCATAAGACGAGAAAGGACAATATTGAACTCAGATTGAGAAAGTGATTTCCTGAGAGGAGGATAGATGTTCTTGATGCCCTCCAGAAAATCCTTGACCACAGGTATTTTGAACAAGCATTGGCATAGCCAATAGGTCTCGCTTTTGGGACCTTCTAAGTATTTAGTTATGCAGCACAATATCCTTGGTGCAACAACAACAACTGTTGCATGGCTAAACACTTATAAGGTACCAAAGGCGAGACCTATTGGCTATGCCAATGCTTTTTAAAATCTGTGGATTGTCCTGCAGATGATGGAATTTGGGAGTAATGTGGCAAATCCATACTCATGCAGAAAACGCTGAGGCTGCACAATCGCATAATTGTCGTGACCCTGTCCCTGGTTGTGCCATCAACTTTCGAAGGACTTCTACACAGTACACCCGTTTATTCCTAGCTACATTTTTGTCCGAATACCATATATTGGATTTATATTACACAGTTTTATGGAGCACTAAAACGTCAATAGATGTGTGGTGTAGACACCGAATGGAAATTATCTAGAAGAGCCATGTTTGCAACAATTTGCGACAGAGCAAGTCAGTATCTTCCAAAGCGGGTGGACAGGAATGTCATTTGCCCGTACGTAGGCAAGTGGGTTCATTGGCTGTTACAGAGATGTGCCTGTAACCTACAGGTCATAGGTCATGACAACCGCAGCGCTGACTCCGCCTTTCATTCGTCCAAGGAAGATACTGTGTTAGATTCTAACACTCCTTGATCACATCACTGTAAAGCTGTGAGCATGTGATACAAAGTACCATAAGAACATGTATTATTATTATTATTATTGTTAGTTTTATTATTATTACCATCATTTCAACAAGAACTTAATGAGAACATAACACAATCCAGACTCTCTCTGAGCTAAACGTTTAGGGACAATAAACTTGCTTTTTAAAAACTATCTAAGATTAAAAAAAAGCCCAGTGATGGACTTGAGAACCGACATCTAGGCACATCCAGGGTATACAGCCAGCATTACAAGTAAATCCCTTCTCAGAATCACAGCCATAGCACATTAATGGCCAACAGCCGCACCGTGGGTGCAGAGGGCCCGGCCCGCCACAGCTTTTTAGAGCAGCCGCTGCAGTGCCTTGAAGGTGGATGAACATTTGGCAGCGCTGTGGCTCTCACACCTAACTAATAACAATAAAGTTCTGTTTTCATAGTGCTTGCGCTCACTACTGTCAATAACAGGCGTCTCGTGCAGATCACGGATCAAGGCGCATTAACCTTCTGCGCTATCTTGCTACGGTTGGAACCTGGGATCTGTAGATTACACACACAGCTCTGCAGCAGGCGCATTTACTATCTCAGCTATCGTGGCGGAATTTAAGCCAAGAGCCTGCAAGTCATCCACAAATGCCTGTAGAAGGCACGTCAAATTTCCGGGCTAGTACGCTTGGGATTTAAATCCGTGACAGGCAGGCTGCACGTGAATCTGTGCAGGAGGCGCATTCACCCACTGAGCTAGCGTCCACTGTGGCTAGTCCAGCTCTGTACCGAGCGCGGGATGTGACTGGACAGCTGCAGGTTGGGGTGCTCGGTCTGTGCGGTGTAGAACATTATCCTAGCGTGCCCTGGCCTAGGAATGGAGTAAACGTCCGTCATCGCGTGCTCACAAGTTAACATGATCTAAAAGCGCTGACCCTTTCTAAGGCACCGAAAGCACAACACCACATGAAAAAGGAATGGCCAAATCAAAAATACGAGCACCTCGGATAACGGGCCGTGTCAGAGCCTGCGCCACTGGACATTCAGGATAAAAACCTTTAAAATGCGCCCGGAGCACCCGCCGTCTTGTGCCCGGACAACAGCTGGGGGCTAAAAATGAAATGCGGGGGCCCTGGATTGAAGCCGGCGCATCAACGCCTCGGCTGTCATGTTAAAATAAACATGTCTGTTTAAAAAAATGACAAGTGAATCCTCCCGGAAAGGGGGAGGGGGGCACCATGGGGGTGGGGAGGGAGGAAAATACCTTTAAAAGAACCCTCCAGGGGGTGAGGGCGCCGGCACGAGCTGGTTCTGCAGTCAGGATAAAATGACAGGTTTAAAATGAACGAGGGCGAGCGAGCGCGGCGAGCCTGCTCAGCTGACCAGACGCCGTGCGTCATGGCCTTTGCCGGGCATGTGCTCCAATCATCGCGCCCGTCTGGGCACGATAATGGGAAACACATGTCTGCGTCGCGCGTAACTCGCCCGGAAAGGCCACGACGCACGAGCGTCTGGTCAGCTTTTCAAACCCCTCACATAAAGTCTTCGCCTAGCAGCGCTTGCGCGCTACTCGAGGCTCGACCTAAAAAGGACATTTGTGAAGGTCATTGTCAGTAGGCCGCGATTGCTGCAAGGTATACTTTAATGGAAGAAAATTGCAGTTTAGCATTAGCCAAATAAAAGAGGAATGGAAGGACCACTTCTTGTCAAAAGAGAACTTAAAGAATGGAATTAATACCCATTCGGGATTCTCTGGAATGGTTCTACTGAGTATCCACTTGAACATTCTAGATTCTTGGAAGATGGACAGCTGTGATCCCGAGGTTCTTGGAGATTAACCATTTCCAGATTGTTTGTGCTTCCAAGGATTTCGTGCCACCCAGCTTGTTGAGATAATGCTTGGAAAGTTTTGAGAGCTAGATGCACTGCTCTCAATTCCAGGAGGCGGACATAAGACTGCTCCTTCGGAGACCACATGCTTGAGTTTGAAGATGATCCATGCGAGCGCCCTCAACCCAAAAGGGAAGCATCCATCACAATGGTTTGTGCTGGGGTGTCTTGATGGAAATTCATGCTAGTCAGAAGGTTCTCTGAGCAGCTCCACCAGTTGAGTGATTGTTTTGCATGAGTGATTAGAATCACTCTGTCCTCCGATCTTCCTGAGTTGGTCCTACTGATGTTCTAGACACTGTTGCAGAGGTCTCATGTAGAGGGATGCATTCAGGAACAGAAAAATGCATGATGCCATAGATCCTAGAAAAGAGGATTTTGGTCTTGCTGTGAGATAGGCTATTGTCTTCAGAATCCTAAGGAAATTGTGTGCACTGAGACTAGGACTGCACCCAGATAGTAAAGGGATTGAACTGGCATTGAGACAGATTTCTTGTAATTTACATGCAGTCCTAGCTAATTGAGGGCTACAACAGTCGTATGATAATGTTGGTAAGATGGCGCCTTTATGGATAGACGAAAATTTACATTTTTCTGAGGTGAGCTGCCCCGACTGCCATGCAGTTGGGGAAAGTCTGTGGCGCAGATTTGAGATCTTGAAATCCTGCGATTTGAGTTTCTTTATATTGGTAATGGTCTCTTCCTATGGTGAACCTCAAGAATTTTCAATGCTCCTTTGCTATCTGGATGTGAAAATATGCATCTTGCACATCTATTGAACATAGCCATCCCCCCCAATGAAGTTGAGGGTAGATTTGATGAAGAGACCATATTCTGAACTTTTCTTTGCAAATCCATTTGTTTTCTTTTTTTCAGATGTATAAACGGGTTTGTATTCGTGTCTCAGTCCTTTCTTCTTTTCCAGCAAGTAACAGGAATAAATTCCCATTCCTTTGAGAGCAGAGGAGACCTTTTCCATCGCATGTTTTTGCAAGAGGATGGAGACTTCTTGCTGTAGTTCTTCCCGATGGTAAGGAGATAACTTCTTTGGTGGAATGGATGGTGCCGGATACTTGAATTTGAGACAGTATCCATACTGTACAATATCCAGAACCCATTTGTCAGTGCTTGTCTCCACTCTTCCAGATAAGAGGTTATACTTCCCCCTACCGGAGAGGGTAATGAAGGAGGGTGAAGAACGCACTCCTTATTTGTCACTGGTAGGTGTTTTAGTGACTTGGGCTGATGGGTGCTGACCTCCTCTCTCCCTTGATGGACGTCTGTGCTGTTGCTATCTCTGTGGCTGTTGAGGTTGCGGTTGTTGCCCTTCGAGCCATTGAGGGGTTTGAAACCTTTGATGGAAGTACTGCAGTCATAAGGCCTATAGGAATGTCTTCTATACTCCTTCCTTTTTTCCAGTCTCCCAGCTCTCAAAGTGTTGAGTTCAGTCTTCATAAATGACATATGAGAACCGAAAAAACGTGTTTTGTGAAAAAGGGAGGCTTAAAATTTAGTGTTGAGCATCAAGTTTCAACCCAGGGAGTCTGTGCCAAGATGAGCAGTGAAGCGCTAGACCATGACCGTAGCCATATGCTGCCAGTGAGGAGGTATCAGCACTAATGATCTGATTTGACACCATCATACCCTCGTTGACAATTTCTTGAGGTCTGTCTCTGGGAAGGTCTTCTATGAATTGTTGATTAGAGTTCCAAAGGGACTTGTCATATCTGCCAAGAAGAGAAAACAAGCTAGCAGCCTTCACAGTGAGACAGAGGTACTGACCACTTTTCCGCATACAGAATCCAACATTTTACTTTCCTCTGCAGGAGGAACAGTAGACGATGGGGCTGTGGAATGCAGTTTTTGGGCAGCAGAGAAGATGACAAAGGCTGGTGTAGAATCTGTGCGATGAAAAGATGAATCCTGATCCGAAAGTTTGTATTTTGTTTTCTGTAGGCGTGATGGTACAGAAGCTGGTGTCAGAAATCGCTCCATAGCTTGTTCTAAAAGACCTGGAACCAAGGGAAGCAATGGTCTAGAGGCAGACCTTTGATGGAGTGTTGTAAAGATTACCCAGATAGCAAGCAGAGTTAGTCGGCAAATCAATATTTAATTTGCTGGCTCCCCCAGTAAGAACCTCGTGGAAAATGTTTATATCATGAACAGGAGATATCTCGCTGGAGGTGAATCTGATAATATATGTAAATATAAAGCAGAAGAGGAAGCCCTGGGATGAGATTGTGAGGATCTTGATAAAGAAATCTGTCTTCCGCCTTGAACAGGATCGCCTGGGAGATCTTAAGTGGTGTCACCTACGGCAAGATCTTGACAATGTCCTTGACCTAGACCTGTTGCTGCGGGAGCAAGATCTAAGGCGCCATGATGAAGATGCCACTGGTACAGGCGACTGTAGTGACCGAAAAGGAGTGGCTTGCAGATTTGGTACTGGAATTAACAGCTGGAATTGCTGGTTGTTGAGGAGGCAGCAATTGAAGAGAAGCCTCAACAGACTTGAGTAGGGGTTGGTGAATCCGGAATGATATCAAAATATAAAGGCCTGGTTACCTACTACACATACATATCCAATTTTCAACGGAACATTGCAACATTTCTTTCTCGGTGGGACAGGGTTCACTATCTAGTCATATACACCCGTAAGTGTCATTTTGATCTATAAAATCAAACAAAACAGGCAGGAAACCCACAACGCTTTAATAACTATGTGGGTCTAAAAAAGCGTGAGGTGAGTCAGGAAGAACCTCATGTAAGCAAAACCAAGGGAGCTACTGGTAGGTACTCACCAGTTGGCTCACTATGTCATCATTGGCACTTTCCTGACACAAAAGGAACGTGACCAAACTCCCAATTCTGTGTAGGTTGATAAAAAGTGTATCAAAATAAAGTGATATCAATCTAAAAAAACACCAGAGTCCCGTTGTACAAAGGAGGTTGAATATACTCTCCTACAAGGTTAAAACTGAGTTACGGAGACATATGCAGTCGACTTTTTAGACTTAAAAGTATTTCTCTTGCAAAACGTACTTACCCAAGCATATTAATTCTGGTGCCTAAAATACATAAAGATACATGTTATTTTTATAAATTGGTGTGGATCTCCTTATTGAGACGTGTGCATCATTTATTGACTATTGTGTGTATTTGAAGATGTCTTACACTCCTCTCGGATAAGCCTAAGGCTGCTCAACCACACTACGCCCTAGAAGAGCACTTTGGGATTGCTAGAGCAAGTCCCAGTCTACTAGTATCAGGAATACCTGGACTCTTGGCACAATATACCTCTTTTTGGAATATTATATAAAGAGCCGGCTTCCTACACCCGCTCTTCCGGACCGAAATGTGGCTGACCCCTACGTTGGCCCTTGACAATGCCACTGCTATCCCATTCCTCCCCCCACGCCCCAATACAAGATCTTCTGTCAGGACAGGATTAACAGACCCAGAGGAGGACTCAACATGATTTTTAAATAAAACATCCTCTCCTCCCCCACCTTTGCGATCATAAGCAAGAGCATGCTACACCTAACTGTGGTATTTAGGCAGTGTATTTATACAAAGAAGGAATTTAGAATGCAAGGACATTCCAGCCCAGCTACGACACACTGGGTGTTCTGTGGGTCAGTTACAGCTGGTCTTGCTGCTGCCCCACATATGGCTGAGATGCTCTTGAATAAAGAACCTGCATACACCCTAATGCATTTTGGGTACTTCATTATCCAGGCAATAAAGATGGGATAAGATTGCATCAAGATTCCAAGGACATTACTACTTTCATCACTCTAATTGGAACCTTCCATTATGTGTGTATGCCTTTCGTTTTGGTGTTGCAGCTGCTGTTTTTCAAACAGACAATAGATCACACGCTCAAAATGTTAAGGGAGTCAAATGTTTCCAGGACAACATTTTGAATTATGGGGATTCCTTGCAGGTTCATGACAAAAGAGTGAGGCAAGTGTTAGGCATATTGAGAGAGAATGGTTTGACTGAGAAGTTGAGTAAGTGTGCATTTGGGAAGACAGAAATAGAGTATTTGGGCGGAAGGAGTTTACCCGAAGGAGAAGTTGGTCACGAATGTGTTGAGGTTGCACAGTCCGGAGAAAAAAATATGAATTGTTATCTTTCTTAGGAATGTTAGAGTTCCATGTGAAATTTATACCGAATTAGGTTGCCAAGACATTGAACATGAGAAAATAACTTTAAAAAGGAGCAGAATTTAATTTCAGTAAAGACTGTAAAAGAGTTTCTGGATGTCAAAAAGGAACTTGGGAGTGCTGACAATTTGAGTTGTTTTGAGCCTTCCACAGATTGTTTCATCATGACGGACGCCAGCAATAAGGTTCTTGGTGTGGTTCTTAAGCAGAAGGAGATGAGTTGAGGTCAATTGCATATATCCAGGGCCTTACGGGGGGGGGGGGCAGAAATTAAACATTAGACTATCGAAAGGGAGGTTCTGGGAGTATATTGGTTGGTCAGGAAGTTTAAGAATTTTGTGTGGGGTAAACAGTTTACTGTTTTTACTGACCACAAACCATTGGCATAGGATTTAACCAGGAAAGGACTGGACATGTTTTCGATAAGGATTTGTAAATGGATTGTTGTTTTGCAGGACTTCTGCTATGAGGTATGTTATGTTCCAGGGCTGCGGAACAAAGTTGCAGATTGTCTTATTAGGTTGAGCTCTGTGATCGAGGAAGGGATTCAGGATGACGAAGAACAGGCGAAAGTCTGTAGTGTCACTGAAGGGAGTATATCTCAGGAACAATGGTTTGGCGCTGTTGCTACTGATCCTATTTTCCAGCAGGTTTCCAATGCCATGTGCAATGTTTGGAGCTCATATGTGAAGAAAAGTTCTGAGATGGGAAGCTATTGGAAAGTGAGAGATGAATTGTCTTTGGAGGGAGACGTTATTTTGCAAGGAATGTGGCTTGTAGTACCTTACTGTGTTGAGGGAAAGGATCATGAGTTTGGGACAAGAAGTGCTAAAGAAGATACTTAAGACCAAGGCGAGAGTAAGTTTAAGTTACTGGTGGCCAGGAATGGATTTGATGATAGAGAGGATGATTAGGGAGTGCCCATATTGTATGCAGAGTGACAAGGTATATAAAGTTAGGAATCCTCAGATGAGCGTAGAGATTTTCAGTCAAAACCATGGGAGGTGGGGGAAGTTGTTGGGCCGCTGCACTTGAGAGGGACCCCCAATTATCTGCTGGTGTTGACTTGATCAGTTTTTCCATTGGGCAGAGATTGGTGCTGTTAATAGTGTCGAAACAAAGAGAATTACAGATTTTCTGAGTGAAGTCTTTAATCGTGAGGGTTTGCCTACTGGCATTTTGACTCATAATGGTCGTCAATTCGATGGAGGAGTTCTTAAGAAAGAGGTGTGAAACACAGGAAGTGTTCACTGTATTAGCCGGAAGGGAATGGTACCATGGAAAATTTCAACAGCGCAATAAAGGAATGTATTCAGTTGGAAGTGAGTAGGGGAGAAATTGGAAGGAAGGACTCAAGAAGTTCCTATGTGCATACATATTTTCTCCACATACTACTACAGGAGAAGTCCCTTTTGAATTATTCAGGGGAAGGAAGGGAAGTACGGAGTTATCTCCTGGGTGGCTACATTGGGGAAAAGTGTGTTGTGGAAATCTTTGAACAATGGTGGTGAGAAAGAGTTGAGACGTGTTGAAAAGCGGAAACAGAACTATGATGTTAGGAAGGGTGTGAAAAAATTGAATCTGTCTGTGGGAGATTTAATAATGATAAAAGGATCAGCGTTGTCCAAGAGTGGTTCCAAGTTCACTGGTCCTCAGAGGGTTGTTGTAGGAAGAGGACTCTTTATATGGTATATCAAAAAGAGATATATTGTGTAAAGAGTCCAAGGGTTCCCAGTCGTGGTAGAGGGGACCTGTATGCAGAGGCTTAAGGAGACATTAGAGAGTTCACTGGGGGTGAAACCACAGTGGACTCTGTCGTTGGAGGGCTGGGGGACACTGATGACACCGTTGGCCCACTTCTACTCGGGCTAGGAGCGACGGGTGCATTGAGGTCTTCAGGCGTTGGGTTTCTGCGGTCCCAAAGTCCTCTTTTTTTTCTTAAAGAATAAATACTCTGTGTCCATATTGTTTCTTTTTTATTTTCAAGTCAGACAAATATAATAAGCACATGGTTCACCTGGACAAAATCGAGAAACAGAGAAAAAAGAATGAAAAAAAAGAAAGAAGAAATCCAAAATTATGAGATAAAAAAAAAAAGAGGAATACAAAGTCAGTCATTGTTACAGCCTGAAAGATACCAGCTGAGGTTAATCTAAACTTTAATCAAATTTTCAGCGAGGAAGTACCTCTGACTTTAGCCAAGGCTAGTTCTGACTCATAGATCTGTCAGATGAGGGCCCACCATTCAACTGCCTTTGGGGGAGTAACAGAAAATCAAAGACCTAACAATACATAGCCGGGCATACACTAACATTGTCATTAGACGGTGACTACCTCCGTCATACTAAAATTTAGCTCCCAGCGACATCTGTTTAGTAGATAGTAATACTTGACATCCCAAACCAGAAGACAAACTTGATTACCCAAGAGCAGAATTCTGGTAAAGCAGGACATAATGCAAACGTGCACTATATTCACAGCTGAAAAGCTGCATTTGGGGCATCTAGTCTTATCTGAAGGAGCGTTCACTCCCCATATAGACATTTTCTCCGGAGTATAATACAGAAGGCAGATTCTCCGAAGCTGTTCCAACTTCGTTAATAGATTGTACCGAATGATCCAGCATCTCTAATGCCCTCTGAATTTCTGAGACTAAAATCTCGGATGAAAGCAGCCGGCTCCACTTAGCTGCCAATAGCGCAGTATCATCAGTAGTATATTGGCACACCAAACTAATCTGTGGTTTCCTGCCTGGCTTATAATAATGACATTAGCTCTGTACCTTCAATGTCAGACGAGTATTAGCATCCCGAAAAAAGATAGTCCCTCACTTGTAAGTACTTAAAGAAAAAGTGATAAGGAAGCTCATAAGTATCCTGTAATCCCAAAAAGGAGCAAAAGCCATTCAGATCATTCAGCTGGCCCAGTGTCTGAACCCCAAGTCGAGCCCAAGCCCTGCAGATTGAGTCCTGAAAAAAGGAGGGAAAAGCAGGGTTGTCCCAGAGCGGTTTTTCTTTATTTAAAAATGCTAGTGAATATTTCATGCAGATCTTCTGCCAAATATGAATGATATCCCTAATTACTTTAAAACGTACCCTCTTGTACTAATTAGGATCCCCCAGCCAATAGAAAAGCCTAAACTTGGCCTCCAAAGCTGGCTGATAGCCAAAAGATGATGGATCCGGATCAGCCGGGATTAGTAAGCTACGCAAACAGCCAGAAAAAGCAGCCCAGAAACATAACTTAAAATCTGGGAGTTGAAGCCCCCCCTTTCTTAAATGAAGTTTCATAAATTGAGTTGCTAATCTGGCGTGCTTATAACCCCATATAAAACTTCCAATGGCACCTTCCAGACGCCTGAAAAGAAAAGAAAAAAAAGAAAAAAAGAAGAAGAGGGGACTCTTAATGGGATTGCCCTAAACAAATAAAGAAATTTTGGGAGAATAGTCATCTTGATAATATTAATTCACCCAATAATATAAAGTGTTTTAATTGCAAGATTTCATCTTAGAAATTGCTGATAAGGGTTTGTAGCGCAGTTTAACGATATTCCTGACCTCAGAACACAATTTAACAGATATATCGCCGAAGTTAACCCTGGAGTAGGAGAATCTGGTTTAAAAATTAAGAAAACCTGTGTTTTAGATAGGTTAAGCTTATACTCAGAAAACATGCCGAAGCTAGCGGCTTCATCGACAACCTGTCCAATTGCGGCTAACCGGTTGGAGGCAAAAACTGCGATTTCATCCGAATACTCAGTCAATTTATGTCGCTGGCCTCCAAACATCAAAGGCTGGCTAACCACGTTCAGGTGGAGCGATTGTAAATATGCCTTAATATACAGGGCAAATAAAAGGGGGGAAGTTGGCAGCCCTGTCGGGTGCCTCGACAAACGGAAACAGATTTGAATATCTTCCTGCATAAGCCACCCTGGCACGTGGGGTCTTATATAGTGCCTGGGCCAATTCGATAAATCCATAGTCAATGCCAAAGGTGCCCATCGTGGCCCACATACAGTTCCATGTCACGCGATCGAAGGCCTTCTCTACGTCTAATAAAATCATACCTATACTGGTGTTAAATTTCCCAGCTACATCAAACGCCACGATCGCGGTTTTAGTACGACTGGTGGTATACCTTCCTAGCACAAACCAATGTTGCTGTTGAGACACCAGGATCGAAAGTAAGGGGCAAGGCGCATGGCCAGAATTTAGCAAACCATTTTGCGCCCGTATTGATCAGAGAAATAAATTGATTAGACCCCAGGTCCTCCGCGGGTTTACCATTCTTCAAAAATACCACAATATTAGTAGTATTCCAGGTATCAGGACTGCCCCCCCCTACGTGAATATGTTGAATAACATTTAGAAATTCGGCTGCTATTATGTCTTTAAATACCTTCTTAAATTCCACAGGTAAGGCATCTTCACCCGCTGCCTTACCTGTGGGAAGGGCCATCAGAGCAGCATCAATCTCGGCCATAGAGAACTCGGCTTGAATCTCGCCTATCTGATCTTCCCCGAGACAGGGGAAACTACACCGCCGAATATACTCCCCAAGTCCAGCCTGATCGATTATTTGACACTAGCTGTATAGCTCCTCATAGAACAGAGAAAACTGCTCCAAGACTGATGTGGGGCTTGTATGAACCGTACCATCCATTCCCTTGATCGAATGAATAGTACATTTGGACTGTCTGTCAGAAACCTGATAAGCTAAAACTCGGCCTACCCTTTCCCCATACTCGTATTGTGGAGTTCTATGTTTAGCATACATGGCTGCTATCCGATCTTTCAGCCCACGTCCAAGCAGGGACCGCTTCTCTAATAGCTGGAGATGGATGATCCGCTCATCTGCCTCTTCTAGAACAATTTTTGAAGCATGTATTATTTCAAGATGAAAAATAGCTTGGCGCAAGAGGTGAGCGTCCTGCAAAGCAGCCCTATTTTGCTTGACAATATAATGAAGGGTTATACCACGAATATACGGCTTAATTGTATCCCAGATTATAGGAGGTTGCGCCATACCAGCATTGATGGGAATAAACTCCCTAAGTAACCCTGTAATGTATCTTCTATAATCGTCATTAAACGAAAGACGGTGAAGAAATGAAAACTTAGAGCGACTGGTTCTAGTCTCAGTGGATTTGAATGAGAATAAAATTGGATTGTGGTCCAAGACGATCCTGGGAAATACGTCTATTTCTACACTGTCCACTAAGAACCTCCCAGCAAAAACATCGATCCTGGAATAGTGCTTATGTGGAAATGAATAGAAAGTTTTCCCAGGGTTAGTCGGATGGAGGGTCTTCCATACATCACATAGCCCATGCAACTGAATCAGGTCTTTGAGTAAAGCCCTAGCTCTGGGCATATGCAGGGTAGTAGTGCGATTAGTGGAATATATGCTATAGTTCAATACACAATTAAAATCACCCATTAGGGTCACTTCCCCCAACCCAATCCAACAGTTCCAGGAGAGCATATCTAATACCTCTGTGTTGTTGATGTTTATCCCATAGACCACACAGATGACAAATTGCTGAGAGTGTAGCACCAATTACACAAGTGCCAACCTCTCCTTTGAGTCAGCAGCGCTTTTCAGAACCTTACATTGAAAATTCTTTGCTGAGAGTATGGCAAACCCCCAAATGGAGACAGACTGAGGTACAAATGATTATATCATATTCCAGCTGTCTAAGTAAAAACCGGTCATTGTATGCCAAATGAGTCTGTCAATGCCACCAATTGGGGTTTACACAACCCTATCTCCTCCCGAACCAGTTGCCGCTTACTCTGTACGTTAATACCAGAGACATTCCACCACATGCATTTAATCTTAGCCATAAGCCCTAGAGAATCAGACAGACACCCATACATGTCCTAGACTGTAATTTCGCCAAACTAAGGCAGGCTGGATTGGATATATGCTTTTGTTATGTCCCGTTTAGAGGCCCTAATGTAGACCCGTTCATACATGCCCTAAAATGGACGTATTCATATTTGCCCTAATACGGTCATATTCGTACTTGCCCTATTATGGTCAAAGCCGCATATGCCCTATTACGGTCATAACTGTACATGTCCTATTATAGTCATGATTCCTTATATAGGCATGATCTTTCACCTACATTGGTCCTCACTAGTACACAACGTGCTCCGAGGGCTGAACGTTATCTATTCTGTGGTTTTGAATACAGCAGGGTTTTTCCCAAACTCAGGCCCACACTGTACTCATCCATTATGCATGGCTCTCTAGGAATATACCACCTGCATAATATGTATGTACAAAGTTCACCCCTGACGTCTTCCTCAAGTCTAACATGGCCAATACAAACCATACGAAGCAACCAGAGTCCTCAGGGTATAAATATACCACATCTTACCCCAGTAAGACAGAGGGAACCGAGAATTCCATGCTGACACATTACCAGAGACGCTGAGGCTCCTGCATGCAGTCGTTCCAGCTGACAGCTGTCTGACACAACCCTTGCGGGGTCTCCAACTCGAGACCAGGACGGGGTCCCACACTCTCTCTATTCAGGTATGGGGGTTCTACTAAATCCTAGAAGGATTCTTGGCTCTTAGGCTTTTAGACCTACACACATATGCTAGGTACACTCAGGTACATCTAGTTAGGCATTGTAGGAGTACGCGCACTTTTCATAATGCTTTTTATATTCATGTATGTATTCATGATTATTGCAATATGGTAGAACTGTTCTATCCCTTTGCTTTTATTGTACTGCTGATAATACATCTCTGCTATTGTCTGCTGGTTACGGCAGCACATATATTTTACACTAGAATAACAACTGTTCAATAAATACTTATTGAAACGCCCAGACTGTTTATTCTGTGTAACTCTCTGAGACAAACTGAATAAGTAAGCACGAGTGACTGAGCGAAAGGTAGTACATTGTTTCCACGATTGAGGAATTTGGGTTGTCATGGTCTAAGGTTGCCAGAAACTAATCTCTCCCCGATAAGAGGAGATTCTAGTGGCACTGTGAGCTAGCTAATGCAAATCAGGCTATCATACGCGTTGAGGGTGCACAGAATCAGTCTGCCACCAAGCCCACGGTTTATGTTATCCAAACGCGCAGGTCCTGCATGGGTACTATAAGAACTACACGACACTTTCAATGGATTAAGAACAATCTAACTTGTTTTACACTGCCCACCACCCCAAAACATAAGACCATCTAGTGCTGCCTACCCCCCAAACCCTTCTCCCTCCCCAGACGCACTCCCACCCCGTGCTCTTGGGAAGGAATCAACCCTATCCTCTGGCTGTGGATGGTTGACAGACCTAGGAGTGCGCCATCCTCCGCCCCGAATCACCAACCAGCCACCATGCAGTGAAGAATATATAACTCCAAGATGGGAGCGCAAGATAATTAATAAATAGTAAAACCAAAGACTAAAGCAAATACTAAAGCAAGAAATTGAAAGCCACAACATAGAGTAGACTAGATAGAAAAGAATACAGAGTGCGATCAGCTGGAGGAAGGAAGATGGCGGGTTAAGCCTCGCCGCTGAGCACTCGCTCCTCCCATTGCCTCTGTGACCGCCGCCAACCACTGTGCCGCATTCAGGGAGTGCCGATGCTGGTGCTCATCAGCGATTTTTCCTTCTTGGATCTACAACCGCCGATCTGGCCGCTCATTGCCTCCGAGCGTGAATGGGGCAGCTCTGCGGCAGGTGGATTTACAGCCATGTAGGACTTGCTAGCTGGCTGTTCCAGGTTGCGCTGCTTTACTTTCAGCACCGCTTCTGTAATTTCGGTCCCTAGAGCACACACATGGCGCCACAAAAGGTGAATGCACCCGGGGCGGGGGGGTGGGGGGGGGGGGGGTCATGAAGCCCACAGGGGAGCAAAGGGGCATATCCTTGAGGCACAAGAACGGCAGCAGTTGGAGGAGGGTGAGATGAGTTTGCAAATAATGGCCCCCGACTCAGGATTTTCGCAGGTCGGTTGACCTATGTTAAAGCTACTCCAATCTAGTACTTCAAAATGCAGCAGATAGGCTGCTAACTCGAATTCCCAAGTATACTTCAGTTAAGAGAGAAATAAGTATGCTCCACTGGCTGCCAATAAGGCAACGGGCCAGATTCAAGGCACTCTGATTTGCCTTCAAAGCTCTCCATGGTTTTAGGCAACCTTAGGCAACGTTTTAGCTTGTATATCCCAGCAAGAACCGTGCGCGCCCTTGGAGCAAAAATGATCGTTGTGCCCAAATTAAAAAAAAGCCAACTGGGGGGCAGGAGCTTTGTCATCTGTACTGCTAGGGTATGGAATACTCTACCTTTCCATATCCGTGCCTCCCAGATCTGCTTTCCTTCAGAAAGTCGGTAAAGACCTGGCTTTTTAGGAATCAGTAGTTTCTGGCCCGCCGTTTCCCCTGTCTTTTGGTTAGGTCTGAGCTAAGCGTCAGGACACCTATGGTAATCGTGCGCTCTAGAAGTATAATTAACATAACATCTACTCCGGAAGGGGAGCCAGTGGAGGTTTCTGAGGTGGGGGGGGGGGGGGTGATGTGGGCCTGTGGAAACCACAACAAACAACAACCGGTCCATACATTATGGAGCACCATTAGAAATCTGCCCCCACAACATCTTTGCAAATGGACTGGACCCCATCTGTGCAGCTCTAACACCAGTCCTGAACGACTCGATGAAAACAGCCTCCTTCCCAGATGCCTGGAAACACACTACAGTGTTCTCCTCCCTTAAGAAACCCTCAGCTGACCTGAAGACGCTAGCCAACTACCAGGTGCTCACCCTGCTACCCTACCCGGCAGAAGTCAGAGAAAATCTTCAACAAACGACTAGCCAACCACCTCAAAAACAAACCACTTCATCAACATCACTCAACCTGGATTCAGGCCCAACCACAGCACAGAGACCTCCCTCATCACCCCAACAGATGACATCCAACTGATCATGGACAGAGGAAATACCGCTGCCCTCATCCTCTTATCCGCTGCCTTAAACACCGTCTCCCACACCACCCTCATTCAACGCCTCCACAAAGCCGGCATACAAGGTCACACGCTCTGCTGATCTTCTTCTTTCCAACAGACCACACCCAGTCAGCTTGACTCCCTTCACCTCGGCCACCATCAACCTCATTTGCAGAGTTAAACGAGGATCACCGATTCTCCCCACAACGCCTACATAGCTCCTCTCACCAGCATCATCCATCCCTTTGAAATCAACGTCATCTCATACGCATACAACACCATTTCCCTCTCTGACAAAGCACCAAACAGCAGGAGCAACTTCACCTCCTGCATGTCTGAAGTCATCTGATGGTCTAAAGTCAACAGTCTAAAACTCATCACAGCCAACTGAAGTAGTACTTTTCAGCAAAGCGCCTCGCTATGAACTCCACCTGGTGGCCTATAGATCGGCTGACCTCAGACTAAGCTCTAGCTATAGGTCCGGATGAGAACCCACAAACTACTTTCTGGGTTCGAAACGCGTTGACCATACAATGACCTTTCAAGTGAAAAAGCAGATGGTCAGGCCAACCCTTCCTTTATAATGTTTGAATGAATTGTTTAAAACAAGTTTTGTTTAAATCATTTGGTTGCCCTTGACTGTACACTGTCTGGTCTTTGCCCAATGACTAGGGTCATTGAAATATCAATTGTTAAAAATTACCTTTGGGCCTGGTCTTTTTCTTCTTTTTTTATAATTTTTTGGAGATCTTTTGGAGCTTGAGTTTGTTTACTTGTTTTTTTTTCAAAAATGTACTAACCCGTCATCTTTTGTCTTTTATTGTCAATTAAGTGTGATGTCAAAATATGTATGTATAGTTGTTTATCGATTAGATGTGGTGTAGTGTGGTTCATGCAAAGACTTGAAGAATTTTTGTTTTGTGTTGACCGCTGAAAAAATTGTCAAATAATGGATTGACCTTTTTTCTATTGAAACGAAAAATATAAAATAAAAAGTGATGATTAGATCACAATGAGTTTCACGCGTGATCGTATAAAGTAATCTTTGATTGACTATCAGTATTGGCACTTCTTTTGTTTTGTCATCTATAGAACTTGGAGCATCATCTCACCTGGCGACCCAAGATGAGAACGAAATGGTTACTTACCAGTAGGAATAGTTTTTGCAGCTTGAAGAGTTTTCTGGATTCACATGCTGTGCATTATTCCGCCATCTAGTGGTTGAGTCCGAAATTGGTTTTTTTTCTCGTTTGGGGCGTCGTCGACCACCATTTGGTGCTAGGTCAATCCCTTATGTGACGTCAGACAGCGCCCTGGAAGTTCCTGTGCGTGGTAGCCATCTTCGGATTCTTTTTTCCCTTTTCTCTCTAGGGTAGGTCTAAAATCCTGTTGGGTTTAGATGTTGGTACTTTGGTTTCAGTGATCTTTTGCCCCACCTGTTTGCATTCTTCCTCGGAGGTGGGTGGGACACATGTGAATCCAGAAAACTCTTCAAGCTGCAAAGCTACTCCTACTGGTAAGTAACCATTTCGTTTAACAGCATGAATCCTTTTCTGGATTCAAATACTGTGTGCATTAGATTATGTAGTGGTTTGCCCCTCCTTGTGGTGGTTGTGGTAAGATGAGGAAGACTTTGTGAACAGGTGTTGAAGTACCTTTGTCCCACTTGAGCTTCCTTAGTCATCTGTATATCCACGCAGTAATGTTTGGTGAATGTGTGTGGGGATGCCCATATTGCCGCAGCACATATGGTATCTACTGGCACATTGGCCATGAAGGCCAGGGTTGCCCTTCTTTTCCTTGTTGAGTGGTATTTGGCCATGTGTTTAGAGTTTTTCCTGCTGAGGCATAGCATACTTGAATTGCCTCTACAAGCCAACGTGCAATTGTCCCCTTTGTCACAGGTGCTCCCTTGTTGGACTTTGAGTGACAGACTAACAATTGATTGCCATTACAGAAAGGTTTTCTCTCCTGTAGCTAATATAGTAAAGCCCTTCTTACATCCAGGGTATGAAGGCTCCTTTCTAGTCGTGTTTGTGGGTTTTGGAAGGCTGCTGCTAGCTGTATGCTTTGGTTCATGTGGAATTTGCTTACTACCTTAAGTAGGAATTGAGAGTTTCTCCTTAGGATAACCTTGCCCTTCTGGATTTGCATGTATGGTTCCTCAATCGTTAATGCTTGTAGTTCACTTACTCTCCGTAGGGATGTTACAGCTATTAAGAAGGCAGTCTTTATGTGTTGTATTTGAGTTCTGCTTTGTGCATGAGCTCGAATGGTCCTGTCATTGGTTGTGTTAGGACTGTGTTTAAGCTCCACATTGGGGCTGGAGCCTTTCTTAGGCGTGCAATCCTCATGGACCCTTCAAGGAATCTTTTGATGACTGGTGCTGTGAAGAAACTTAAACATGAATCTCCCCTGGTGTAGTCTACAATTGCTGCCAGGTACACTTTGAGGCTTGAGTAGATGATGTTACCGTCAAGCAAGTGTGTAAGATATATGAGCACCGTTTCCTGTGTGGAAATGAATTTAGGGTATTGTTTTCTAAGGTGTACAGTTTCCACTCAGCTGCTTAGCATTGTTTGTTTTCTTGCCTTCTTTAGTATTTCCATTGTTCTTTGCGATAAGTTAAAATGTCCGAACTCTATATATTCAGGCGCCAGGCTGCTAAGCTGAGCGTCGCCCATTTTGGGTAAAAGATTTGACCCTTTTGCATTGTGAGGAGGTCCTCGTCTGCCTTGATCTTGATCAGCTGTCCCATGGGCAGTTCGAGTAGCCTTGAGTACCAGGATTGTCTTGCCTATTGCGGGCTATGAGTATTAGGTTTGTTCCTGGTTGTCTGGCTTTCCCCAGAACCCTTCGTAGTAGAGGAATGGGAGGAAAAGCGTATTCAGATGTACCTGACCAGTTTAGTGACTGGGCATTCCCTTTTGATAGGTGGTGTTGAAACCTGGAGGCGAAGGATTGGCATTTTTTGTTCTCCATTGTTGCAAATATGTCAATTTCTGGAGTTCCCCAGAGGTTGAAGACCTGTTGTAGGCTCCTTGGTTTTATTTCTCATTCGTGCGAGCTGCTGTTGTGTCTGCTGAGTTGATCCGCTTTGGTGTTGTCCTTTCCTGGAATGTGAAATGTCTATAGGCTGATTTTCCTTGAATTGGCCCATTTTCATATTTGCTGAGCTAGTTTTTTTTAGGATGAATGATTTTGTTCCTCCTAGATTGTTGAGGTAAAACATTGTGTTATTGTCTGTCTGGATCAATACTGTCTTCCCTCCTATTTCGGCTTGGAATGCTTTTAGTGCCAGGAACACAGTATTCATCTCTTGGAAGTTGATGTGCATTATAGAGTCTGCATTGTTCCACTGACCCCGTACCCTCAGGTTTCCTGAATGTGCTCCACAACCCTTGTGGGATGCAACTGTTGTGATGGTCACTGAGGGAGCTGGTGTTTTGAAAGGTCTGCCTAGTGTTATGTTCCTGGATGCCCACCATTGTATCTCCGTCTGAACCTTTTCTGTTACAACCACTAGATCCTCCCAACTACCTGTGGTTTGTGACCAACTGCTTAAAAGCCACTCCTGCAGAGGGCGCATGTGGAGGTGTGCATGAGTGATGACGGGAAAGCATGATGCTATCATGCCCATGAGTTTCATGACAGTCCTCGCTGTCAGAGACTGACCCTTCTGGTAGAGGCAAGTTTCTTGTCTGATAGCCTGTATTCACCTTTGGGTCGGGTATGCCCGTGCAACCTTGGAGTTTAATCTTGCTCCTAGGAAGGTCTTTTCTTGTTTTGGCTTGGTTGATGACTTTTTGTGGTTTATTGAAAAACCCAATTTTTGCAGTGTCGTGATCACCTGATGAACGCGTGTGTAACATCTTTGCTTTGAATTTGCCTTCGGTTGTCTAGGTAGGTATAGACATGGATTCCTCTTCTTAGGGATGCAGCAACCGCTGCTAGGCACTCTGTGAAGATTCTTGATATTGATTTTATCCCAAAGTGCAGGACCTTGAATTGGTAATGAGTGTTCTCGTGGAAGAACCCGAGGTATTTCTTGTGAGCTTGGTACATGGGTATGTGCAGTTAGGCGTCGTTTAGATCTATTGTTGCTATGAAACCCCTTTTTTGTAGCTGTGGGATTACTTCCTGTAGTGTTGACATTTTGAAATGTTGCATGCGAATGAATTTGTTTATAAATCTGAGGTCTAAGATGGGTCTTAGCGTGAGATCTTGCTTTGGTACCAAGAAGTAAGGTGAATAGTTTCCTTTGTAGTGTTCCCTCCTTGGTACCATCTCTATTGCTTGTTTTTGTAGGAGTTCCCTTATTTGCTATCTTAATTGTAAGAGTTCTGTTCCTTGGAACCTCTTCTTTTTGGGTGGGTTTGGTGGGGGTTTGTTTGTTAGCTCTATACAACAGCCGTGGCGTACCACATTTAAAATCCAACTGTCTGTGATATCTTCCCATTGAAGTAGGTAATGCGCTATTCCACCTCCCACTGGTGTTGTGTGAAGGTCCTTTGTTGTGGGCAAGTCACTTGGAGCTTGCTCCTCCCGCTCTCGAGGGTTGTCCCAAGGCTCTTCCTCTGCCCCGAAAGGGCTGCATTGGTTGCGGTTGCCAGGCTTGGTATCCAGACTGCTGGTTAGATTGCTGTCCCCCACACTGTGGTTGTTGCTGTTGGCCTGTTGAAAGACTCCCCTCCCTGTGGGTCTTCTGAGGTTAAAACCTCCTCTCTTGAAGGTGCCCCTCTGTTATAGGGCTCCCATAGCCCTGGCCGTCTCATTCTCCTTCTTTATTTGTTGAAGGGATTCATCAACCTCACTTCCAAACAGGGCATCTCCTGTAAAGGGTTGGTTAATTATTGAGGTTTGGACCTCTTGCTTGAAGCCTGATATTCTGAGCCAGGCGTGTCTCCCGAACGTTGTTTCTGTGCACATTTGTCTGCTGGCTGTATCGGCTGCATCTAGGGCTGATTTCAGGCATGTGTTTGCTATGTTTTTCCCTCCTGTATGATGGATTTGGCCCTCTTTTTTAATCCTCGAGGGAGCTTGTTCATCAGTTCTTCGATGTCATCCCATTGTTGGTGGCCACACCTGTTCAGGAGGGCATTGGAGTTAGCAATGCGCCATTGCGTTGCCGCTACCTTCTCCATCTTCCTCCCCACTATGTCCATTCTCTTGCTTTCTCTCTCTGGAGGTTGGCCAGTGGAGGAGTGAGCATTGCTCCTTCTTGCCATGGTGACAATGATGGAGTCTGGCACTGTGTTTCCCTGAATGTATTTAGGGTCCTTTGTGGAAGGCTTACATTTTTTTCTCCACCCTTGGGGTTACCACTTTTGCTGAGGCAGGCTCCTTGAAAGCCTCCTTGCCCTGGTCCAGGATGCTTGGTAGCATTGGGAGAGATTGTGTCCCCTTGGTGGATGGTGTCAAAGTCTTTAGGAGGAAGCAGGAGTCTCCTTTTTCCTTCTCTAAGGGAACCCCGAAGGTATCAGCTGCTCTCTTGATGAGGCTGTTGTAGAAGGCTATGTCATCTGGTGGCGAAGTCTTCGAGGGATAGCTACAGATCTCTTCTTCTGGGCTTTCTGTGTCGAGGTTGTTCCATTTTTCCTCGCTTCCTCCTCTTCTTGGAGTGTCGAGCTCCTCTTTGACATCCTCTTGGTGAGGTTCTGGGGTTGCCGGAGTTTCGAGGATATCTTCCTCCTCTTCGGCGTTTTCGGCAGGGGGTTTCGGTGGAATTCAGATTTTTTTCTTCAGCGACTCGAACTCCTTTTTTTGTTGAAGGAGTGCCGGCATTTCCGCTTCCAAGCGTCTCTTCTTTTTCTCCACTTCGAGGGCCCTTTCGGCGTCTGAGGCCAGGGAGATCCTCTTTTTGGGTGTGGTGGATTCTGCCTCAGAGGGAATGGTATTTCCCCTCGCGGCCTCTCGTTCAGCATCTGCCTTCGCCGATTTTGCCAATCTTCCCTGGTCAGTATCCCCGAGGTGGGATCTGTGGGTTTCTTTTGGTCGCGGCTGACCCTCGGTCGTCGTTTTCTTCGACGCCTAGGCTGCCTTTTGTGCCTTCTTTTCTGGGCCCTCGGTTTCAGACGGGTGAGGGTTTCTTACCTTGTCCGTCTTTTTCTCTGTGTCCTTTGTCGCCTTCTTCTTGGTACGCCTCTTCTCAGATCCCATAGTCTGACCCCCCCCCCGTGTTTCCGATACTACGGCCACTCCCTGGTTGTCCTCGTTGCTTGAGAGGCCAAAGTCCCTCAGCGATGGATGTTTCTGGCTTTGGAGCATGGCTGCCTAATGGTCCTTCCTCTGCTTTCGGAGTACCACGAGTGTCTTCGACACGAACACCGCGCAGGCCTCAGTCTTTATCCTTGTGATCCCTCAGCAGGTAGAAGTTACAAACGTAGTGTGGATCGCGTTGTGCAAACTTATGGTGGTGCTTTGTGCAAAATCTGAAAAGGGTATTTCCCATGGCCCCTACCTCGCCCTTTGATCCATCTGCGTTGTTGCTCCGTCTGGGTTCCCTGACGGGGAAAGGTGTCAGGAGGTCTCTCTTCTTCTCCGGTGTCTTGTCAGTCGATGACCGAAGGTTTTCTCACTCGAATTCCTTGATTCTTTCGGGGATTTTGTCCAAAACGTCGGAGTGTGTCCCTTTGCTTCTAGACCCAACGGCAGAAAAAAGAATCTGAAGATGGCTACCACGCATAGGAACTTCCAGGGCGCCGTCTTGACGTCACACAAGGGATGGACCTAGCACCAAATGGTGGTCAACGGCGCCCCAACGAAGTCTTGAAGTGGCTACAATCACCGGCAAACAAAGTGCTCTATGTTGGAATCAACGCCCATCAGATCAGAAAACTTCAGACCATACAAAACTCAGTGGTCAGATTCGCACTCAGACTACCTCCCTGACCTCAAACACATCCACTGGCTCTTCATCCAGAAACCCCCACTCTTCAAACTCCTCACGCACACATCTACAAAGCCCTGCACACCTTGGCCCAATGTACCTCAACAATCGCATCAACTTTCACACACCCACTAGACACCTCCGCTTAGCTGGTCTCCTACTCGCACGTCTCTCACACACGTAGAGCCAGAGCTGGCGGTTATCCTTTCTCCTAGCTCACACCCAAAACCTTGAACGACATAGCCTCCCCCCACCCCCCCCATCTGAGGCTCCAGCTTAATATTTTAGCTCTGCAAGAAACTGAAGACCTGGCTCTTCACCTAGCTGTGGCACAGACACAGCAATGCACCTGCTCCCAGTGCCATGATACCCTCCCGGCTGAGATGTGTGCTCTACAAATACCCATAACATAACAATTTAGAAGTGTAACTACACATTGTCGATCTGCTTCTATTAAAGCATGAAAATAATTACTTTTTAGCTATTTCTAGATACCTTTTTTGCCACTTGTATTGTTCAAGATAGAACATTCTGCGAGTATTTATTGGACATCAATATCTTTACATCAATGGTAAAAAGAACCACAATGTGCCATAAAACTAAATAAAGAATCTATATTGTGAAACAATTTTCAGCAACATATTACTGTTAATAATGTGGACTAAAGAGCATAATTAACAGATATTATGTTAAACGTATTGTGCTGATTTTCAAATGTGTGATTAAATTACTTCCAACAATAAAACCAAGTGTGTTAACCAATTCCTCAAAGCTTATTTTCACATCTTTGAAAAGTGGAATTATGTCAACACCTGATAAATGCCTACCTGACATTGTAAAGCACAGTTTCAATACGAGGCAGGTTGTGTTCACCTCATTAATTTTACGCCTACAGTAAGCTATCACTATTATTTTCTTTAAGGGCGGAGGACGGTTGAAAATGCTTGGAACAGTGCTATCTTTCCTTTCGCACTAGTCTTTTGGCAACGATCTGCTGTTTCACAATTGGTTGGACTTTATATTGAGAATTTTCTTAATCAATATTGTTGTGATGGTTTGGCATAATAAGTTTAATCTATTTGACTTCCAAACCTTTCTGGCCAAGAAATTGTTTCACATAATACAAACCTTTGATTTGTGACCAACTAAGATGGCACCTGCAGACATAGGTTTCAGCAGGGATTTTTTTAGTTGCTTGCGTGTGACCTAATTGCTATTGATGTGCCTTGAATAAAACACGATGATCTCAGCATTTGCAACAAGAAACATGTTCACCATAAAACTCTACGAGGCCCTAAACCTTTGCAGACATGCTCATATTTCTTTAATTTTTGCTTTTTTTAATAGTAATTTTTTAGCCGTGTTGCAGATCAACCCTTATGCACTCCTGGGTTTATCTCCCACCACACTATAATAGTTACATGTTCCCTCTGTTATGATTTTTTCCAGACTCGCTCATTTTCGCATTACTACTTTGGAAGTAAACAAGTTTAACTTGCTGAACTGTAGATCTCCTAATACATTAGCAATCCCAAAGTGCTCTATTTGTGGTAGAGTGGCCGAGCAGCCTTAGGGTTATCAGAGGGGAGTGTTGGGCATTTGTTGCACACACAGAGTCAATAACCGAGACACTCCATAAGGAACTCTGACACAATTTAGAAATATAACATCGATTTATAAATTTAGACAGCATGAACTACGAGATTAGGTAAGCACGTTTTGAGTTAGTGATTTTCAAGCACTTAAAAAATACAGCTGTCAGATTTGAGACATGGGCCTCGAACACGGTAAGGTTAGCCTATGGGAGAAACATACACTGTATAGGGTCACTTGCAAATAACTTACAGGACAGTTCTTCAGGACTTAAGGTAAGTAGGGGCCAAGCTCCTTAGAACCACCAGCTGTTTTGGTTTACCAGCCCTGGGGTGTCCAGGTGCAGAGGTGCTGGTCGCAAGGGTAGCCTTGAACGCCACCTCCTTAGTCTGTGGAGAAACGTGTAAGCAGAAAATTGCTCCAAGTGGGAACTTGGGCACAAGTCAGTTGGAACCCAAAAGGGGGGGCTCAGTTTTTGAGGGTCGCTGGAGCAAGAGTGCACCATCAGTAGGCTCGAACTCGGGCTGGGGGCTCGGGTACAGAGGTGTTTGGTCCAGCGGGTCGCTCGCGCTGGAGGCTCTCACTTTTGGGGTAGAGCTGGAGATGGGGACAAAACAGGACAGCAGGGCCAATCTCGGTGCAGGCCTCGGTGATGCTCAAGTCTCTCGTTGGTAGGTCGGTCTTGGCGGTGCTGGTGTCCGGGCAGGACACTGAAAAAGCCTTGGCTGCTGCAAGGGGTCCTGTTCCCCGGGTATTGGTGTAGGGAGGCTCCTGGGGTCCTGGCGTCTCCAAACCTGGTGCACAGTGACTGCTCCCTGGGCGGCTGCTACATTGGTGGACCCGTGGTCAGCAGATCGGTGTACTGGACATTGAGGTCGGCAGCTGCAGTGAAGTGTCTTCTCCATTTCAAGGGACATGCTGGTGGGTTGGCAAAGTGCAGGCAACCCTCTGAGGCTTTTGGACAATGCAAAGCTGCAGGACAAGTCGGTTCTTTGTAACTGTCAAGACAGAAGCAGGCAGGATTTGGCACCAAGTCCACAGCTAGGCTTCAGTGTAAGAAACTGGCTCTGTATATACTGCACCAAAGTGAGGTACAGTGTGTATAGAGTCCAAGAGTCCCCAAAGGTAGGCAGAGGTTAAAGTTAGATAGAACCTTACTCTCTAATAGTGGTAGCTTGGTCGAGCAGTAAGGCAGTATCAGAGGACAGTGTTAAGCATTTGATGTACACACTCAGCAAATGAATTCACACACTCAAGAACTGAACTCTAGGCCAATTGTTTTTGTATAAAAAATATACTGTTATTTTATTTTAGAACCAAGCGAGCCTGATACAGGTAAGCATTCAATTCTTTTCAGTAATAAGTTACTTGTTGTACACAGTTTTAAAAAGCAATGAATATTGTACTTGATTTGATTTACAGGGGATGCAGTAGGTTGCAATACTTAGTAAATGCAGTACATTGAAATGAATGGCTTTTTAAGGTAAATGCAGGTAAAATTACTTTTGCGTTACTTTTGTAATCCAGTGCTGGACTCCTAGATTCAGCACTGGGACATTTACTTAGAACAGGTAAGTAATTACATTTTTGTAGTTTGTACGATTTTTAGAGAATATTTTCAGATTTCAAAAGTCCAAACTTAGAAACTTTTTGGACCAGTACATTGAAATACATAGGCTTTTCCTGTAAATTGCAGGTAAGTTACTTTCGCATTACTTTTCTAACCTCAGGGCTGGATCCTAGATCCAGCACTGGGACATTTACTGCAAACAGGTGAGTAAAGTCGTTTTGGTTATTCATACAATTTTTAAGCAATATTTTTAGTTTCCAAAACTCCACACAGTCGTTTTTTCAGGAAAAAGGAGTCAATGTTATCCTATGGAAGGAAATTCAATTCGCAGGTAAGTTACTTTAACGTTACTTTTCTTACTCAGTGCTGGATGCCTAGATTCAGCACTGGGACATTTCCTGAAAACAGTTGAGAAAATGCGTTTTGGTTATTTGTGTGATTTTTAAGGAATATTCTTAGTTTTCAAAAGTCGACACTTGGAAACTTTTTGGGAGAAAAGTGTTAATGTTATTCTATGAGGAAAAACAGGTTATCGGTTTCGATGTAAGTAATCTGTCTTTTGAGTTAGGGTTCTGGGGTTAGACTCAGGGGCCTCCTAGGGTCAGTGATGCACTGTTGTTGCACCCTCAAGCGGCACTAGGCGGCCGGGTGCAGAGTGTTGAGGCCCAATGTTATCCTATGGAGGATAGGGGGACTCCGGTTGGTGGCTGCTGGCAAGCAGGCCACGGGGTTGTGGGAGCAAAGCTCCTAGGGTTAAGCTCAGGGCACGTTGGGGACCAAGTTAGCACCAAAGGGGCACCCTTAGCAGCACTAGGGCGGCCGGGTGCAGGGTGCTGTTTTGAGGTCGGGTGCCCTGTTGATTTCAATGGAGATTCTCCGGGACAAAGAAACACTGCAGGCTCAGGGACGAAGATCTTCCAGGAGTGACCACCACTTCGAGGGGTAAGTTGGGATGTTGAGGGTTGGTTAGGCACCGCTGGGTTGGGCACACAAGGCCGTGGTGCGTCGGGTGCAGGGGTGCCTTGGGACGTCGGATTTTCTTACCCGCTCTGGTCGCGGTAGGGGGGGGGTCCTCTGGATTGAGGTTGCAGGCGTCGTCAGGAGGCTTGAGGCAGGTCAGGGGTCGCCGGATCTCGGGTCAGGATCGCCGGGGGACCTCCTCGTGGTATTTTTCCATTCTAGCTCGGGCCGGGTTCGGCGGGTGCAGAGTGGGCTGGATTTGCGGTTCCTGGCTGGCACCAGAAGCTGCAGTTCAAACACGTCCGGTGTTCACGGGAGAAACAGCTTGGAAAGGGAAGGCAGGCAGGTCCTCCGGGGTTTTTGAGGTTGTTGGCCACTGGACACGCCAGGGTTTTGCAGGAGCAGGTTCGAGGGGAGACAGGCCTGTAGGGCTGGGGCCAAGTCAGTGGGCGTCGTCCTCTTGTTAGCTCTGCACGGCTCTTCGTCCTTCTTTTCTTCTTGTAGGTAGGCTGGATCTGCCTTCCTGGTTCAGGGCTGCCCCCTAAAAACTGTATTTAGGGGGCGTTTTAGGGAGTCTTGAGGTCAGTAGCCAATGGGCTACTGACCTTAGAGTGCCTACACCCTTGGTGTGCTCACCCCACGTGGGGGAGTGAGCACAATCCTAGTCCTGATTGGGGAGTGCCTGCCATCTGCAAGATGGCGAGCACTGGAGAGTGGGCTTCACCTCGCCTCCCCACCTGAGGGTGGAGTTGGCAGAGTATGGGCACACCTCCTGGGCTGGCTAGTTTTCCCGCCTGTCTTCCCGCCCGAAAGGGAGGGGAGACAGGAAGAGGACCTGCTCCCTGATAGCAGGAGAGACTGGGGAGTCGCATTACAAGGCTGCCAGGCCTTTGAAGCTCCCTCTGCCACAGATGGCCCTTCCTGGCCTGGGGGAGTGTATACACCTCCGCCCAGGAAAGGCTTTGTTTCTGGGATCAGGGAGCGAAGGCTCCCACCCTAGGGGTCCAGAAACATGTCTCGTGGTGGCAGTCTGGTGTGTACCAGTCAGGGAACCCACCAGAGGCTGGTCGTTTTCAGGGGCATCTCAAAGATGCCCTCTGTGTGCATTTTCATTAAATCCCACACTGGCATCAGTGTGGGTTTAATGTGCTGAGAAGTTTGATACCAAACTTCTCAGTTTTCAGTGCAGCCATTATGGTGCTGTGGAGTTCGTAATGACAAACTCCCAGCACCATATACTCTTAATGGCAGCATTGCACTTACAATGTCTAAGAATGGACTTAGACACTGTAGGGGTACAGGGCTCATGCACCTGTACCCTCACCACTGGTATAGTGCACCCAGCTAGAGGGGTGACTGACCCATGCCAGGGCAGTGGGTTGTAGGCATGGCCCACAGAGGTGTGTGCCATGTCGACTCTTCACTTTGTTCTGCACCAAAACACGCAGCCTGCAAAGGCTGTGTGTGTGTAAAGGTACAGGGCCTCCAAGGGTGGCACAATAAGTGCTGCAGCCCTTAGAGGTCTTCCCTGATCACAGTGCCCTGGGTACCTGTGGTACCATTTACCAGGGGCTGACCTGTGGCCAGAGATGCCAATTGGGTACAGTTTTGGGTAAAGAACACAGGCCCTGGGAACCTGATTGGCAGGGACCCAGGGCACATCAAGTCAAAGTGCATCAGTGGTCTGGCAAAAAGTGGGGGGGTTACTGCAACAGAAACCCACTTTCTTACATTCAGTTCTTGCGGTCTTAGGCTTTTCTTTGTCCTTCTTCTTTGGTCAGGTGAATTTTAGCTCATGGTGTCAGGGGGCCACCTAAATATAGATTGTAGGGGCGTTAAGGGGAGTCAAGGGTAGTAGCCAATGGGCACTTAACCTTGGGGTCACTACACCCCCTATTTGACCACTTCCTGTGGGAAGTGGTCATACCCGGTTCTAGAGTTCCTAATTCCACCAAAAACAAGATGGTGGAAACCTTCTTTTGTGGAGCACCACAGGTAGCCCACCTTAGGGATGTGACCAGCCAGGTGGTGCAACACACCTACTGCATTGCTAATTTCCCACCTGTCCTGATACCAAATGGGCCTTAGTGCAATAAGTGGCATCTCCCAGGTCTGGGGGAAGCCAGGGTCGCACATCAAAGGCAGCAGGGACTTTGAAGTCCCAGGCCTTGATATACTAAATCTTCCTCTGGAGCAGGCATTGTTTCTAGCCTCAGAGAGCATGGGCTCTCACCTGCAGGGGGTCAGAAACCTGTCTGTGATGACAGGCTGGACAATATCAGTCAGCCAGCACACTAGAGGACTAGTAGATTTCAGGGAGCACCTCTAAGGTGCCCTCTGGGTGCATGTCATAATAAATCCAATACTGGAATCAGTATGGATTTATCAAGACAAGGTGTTTGATATCAAATGCCATAGGTTTCTGTGAAGCCATCATGTAGCTGGGGAACTCGTAATGACCTGTGCCCAATACATATACTTAAGATGGCGTCCCTGTTCACTTGTACCATCGAGTAATTTAACTTAACAGCACAGGGGCTCATGCACATATGTTCTCATATGTAATATAAGGCACCCTGCCTTAGGGCTACAAGGCCTGCTGTAGGGGTGACTTACATATATTACATGCAGTGACTTTGGCATTGTACACAGTGAGTGTGCCATGTCGTGTTTTTTTACTCATGGTTTGAACAATGACACACAGTCTGCAGTTGCAGGCTGCATGCAATTTGTATGGGGGTCCCTTAGAGTGGCCTAATACATGATGCACCCTTTAGGGACCATCTTTGGCACCCATGCCCTAGGTACCAGAGTATCACTTACTAGGGAGTTACAGGGGTGTCAGTGTGTCCCAATTGTGTGACAATAAGACCTTTTTACCTTGTTTTGGGGAAAGAACACTAGAGCCTGGTTAGCAGGGACCCAGTGTACATCAGTCAAAAAAAATCAGTACCAGTGGCAAAAAGTGGGGGTGACCATGACAAAAGGGGAACTTTCGCACATATGGTAGCCATACAATAGTTTGAAAATTTAACAGTCAGTACTAAGATAAAGAGAGGTGTATGACTTAGTAATAGAAAGAAAAGGTAATATTACAATATTGGGTACTATACACAGAAACAAAAGTTTTAATAGAGACTCCCGCAAGGCAGTATCCACAGTGATCTTGCATCTTAAAAGGTAATCTGAAAAGCAGACGGAGCATAGACCCAATAGTTTTGCAATTGCCTGTTGTGTAGAACCCCAGTTTCTTCATGAATGCTGGACAGAGAGAAGTCCTACAGTAGTGAAGCAAGAGAGGAAGAGCAGAGAGAGAGAGAGAGTGAGAAAGAAAGAGGCTACTTTAAATGACTGAAAACATACTATAAACTCAAACCCAGCAGATTATGAGTAGGTAATGGTTACTATTCTGCAAGTTCATATTAGCCAAAAAGATGATCTGTTGTCACACTAAAGATTTCTAATTACAGCTAGTACGTACTACAAACAATGCCATACATGCATTTTTAGGGTGTAGTTTCAATTTTTCCTTCCTTGTAAATTTGCATGTATACCTACGAGTCCTTTATAATTTCATTCTGAAATGCATGTGTAGTAAGAATAAGCCGTTTGAGGTATATAGAAGATTGTCACGCAGTCATTACACTTTTGCCTATTTATATGTTCAGATCACAATGGATCGTCCATTAGTACATATAGATGCATTCTACACAACCTCAGTGATGACGGATAATAATATCTTTGTTGAATTTCATCAATGCACTGGAATGTTCAGAAACTGTACCCCGAGATGCCAGCTCTTTCTGGAGTAGACCGCAGTTATGGAATATTTTGCAAGTGTGAGATGTAAGATGAGGGCCTAAAGGATCAAAAACGCCTCCGGCCATGTCCTAGCTAGGGTTAAGGAGCTGTAAAGCAATCTTTATCAAATGTGTCCAGTCTCAACACTGTGCTTAAGGACCATCTGATGTGTAGGAGGTTTAATCAGTTAGCGCAACAAAACCTATCATTAAAATAGCAGCTCAAGTCATTTGCTAGAGATTTTACAAACTAAAAACTATAGCTTTTAAATTACTCGACAGTCAAGCAAGCAATCTCACAACTGACTGAAGATCTGTCCAACATTAAAGACATACCAACTGTTAAACTTGAATATGCACATTAGAGAGGAGACACTGCCGAGCTTAAATATGCACTCCTTGAATTCAGATGAAAAAGCTATTTTCCAATTTAGGTCTGTACACATGAGACATTGCAAGGACCATATTTTGAGCTGTATCCCAGCAACATAAGTGAAATTAGTTAGAAAGATTCAAAGAAGTGGGATATGAAAACTTTCTAGAGTGGTAGTGGTAAAGGATTTCTATTTTACAGATATCAATTGCTCTGCGATCACTGAGGATCAAGAGTTATTTTCTCAGCAGCAACAATGGAATTAAAGTCATTCATTTTAATCATTGCAAATTAATCAGTCTTTGAGATAAAACAATATTAAGAGTTGGCCGGCATGCAAACTCACAATCTTTTCATAGTATTCTCTGCGACGCTCCGCTCTTTTCTTGTAATCCACCATCATCCCTCGGAGCTTTCGCTCATGCTTTCGGGCTTCGTGCCACATCCTGTTTGTCTTGGCGATTCTTTCACCAACCTGTCCTGGCGACAAGGAGGATATTTTCTGAGTGATTGGGGACTTAAACAGCAGTCTTTATGTGTTAAAAAAAATCTTGCAGCAAAGGTATAGACCAGAGAAAGTGCAAACAAACTTGAAAGAAATCAAAAGCTTCTATACTCAAACAGTGGTGAAGAAAAACTGAAAACGACCGTTACGCAACATAAGCAAAATAATACCATCGATAATAAAATGTATAGTGTTTATTATTCTCCACTTCTGTGATGGGACATCATGCAAGTTCTAAACTTGGTCTGCACAGTCTATTCGCGATTAGCACACTGTCCTCAGGAAAAAAACAAAAATTTCACCATAGAAATCAAATTCATTATAATGACAGTTACACCAAACCCAGCTTTCTTTTTCAGAAGCGAAAGGTCGTGGCTTCATTACCTTCAGACTCTGCGGGCTAGTGTCACTTTTGTTTTATGGTAAAAAATCTTTTTTCTGCTGCCATTAGGCTTCTGTATAAGATGTCATATCATTTTGGGACACCCAACAAAAAGTCAGATGGGGTCATTGAGAGCACCAAACCATGGTTCCCGTATTCGGCTTGGAGTTGGGTGAGCACTGGCAGGTGTTACCCCGAAACTGGTCCCAGGATGCTCGTTTCCAGTCCAGGGAAGACCTGGCTTGGCAGTTCGGGCTGGACTGTTCCCATGAGGCACAGGGTCAAGACTGATTTGCATATAGCTGGGGCTGAACAGGGGTGGCGAAGTGAGCTAAAAAAACAATGATGGATTCAACCCAGATCTGTGACTGGGGGTGAGTGTCTGAAAAGTTTCAGCGCTCCGTCCATCATCTCCTTGTGTTTGCTTTGAGCACTGGCACAGCCTCTGCTGGCATCGCAGAATTAAACCCATGACCAGATGGACCTACCACCCCAGGGCAACCGGGTCTCAGTAGCGTTCACTTCGCCCTAAGGCAGAGTCATCTTTCCTTTTTTGCCTTACCCAAAAGCACAGTTCCCACACACATCGAGAAAACTTCCTGTGCATCAGGGCCATTGCTTTTTTGTTTTTATTGAAAACGAGCTCAGGCTTTGGAAGTTTGTTATCAGAAAAAATAACTTGGCAGTGCGTCGCATCAAATACTTGGCCCTTCAGGCAAAGCTCAGTACCTTCACTGGAACCACCGCAGGCCTGGTCTAAAAGAGCAGAGAGTGTCTTAAGAATGACCACTGTAAGCATTTGTCAAAACCCCCATGTCAATTCTTTTAAATAGCGTTACCAAAAAGATATCAACTCCGTCACCAAACCATCAAAGTTGTCTAATAGTATAGTTTTATTTCTTCAACGTTTTTACAGGCTATCACATTTGCCTAAGTCACAATTGGACAGAACAGAGGAAAACCCCTTTTTGCATCACAACACACAGCTGCACTATTCATTCTCACTAACAAAAGAATTTAGATTGTACATCCATGCTGCTTCTTAATTAGTAGAGAAATCAAGGTTAATAACATCTCAAACATTCTTTGGGCACTGCCAGCCTCTTAAATGTGAAGCACGTAAAACAAAAATGGTATGCAACTTAAAAACTCATCCGCACAGAAATGATGCACCATGATTTAACAGTGGGCAATTTTTGAAAACTCTCCAATTCAGTATTTCTCATCTAAACTCTGATTTCAAGACCTCAAACATCAACCATGTTATTAACTATCTAGAGACAACCTGGAGTCTCAACATAAGAAAATAAGTTACTTACCTGTACATGTAGTTCTCCAGTATTGGCATTTTTGATAGATTCAAATGCTTGAATCTTTCCACGTCGTCGAGGTGG
The DNA here is from genome assembly GCA_963921515.1 of Calotriton arnoldi. NCBI lineage: Eukaryota > Metazoa > Chordata > Amphibia > Caudata > Salamandridae > Calotriton > Calotriton arnoldi. The sequence goes on from CAWUFW010006665.1 coordinate 859,589, forward strand.
GAGTCCCATGGTATAATAGAACAAGCATTTGCAATGCAATAGGTCTCGCATTCACGCGAGTTTGAGCTATTGGCATTGTAAATGACAATGCCTTTTATCTATGTTTTGGGTTTTAAAACATAAATAAAAGGCATTGTCATTTACAATACTAATAGCTTAAAGTCTTGCAAATGCGAGACCTATTGCATTCCAATAAAGGGCCTTCTCTACCGCTTGTTAGATTGTAAATATCAGAGGAAGAGACCGGCCTGCGATGTCTTCAAAGTAGTGATAAATAGTGCAGTGAAGATGTGTAAGTGTTGTAAGTTACACCGACACAAAGTGTAAAGTGAGAGTTACATATGATCCAAGCTATAAACACTAACAAAGCGCTCCAACACCTTTCGCTCTGTGATTACACTGTCGCGGCTCAGGAGGAAGAGTGGGAGGGGGGGGGGCTATTTCCTGCCCTCTCCGTGATTTAAGTGTGCAGTGTGGCATTGCGTAATGTCATTGCTATCTTTGGCCTATTGAAAAACACTCCAGCTGTAGTAGGGCCCTGGCTTCACCTCCGGGTGCAGGGCGGGCTGTGCTTTATGGCAGGCATGGAGGGAGAAAGGGATGGTCTCGGCTGCAGCGCCGGCCTCGTACAGTGCCCCTGCTATTACTAGTAAGCGAGAGGCGCTGAGGTGGTGGTATTAGTGGTATTGGAGGTGGTGGTATTAGTGGTATTGGAGGTGGTGGTATTGGTGATGGTGGTGGTATTGGTAGTACTGGTATTGGTATTGGTGGTGCTGGTATTGGTGGTGGTATTGGTTTTGGTAGTGCTGGTGGTGGTGGTGGTATTGGTGGTGGTGGTATTGGTAGTCATATTGGTGGTGGTGGTGGTGGTGGTGGTGGTTGTATTGGTGGTTGTATTGGTGGTTGTATTGGTGGTTGTATTGGTGGTATAGGTGGTGGTGGTATTGGTGGTGATGGTATTGGTGGTGATGGTATTGGTGGTGATGGTATTGGTGGTGATGGTATTGGTGGTGATGGTATTGGTGGTTCGAGGCATGTGAGCTGTAGATCACATGCTTTGCATAGACTATACAGCAGTACACTCCCAAAGCGGTGGCTAACCTGTAGGTGTTGCAGTTGTCTGAAACAGTGGTTCAAGTACTGCCTGGCCTACATTAGCTTGTTGCCTTGCTAACACATCTATACAGTAGTGTTTAGGAAATGTGTGTGGTGTAGACCATGTAGCTGCTTTACATATGTCCTCTAGAGGAATGTGGACTAAAAAGGCCATAGTAGCCCCTATCTTGCGTGTAGAAAGCGCTCTAGGGGGTATGGATAAAGTTCTTCTGGCTTTAGCATAGCATATTTGAATGCATTTAACAATCCATCTTAAAATGCTTGATTTAGAGATGGGGTTACCCTTACAAGGGGGCGCAAAAGCAACAAATAGTTGTTTGGTTTGGCGAAAGTCTTTGGTCCTTTCCATATAATATAGTAAAGCCCTTCTAACGTGCAGAGAGCTCTTTCTGCCACTGAACCAGGTTGAGGAAAAAAACATAGGTAACTCAACTGATTGGTTAATATGAAAAGCAGAAACCACTTTGGGAAGGAATTTTGGATTGTGCGAAGAACAGCTATCTTGATGGAATTGAAAGAAAGGTTCTTCCAGGGTTAAAGCCTGTAGCTCACCAGCTCTTCTCAATGAAGTGATATCAATGAGGAAAGCAACTTTCCATGAGAGGAACTGTAGAGGATATTTATGTAAGGGTTCAAATGGTGGACCCATAAGTCTTGTAAGAACAATATTAAGATTCAACACTGGTGCAGGTAGAACTCTTGGTGGTATTACCCTTTTCAAACCTTCCATGAAAGCTTTGATTACTGGAATTTTGAAAAGAGATAAATGTCTGTTTTGCAAATAGGCAGCCACTGCTGAAAGGTGTAAACAAATAGATATGTAAGCTAACCCCGTTTGCTGTAAATGCAACAGGTAACAGACAATATTTTGTATAGAAGCGTCTAGAGAATTGATTTTGCTGTTATTACAATAAATACCAAATCTTTTCCATTTTGCTGCATAGCAAGCTCTCGCAGTAGGCTTTCTAGCTTCTTTTTGAATAGTCATACATTGTGGAGGCAAATTTAAATAACCAAACTGAATTCAGGAGCCAAATCGCTAGGTTGAGCTCTTTGGGATTTGGATGTCTGATTTTTCCATGGCTCTGAGTGAAGAGATTGGAGGTGAGATGTAGTTTTTGATGTGGGACCACTGACAGTTCTAACAGGGTGGTGTACCAAGGTTGACAAGCCCATGTGGGGGCTACTAGGATTAGTGTAAGGGATGTTTGTCTGAGCTTCCGAACTAGCAATGGAAGTAGTGGGAGAGGCGGAAAAGCGTAGGCAAATATCCCTGACCAACTCATCCATAGGGCATTGCCCTTGGATAGAGGGTGTGGGAACCTGGATGCAAAGTTGGGCATTTTGCGTTGTCTACTGTGGCGAACACATCTATTTGGGGAAATCCCCATTGTTGGAAGAAAGGAAAAAGGACTTGGGGATGAAGTTCCCACCCGTGAACTTGCTGCCTCTGTCTGCTGAGGAGGGTGGCAATCTGGTCGTTTACTCCTGCAAGGTGTTCTGCTAGGAGATAGATGTTGTGATAAACTGCCCAGTTCTAAATGTTCTGTGAGAGGTGTGACAGTTGGAGAGAGTGTGTCCCCCCTTGTTTTTGTACATAGTACATTGCTGTCATGTCTGTGCGGACTAGGACAGCTTTGCCTATAAGGTGAGCCTGAAAAGCTTTGAGTGCTAGGAACACTGCCAGAAGTTCTAGGTGGTTGATGTGGAGACTTTTCTGACTGTCGCTCCACAGACCCTGGATTGTGTAATGTTGGAGATGGGCACCCCGGCCGGTGAGAGATGCGTCTGTTAGCACAGTCTGTGGAATAGGGTCTATGAAGGGTGGCCCTTTTGATACGTTTTGTGGGTTCCACCACTGCAGAGAGCGACGAGTGCGGCCGTTTACCAACACTAGATCGGTTAATTGACCCTTTGATTGATTCCACTGACTCGCTAGAAATTCTTGTAGAGGACGCATGTGAAGCCTTGCATGAGGCACGATTGTGTCGCAAGATGCCATCATTCCCAGCAGTTGCATGAAAACCCTGGCTGGAAATGTTGATTGGGCTGAAACTCTAGTACCAAAGACAATCTTGTGAATTCTGGCTGCATTGGGAGAGGCTAGAGCTTTTTGAGTGTTGATAGTAGCTCCTAGATAAGACTGCATCTGGGCGGGACACGGGTAAGACTTTTGTGCATTGATGGTGAAGCCCAATTGATGAAGTAAGTGTATTGTTGTCGGAGTGTGTTGCAGACAGGTTTGGTAAGTGCTGGATTTGATGAGCCTGTCGTCTAGGAAGGAGAAGACATGAATACATTGTCTTCTGAGATGAGCGGCTACTACTGCTAGACATTTGGTAAATACTCTGGGAGCAGTGGCGACTCCAAATGGAAGTACTTTGAACTGGTAATGCCTGCCATCACAAATCTGATGCATTTGATATGAGCTGGATGATTGGACTGTGAAAATATGCGTCTTTTAAGTCTAGAGTAGCCATAAAATCGCCTTGCTGTAGAAGAGGAAGTACCTGTTGAAGGGTCACCATGTGAAAGTGCTCTAACAGGATGTATCGGTTCAACTCTCTCAGATCTAGAATACGTCAAAGTGAGCCAACCTTTTTGGGGATCAGAAAGTAGAGAGAATAGACTCCTGACCCTTGGTACTGAAGTGGAATTGGCTCTATAGCTCCTTTCAGTAAGAGAGATTGCACCTCTTCTTTGAGCAATAGCAGATGGTCTGGTGACTATTTGGGAAAACGAGGTGGAATATTTGGAGGATTGGTAGTAAGCTCCAGGCAATAACTATGTTGGATAATTCCAAGCACCTGTTTGTCGGTTGTTATAGATTCCCAAATGGGGAGAAAGTGTTGAAGTCTTCTTCCGACGATTGTGGAATAATCGGATGGAAGCGAGGGGAAGTCACTGCTTATTAGGTAAAGGGAGTTACGGGTGTGGTGTTTTCACCCCTACCTTTGGAACTGTTTCCCCTATAACCTCCTCTGAAAAATCCTCTGAGAAGAGGATTGGTTGTTACCTTGTAGGAGGAAGTGTTTTGATTTGAGGTTGTTGACTTGGACCCTTCCCGGGAAAAGGAGCGCCAAAAGGAACCTCTGTTTGAAGGAGACTGAAGTGCTCCCATAGACTTGGCAACTTCAGTGTCCTTTTTCATTTTTTCTAGCGCTTGATCAACTTCAGGGCCAAAAAGATGTTGTTTATCAAAAGATGTATTTAGAATGAATTGTTGGACTTCAGGCTTAAACCCAGAAATCTGTAACCAGGCATGCCTCCCGAGTAAAACGCTAGTATTTACCTCCCTAGCTGCGGTGTCAGCAGCATTTAGAACACACCTTATGGAAGAGTTGGAAATGTATTTTCCTTCCTGAACTAAATCTGGAGCTTTGGCTTTATGCTCCCCTTGGAGAAATTGTAGTAATTGCTCCATTTCGTCCCAGTGCGCCCTATCGTATCTGGCTAGAAGGCCCTGCGTGTTAGCAATGCGCCAGTGATTGGCCGCTTGTGCAGATATAATTTTGCCAGAAGCATCGATGAGTTTTGAATCTTTATCTGGGGGAAGAACATCTCCCCAAGTTTTGAGAATTAGCTCGCTTACGAGCGTTAGATACTACTAAAGAATCAAGTCCTTTATTAAACACTGGATCTGTTGGGGAAGGTTTTTATTTCTTGTCGAATCTAGGAATGAGGACTCGTGCACATACAGGATCTTGAAAAATCTCGTCTGCGTGCCTCATCATACCTTTGAGCATAGGGAGTGTGTAGCTCGACCTGTATGTGGATCCTCAAGTCTCAAATAGGAAGTCCTCTTCTAAGGATTCTTTGTGGAGCTCCACCCCATGGTATTGTGCAGCCCTGGCAATGAGTTCTTGATAAGAGAAATAATCATCAGGTGGAGATGGCTTGGCAGGGTAAAGGTCAGGATCATTATCCATTGGCGGGTCAATTGTATAATTTGTCCATGGATCCACTGGAACATGTGTGTCTCCCTCATCAGTATCGTCTCCCCCATGGTGAGATAATGAAGACTGATGAGGTGTAATATGTAAAGGATGAAAAGTTGGGGAGGGAGAAGGAGGAGGTGATGGTAGTGGATGAAAAGGGCTAGTACCGACATTTTTCGTTTTCAAAGGGATTTTATAATGACTTTTGTCATCAGGAAGCTTGTGCTTGAATGTTGTCTTGGCGTAAATATGTCCTGTGTCAGGATTAATATTTTCTTTTTTTATTTTGCTTAAGATCCGGTTTGGACGGTACAATGTCTATTTTCGGATCGAAAGGTGCCGAAGGGGCTTCTTTGGTTTTCGGTACCGAAGTTTTCAGAGCTGCGATGGAGAGACCTTTCGGGGCAGACTATTTCGGCTCTGAAGGTTGTTTGCTGGTTTTCGGTGTCGAAGGTTTCAGCTCCGAAACGCCTTTGTGCTTCGAACCAGAAGGTTTCAGCTCCGAAGTGGCTTTGGGACAACTCGGTCCCAAGCCAAAAGGCTGGACAGTATGTTTCGGTGCCGAGCCGTGAGGCGGAGCGTCAGAAACATCGTCTCAGTGCAGATTTTGGCCAGAAGGCGGAGGTGGTGCTGAAGCCTTAGATTTGTGAGGGATGGGTGGACGGGGCAAGAGGTCTTCAGTACTCACGTCAGCCTGTTCCTGCGGCACACCATCGACGTCTATCTCCAACTCTGAATTGGAGTGCGACACTTCGAAGGTCTGTTCTTCCTCGGCCGCTGTGGACTCGGGGTCATCTTGCTCGGAGTCTTCGCCGAAGATATTCGGCATGTCGTCGATATGCTAGCGCTGCATCTCCCGACGTCGAGCCTGACGATCTCGGAGAGAGTTCTTGGATCGAAAAGAATTGCACACATCACAGTCTTGCTCTCTGTGCTCTGGAGACAAGCACAAGTTATACACCTTGTGCAAGTCAGTACACGGGTACTTGGCGTGGCATCAAGGGGCAGAATTTAAATGCAGTCCGGTCCATCGTTGAAGAGCCGGACCCACGCGGTTTGGCTCAAAAGCCGCCCATGAAACTTTCCGTTCGGAAATGGAGATTTCCTTGACCAAATCAAAACGCGAAGTAGGAAACGCGTTCGAAACAATACCGTCGAGGGTAGAGTGGATTGTGCACCATGGGGAACCCGAGAAATGATTCCGAACAGGAGCGCAGCAATACACGTCCGAACTCGATGGCGGAAAAAAATAATCTAACAATGGAGTCGATGGCCATGCGCACTATCACCGAAAGGAGGAGGCACCGTACCTTGTGACTGGAAAGACTTCTTCAAAGACAAAAACTTGCAAACATCCGGACGCAACACTAGATGGCAGGAGTATGCAAAGCATGTGATCTACAGCTCACATGCCTCGAACATAAAGTTTTCCTAACTATAACAAAGGTTTAACCTTAGTTTTTTTCATTGAATTTCAATGGTTTTTATTTTTAATAAATTGTGTTTGAAATTGTTGAGTTTACTGTTGTTAAATGGAGTGTCATTAAGTGGAGTGTGGTACAGTAAAGTGTAGGAGAGTGTCCTACAGTGTACTGTCGTATAGTGTCAGGGAGTAGAGTGGAATGCGGTACAGTGGAGTGACGTACAGTGGAGTGACGTACAGTAGAGTGGAGGGGTGGAGTAGAGTGGAGGGGGTGGAGTAGAGTGGAGGGGGTGGAGTAGAGTGGAGAGGGTGGAGGGTGGAGTAGAGTGGAGGGGGTGGAGTAGAGTGGAGGGTGGAGTAGAGTGGAGGGGTGGAGTAGAGTGGAGGGGTGGAGTAGAGTGGAGGGGGTGGAGTAGAGTGGAGGGGGTGGAGTAGAGTGGAGTGGGTGGAGTAGAGTGGAGGGGGTGGAGTAGAGTGGAGGGGGTGGAGTAGAGTGGAGGGGGTGGAGTGGAGTGGAGGGGGTGGAGTGGAGTGGGTGGAGTGGAGAGAGGTAAGTGGTTATATAGTGTAGTGGCATGTTGTATGGTACAGTGGCGTTGAGTGCATTAGAGTGGATAGGCGTGGTGTGGAGTTGAGCAAATTGTTATAAATCGGAGAGGCTTTTTGTACAGTACAGTGGAATGGTGGGTCATTGAGTGTTATAGAGTGGGGTGTCGGGCATAGAGTGAAGTAGAGGGTTGTACATTGTGTAGGGGCATAGAGTGGAGTACAGTGTTGTATAGTGGCACAGACTATGGTAGTCTTGTAGGGTGGAGTTGCACAGAGTGGAGTAAAGTGTGGTAAAGTGGGGCGGAGTGGAGTGTTGTCCAGTGCCATAGAGTGGGGTAAAGTGTTGTGCAGTGTAGTACAATGAAGTGTAGGGGAGCCCAGTGGAGTGGTGAGGCATGAGTGGAGTTGAGTGTTTTAGAGTACTGTGGCGTAGTATACAGTGGAGTAAAGTTTTGTAGAGTGGAGTGGTGTTTTGTAGAGTGGAGTGGTGTTTTGTAGAGTGGAGTGTTGTAGAGTGTCAAAGTGGGGTGAAGTGTTACAGAGTGGATTAAAGTGTCGTACAGTGTAGTGGAGTAGAGTGAGGTACAGTATGGTGAAGTAGGATAGACTTTCGTTGGGGTGAGTAGCGTGGAGTGGCGTAGAGTGAAGTAGTGGAGTACAATGGAGTGGTGTCTCATAGAATAAAGTATATTAACTGTGGTGGAGCATCGTATAAGGAGTGTAGTAGTGTGGAGTAGAGTGCCCTGCCCTAAAGTGCTACAGAGTATAGTAGTGTGCTGTACAGTGGCATTGTAGGGAGTAAATTGTTGTACAGTGTAGTGCTATTCAATGGAGTACAGTTTTGTAGAGTGAAGTGGCGTACAATGGAATGGCACTAACTGCAGTGGCGTGGAATGGGTAGAGTGGAGTACAGTGGAATAGGGTAAAGTGGGAGTGTCTTACATGGGAGAAGAAACAGTGGAGTGGCATGAGTGGAGTGCCATTGATTGGCGTGGCGTCGAGTGGAACAAAGTGGGCTGTTGTAAAGTGGACTGTCGTAGAGTGCAGTGGGGTACAGCGGAATAGCTTAGAGTGGCAGACAGTGGAGTAGCATACACTGGAGTGGCTTACAGTGGAATAGTGTACACTGAATTGGGTAGAGTGGAGTAGAGTGAAGTGAGGTACAGTGTAGTGGGGTACAGCGGAATAGATTAGACTGGAGTGGCATAGTGTGTTGTAGAGTGGAATACCATAGAATGGAGTTGTGAGAAGCTGGCCTAGTATATGATGTCCACTAATGCAAGTGCAAAAGAAACAATTGGACGGAATGAGGAACAAATCAAAACATTCACCCCCAGTCAAGAGATCTGGGTTAAATCCATCATTCTTTTGCTCACCACACCACCCCAGTTTGGAGCCAGCCATATGCAAATCAGTCTTGACCCTGTTCCTTGTGCGAACAGTCCAGCCAGAACTGCCAAGCCAGGTCCTCCCTGGACCAGAAACAAGCATCCTGGGACCGGTTTCAGGGCATCACCCTTCATCAGCCAGGCTAGCTTGAATCCAGTGGTGTAGTGAGCACGGGACCCGCGTCTGGGCATACCCTTCCCACTTAGGGCGACATATGCAAAAGAAACAATTGATGGACGGAATGCAGAACAATTCAAAACATTCACCCCCAGTCAAGAGATCTGGGTTAAATCCATCATTCTTTTGCTCACCACACCACCCCAGTTTGGACCCAGCCATATGCAAATCAGTCTTGACCCTGTTCCTTGTGGGACCCAGACATGGGTCCCGTGCTCTCCATGCCACTGGAGTCAAGCTATCCTGGCTGATGAGGGCTGCAAGCCCGAAACCGGTCCTAGGATGCTTGTTTCCAGTCCAGGGAGGACCTGGCCTGGCAGTTCGGGCTGGACTGTTCCCATTGGGCACAGGGTCAAGACTGATTTGCATATGGCTGGGTCCAAACTGGAATGGCATGGTGAGCACAAAAACAATGGTTTTAGGCCCAGATCTCCGTTCTGGGTTGAATGTATGACATTGTTCTGCATTCTGTCCATCAATTGTTCTTTTTGCACTAATGTAAGTGGGCACCTTGCAGCAGTCCAGACAACCCTTATGGTGATTTAGGGGGTCTCAGACAACCTTAGAAAGCTATCCAAGTGGTAGCTGTGGAGAGCAGCCTTCAGGCCTAGTCTTGAAGGAGTGTAAAGCAGCTTGTTTTACCAGAATGCCATCATAGTATAGATTAAATGAAAAAGAACCACACAAAGTATTTATAAAACTATGTATTGATTATATAACACTATCTAGTATGTTACAGTATCTCCTACAAAGAGATAGACACAGCACACAATACTTTAGCAAAGAAATCACAGTAAGTAGCACTAATACACAGTGGGTCCCAAGGGGGGGGGGGCCAAACCGTATACTAAGAAAGTGGTATAAGAACCATGACTCGAGTCAGGACAATGTCAAGAGGACATAGAACTGCTGTGGATAGGGACCCCACGGAGTGTGTGAACACGACTGCGTGCTCCGTACAAGTCTATGTGCAAGTCGCAGTTGGAATTTTAAAGATTAGGGACCCTTCCCAGTGGACCCTGAGGAAACCCCATGGAAGACAGAAGGTTGGAGAGCCACCCCACCGGTGGATACCGTGGTACCAAAGTTACCTATCCCAGGGAGGCCAGGTGCATAGGTGTGAAGTGGCGTCGGAAACCGCCGTCGAATCCAATGGAGGACTTCAGGAAAGTGCAGCTGCTGGAAGAGGAGAAAGTGTCCGGAGGAATCCAAACGTGTATTCTTGAAGAGGAGTACCTGAAAGCAGAGGGGACAGAGTCTAGGTCACTCGGTGTGACCAGGAGACTTGGAAGACGGATGCTCTCCGATGTCGGGTGCTTCAGGAAAGATGACGGTGACCTTAACTCTGCAGCTGCGAGGACCAAGCGACGCGGAGGACGACCAGGACCCGGATACGAGCTGTACCACGAAGGATGTCGAGTGCTGAGGGGTCGGTGTCTGGCAGGAGCACCAACAAGCCTTGGCAAATGCAACACACGCAGGTAGTCAAGAAGGTGCACGGTTGGGATTAGCAATGTCCAGGAGACTCACCACAAGCAGGGGAGTCAGGGCAGGCCCCAGGCAATCAGAGGAGCCCAAGGAAAACAAGGGTGACCCTCAAATGGACCCACAGGCCAAAGGCACAGGAGTCGCGAGAGGACCTCAAGCAGCTCACCAAAAGATGCAGGCCACGATGCGGTGTGGCCGAAGATTCTGGTCACTGGAGGTGCTCGAGTTGGGGCTACTTGGAGCCCGAAGATCTTCTAGCAAAGATGTCAACAAGCCTTTGCAACTGCAAAGGGGACGCGGTACCCAGGGGTTCGGTTATTGCAACCCCCACAAGGACTACTGGCCTCAAACTTGGTAAGAGGGTAGAGCAGGCCTCGGAAGCTGAGGAAAATCACCACCTGTGTTGCAGAGCGCAAGGAGTCCGGAGGAGCTCGGGATCTGCAGACCTGTCGTCTTCGTTGCGGTGCCTGCGAATGCAGGGGAGTGACTCCTTCACTCCAACGGAGATTACTTCGGTTGTCCTTAATACTTCACAGGCCTTGGAAGGTTCCTATATGATGCACAGGCACAGAGGATGCAGCAGACTGGAAGGGAGACTAAGTCAGGCCCAAACGAAGTCCAGAGCGGCAGACGAACGAAGTGCAGTGGTTTCAGTTCTGAATCTTATCCCACAACAAATCTAGGGACCTACACCCAGGTAAGCCCTTAAGTACCCGAAGGAAAGGGTTGGGAAGATTCAGGGAACCCTCCCAGGGGATGGTCTGGACAGGGGGGAGGTTACTCCCATGTCCTTTGTCCAGTTTCGCGCCAGAGCGGGAGGCAATGGCTGCCAGGACTGGTTTGAACTGGATCATGCACAGGGACACCAAATGTGCCCCTCATGCAGACTTTCCGGCGCTGGCAAGAGCACCCACCCAGCACTCCTAATACACTAAATCCTGTCTGGGAGGTGGTCACACCTCCCTGTGACAGGATGCCTATTGTTCTGCCTTCCCCTGCTCGATCTTGGCTCAGCAGCAGGAGGGCGGAAAGTTGCCTCTGGTCGGCAGCAACCGGGACTAGAAGGCTGGTACCGGGAACAATGAAAGCCTAACGGAGTGCTCTCAGTGCTTGGAATCATACCTCCCACACAGTTTACGGTGTGGGGGTATGATACCAAACATGATAGGATTTGTTGCAGCCGTTTTCGAGATGGTCATCACGTGATGACGCGGTGCCCCTCTATATAGTATATGGCTGCTTTACCGACAACCCGGGAGAATGGACTCCGTAGGCTGCAGGGGTGTCCTGCTCATGCAGGGCCACCCTCTCACTTAGAACCAAGCAACCTGCCCTCAGGATTGTAAAGGCCTGCTATAGGGGTGACATAGGTTTTAAGTGCAGTGACCCTTAGATATAGTAAACCTATATGTTTTAGTAAGTGGTGCATGCACAGACTTACACAGGCTGCAATGGCAGGCCTGTAGTTCCATTTTGAATGGTCTCTCATGGGTGGTATAATGCATGTTTCAGCCCATGGGAGACCTCTGGGGTACCTATGCCTTGGGTACATGGGTACCATATACTAGAGACTGACAATGGTAACCCAGTTTACAATCTGGGATGTACCTAGGTACTGAACACAACAGTTTAGGGAGAAAGCAGATAGACTGGGGTCCTGATTAGCAGGATCCCAGTCAGACTAGTCAAAAACAGCATCTCATCAAGCAAAAAGTGGGGGCAAACATAAGAAGCAGATCCTACTTTCCTACTGGAGTGTTGTAGAGTGGACCGGGGTAGAGTGTAGTGGGGCAGACTGTAGTGGTGTACAGTGTAACAGCGTACTGTGGAGTGGCGTAGAGGGGAGTGTTGTATAGTGAGCAGTGTAGAGTGGAATGGCGTACAGTGGAGCGGCGTAGAGTATTACTGGTAATAGAGTGGAAACCACATTTAATTTATAGGGGTGTATTATAATCACGTATAGACCGCACCCGCATATAATTCTTTGTTGTATTAAAGTAAAGTGTTGGAACTGGTGAAATGTATTAACATGGAAACGTGACGTATTTTAGGCCATTGAAAAGTAGCATGGCGAATCAACTTAGAAAGTGAATTTAACTGGCAGAAAACAATAACGTGAAGAATTCATGTTCTGCAACTGTTCAACGTAGCTATGAATTAAATGTGCTTATTAATCATGTCATTCCATGGGGGGGCGTGGCCGAGCAGCAAGATGGCCGCATAGTGAGGTGGCTCTGCCGGCAGAGCGAATAATCCATCAAAAATCCGAGGCCTGGTGCTACATCCAAGGGCACACGGGTCGCAATAGTGGGAGACGACCCCTCCGTGCCGAGAACTGCGAAGACCCAAGTCCGCGCTGGCGAACCACGACGAGGCTGCGGTCCGGGACGGGGGGGCCGTGATTGCGGGCCTGGTGAGCCCGTGACGTACCGAGACGAGATCATCGGGGCCGGAGAAGCCCGGATGCCCGCCAACACGAGCAGCGGATGTACAATGGCGACCGGGGCAGAGGCGGACCCCCGAGACTAAGCCCAAGAGACCTGCGGGAGAAGGTGAACGGAACGGCGGCCTGCTGGAGGCGGAGGCCCCGGCGATCAACGAAGACAACAGCATAAGCGCAGGTGTCAGGGCACAGAACTCAAGGGGCTGCCGGATGAGTGAACGCGGGGCCCCCCCCCGTCGGAGACGAGCTGGAGGTGAGCAGCGCCGGCGCGGACAGCGTGCGGCCCACAACGGTGAAATCACAAGCGGAGCGGCCTACCTGAGCATGATCGGCCTTCAAGAGGCAGCGGGACACAGTGAGTAGAAAAGCGGAGAGGCGGTAGTGCCGGAGCTCCCAGCAGGAGATATTGTTGAGTGCACCCCCAGGGCTCAAGAACCCGCAGCAGCTGCACAGCGCGAAGAAGGGATGAAATAGCGCGCGGCGGACCTCCCCTGGGGCGAGAACTGTGCGACCTCAGACCACGCAAGTGCACAAAAACCGGGAGCCGTGATCTCGGACCTGGCGCACACGCGAGGGGCCGGAGAGGGACCCCAGGGGCCAAGAGCGCGCAATCTGCAGAGGAGTAGACGCCACGACACAGGGCCTCAGCAGCTGCCGGGTGAATATACATGAGGCCCTCCGTTGGGGACGCGCTTAGTGGGGATAGTGGCAGCGAGGACAAACCAAGGCCCACAACGACAAGGGACGCGGCCCTCCAACGGCAGCTGGACACTAAGTGGGGGAGCCAAGAGGACACGTGCATCAAGAGACGGCAGTGCAGGTACCCCCAGTGGGACGTGCTGCGGTGTGTACCCCTCAGGGCCACAGAACGCGTGACAGCTGCATAGAGCATAGCGCGGAGAGAGCGCCACAGTGAGACAGACCTTCAACACCGATACCGCTGATGGGCTACACAGATGGGCAGAAGATCGACTGGAGCGAGTGAAGGCGCCGATTGCACGCACGTCGCGTCCATGCAAGCCCACACAAGTGTAGGGAAACGAAGTGAAGAACGCTGCAGGAAATACATAAGGGACTAATATCGTGCCTGTAGAATAATGGCTGAAAGATACCAGGACTGAACACTGTGGCACAACACATCGTGAAGCCTTTATCTGGGTCCTGAGAAGGTGAACAGGAGCAGCAGACACAGCTGGCGAGACACATTGGAGGAAAGTGCTGTTGGTGGAGAGCTGACATGGGGAAAACAGACAACAAACAAACCAAACTCTCCTTTGACAAGCGGGCGACGCGCCAACACGATCCTACCTCCGCACCGATAACTATGGTCCCAGAAACGCAAATGGACTCAGATCAGGAAGACGACATCAGAGCAATGATGAGAGAAGTAAGGGGCAGCCTGAGAGCGATTGACACCAAACTGGACAACATGGCGTCGCGAATGGATCAGATGTCCCAAAGAATAGACAAACACGATAGTCGTCTAGATACACTGGAGCAAAGGGTGTCGGATTCGGAGGATCGGCAGGGAACATCACAGGGAAACATGCTGAAAATGGAGCGGGTGCTGGAAGTGATACGAGTACGCAATGAAGACAAGCGGCACGGTTGGGGAAATGCACTCAGGGCCATAAGTTGTGCGAGGTCTCACTCTACCGAGAGACCAGAGGTGCCATAGAGGGAGCACCTTGTGCTATATCCTTGTGCCAGTGCCACCCAGACACGCTCTGCCACCCTGTACAAGTGTGACAGGGGAGTACGCAGGCGACCCCACGCCCCCGTGGGATGATTCCCTATTGCAATATGTTCAGTAAGGTTCTACATTTGGGATGCTGTTTAACAAGGGATACACAACCTGATTGGGGGGTTGGTGTGGGAGGGGGGAGGAAGGGGAATGTTGTGGGGTATTGCCGCCGGTTACGGTTTAACTCAGCAAACAGTCGTAAGACTCCTATCCGAAGACATGTACACACAGAAAGAACTCGTAGATTGCACACACAGAAGACATTGCGGCTGTTCAAGCGGATTCCAGTGGTTAAACGGGGACACTGGGTGGGAAGGACAACACAACATATACTAACTAGACGTACGCTGATACTAAATGGCTAAACTGTCCTGCCTAACCTGGAACGTGCGGGGACTGAACGATCACCGTAAGACCCGACTAATACAATCCTATTTGACCAGACATGGGGTGGACATATGCCTCTTACAAGAGACCCATCTCAGTGAGACTGCCAACACCTGACTGTCCAGGGCCAGGTGGGGGGAGGTCCACACGGCCAGCTACTCCAACTACTCCCGGGGGGTGGCAATCCTAATATGTAAGGGGGTGCCCTGGCAGACGCAGCAGTCGATACGGGACCCAGAGGGCAGATACATACTATTAAAGGGAACACTGTTCCACAGGTCACTGATAGTGGTTAACATCTACGGCCCAAATGTGAACGACCCTGCTTTCTTTCGTCATGTATGGCATAAGGTCCAGTCGCTGGGGGAGGCTGCCGTCCTCTGGGGCGGTGATTTTAACGTCACGCTAACACCACACATGGATAGGGAGGGGGCATCCCGAGCTCACCACCCAAGGGCGACAGCGGCCCTGAATAGCATAATACAAGATCATGGCCTAGTGGACTCCTGGCGAACACTACATCCCACGTCACGCGAAGGGACTTGTATCACACATCACCGCCAAGCTTGGTCCAGACTTGACTTTTGGCTCCTGATCAAAGACCTACAGTGCTGGACACAAGAAGTCACACACCACGCTCGGACACTTTCAGACCATGCCCCGGTGGCCCTGGCCCTTTCAATCCCAAAGCCATATCAACAGCCCTTCACGTGGCGTCTTCCCCCGCATGCTCTATTAGACTCAGCCTTTCGTGAGAGCCTCAGAACGCACATCCAAGAATATTTTGAGCACAACACCGGATCGGTGTCAACGGAAAGCACACTGTGGGAGGCATTCAAGGTGGTGGTGCGGGGCTATTGCATAGCTGGCCAATCCGGGATACTCCGCGATATACGGGGTAGCTTAAGCAGATTAGAGCAGGAACTACACGAGCTAGAAAAACAATATTGAGAGGCACCGTCCCCCCCTATTCTAGCGGGCATACGTACACAGCTCACAGCATTCCAAGTGGAAGCTGAACGCGAAACCAAATTCCTACATAAATACGCGGAGGCGCGCAGATATGGGGAGGGTGACAGACCGGGAAAAACACTTGCAAATCTCCTGCGTAAGCCTAGGGGCTCCCCTTTTATCACAGAGCTGGTCAATGAGGACGGCGAAATGGCACGCTCCCCGCCAGAGATACTGACCATAATGCAGAGATTTTACGCACAACTGTACACCTCCACCTCACAACCAGGGGACGACATCCTGCAAGATTACTTTGATTCCATTGAGCTTGTGTGGTTCCACAGGGCCCACCGGGAGTATATGGAAATCCCATTCACGGTGGAAGATATCAAACGGACCATAGGTGGTCTCCCTGCGGATAAGGCCCCTGGTGCAGACGGGCTGACGGCTAAATTCTATAAAGAGTACTCCGACCTACTGGCACCGCGACTCCTGGCGGTGTACCAAGAGGCCATGGAGACGGGCAGCTTACCTGCCTCAATGCGCGAGGCCATAATCGTAACAGTGCTAAAACCAGATAAGGACCCTTCGAACTGCGATTCATATCGTCCCCTCTCCCTGATTAACTTAGACGCAAAAATCTTTGCTAAACTCCTTGCAATCAGAATGCAACCATTGCTTCCTTTGATCATAAGGCCGTACCAGTCCGGTTTTATACCGGGTAGATCCACATCCCACAATCTCCGGACACTGTTTGCCCTAATGCACTACCTCGCACCGCATTTCCCCGCAATTGCAGCGCTCCTTGACGCCACCAAGGCGTTCGATTCCTTGGAGTGGGGATTCCTGTTCCCGCTGCTCCAGCGAATTGGCCTTAGCCCTATATTCATCCAGCAGATTAAACTACTTTACACCATGCCCACGGCACGCCTGAGGGTGAATGGCCTGGTCTCGGAACCCATTGCCATTACGAGGGGCACGAGACAGGGCTGCCCCTGTCGCCATTACTTTTTGCGATAGCCACGGAACCGCTTGCAGCCCGCATTCGGCAACACCACGCGCACCGCAGCATTGGGTTCACCACTAGAGGACTGACCGTGTCACTCTATGCGGATGACATCACGCTCTACATGACAAACCCTAAAGAAAACCTGGCTCCTATGACGAGAGAACTGATACGATATGGGGAAATCTCTGGGGTACGGATAAATTGGGGCAAATATCTGTCATTGTCCCCCTGACACCTGGAACCCAGTCCTTTGAAACTGAGTATCCTATAGAATGGGCGTCCGGACCAACACGCTATCTGGGGGTATGGATTAGCAATGACGTAAATGAACTCTGGACGGAGAACTACGGCAGAGTGGTGGACTGGATTACAGAGCGAGTACAACGCTGGAAGACGCTCCCACTATCCCTGATTGGGCGTATTGCAGTGGCCAAAATGATCATACTGCCCAAATTGCTGTATCTCTTCGTAAATGTACCCATCCCCCTAACCTCGCACTTCTTTAAAACACTGCGTTCCCTTATGATTGAACTGGTATGGGCGGGACGACAACCCAGAATATCCTGGGAGGTACTAACCTTACCACAGTCCCAGGGAGGACTGGCTGCCCCCGACTTTGCACTTTACGCTCACAGCACACAGGCGCAGTTCCTACAATACTGGGTGCACCCTACACCCTTCCAGCCGCATGTGGCGATTGAACTGGACAGAGCGGCACCTTTACCGCTTGGGACGGCCATATATCAGACTTATAAGAGGCCACGTAATGAGATAGACACGGTTGAGACACTAAGATGGGCATGGACGGGACTGCGCAAGCGAGCGAAGTTAGAGATATTATATGCTCCCTCTATGCAATTGGCCAGTAACCCACAAGTACCCCCTTTAGGCGATCGCAGGGGCACGGGAGCGGGCGGGATCACTCCTGATACGGACAGGCAAAGACCTCTTCCCTGCAGACACCTTCCTCACAATACAGCAGATGTGCGGTGCGGCGGCTCCTTCCGCTGCGGACATGCTGCTCTACTACCAATTGCGAGCCTCTTGTAAAAGCAAATATGACACGTTCCCAAACCCACCCCCAACACTGCCAGCATTGGAAAATGTCCTAGCAATCGATCACGGCCGGAAACTAATCACCCGCATATATAGCATAACACAGCGTGAATCCCCAATCACTACACCGGGGGCCAGGGCGGCATGGGCAGAAGACATGGGGGTGGACATCACAGACGATCAATGGAAACTCATATGCGGCCAGTTGCAAATGCTGTCCCCTAACTACCGCCTCCGATTAATACACTTCAAATACATGCACCGTCTTTACCAAACCCCGATACAGTTACACCGAATGGGCCTTAGGCCTGATGACTGCTGCTGGAGATGTGGGGCCACACAGGCAACTTTCTTACACATAGCATGGCAGTGCCGCCCAGTGGCCAACTTCTGGACTAGTACATGACATAATTGGACAGGAGCTTCCCTGCACACCGCTGGCGGTGCTGCCGGGCGCCATCACGGTTGTTCCCCCAAACAAGAAGAAATTAACGGCCATGCTGTTGCTCATGGCTAAGCGCCAGGTGGCACTCCAATGGAAGGCGGACCTCCCTCCGACAGTGAAGGGATGGGTCACCAGTGTCACTCAGTGCAAGACCCGGTTGGAGAATTATTGGGAGCCGATGCCAGCGGGGTCCCGGCCCCGGGACATTTGGGGCCCGTTCATTAACTGGCTCAATACAGTGCAAACAGTAGAATTCTAAAGTGACCACTGGGTGCTGTGGATACTGTTGCGGTACAGAACAGGGTCTTGTGGGTCTCTTAGTCCTCCAATAGACTATGTACAAGCCGAAATGGGTCGAACACTGCGGAAACATCAAAAGCGCATTGTTGTAAAAATATAAACTGAAGTGTGTTGCAATCCAACTGTTGATACCGTTATCATACCATATCGATGAAGCTGAGTACAGTACCGGTGTTTGTTTTTCTTATTGTAACCTATGTTTTACAAATGCCAATAAAAATAATTTAAAAAATAAATAAAAAAATCATGTCATTCCATACGTAGGTAAATGCATTAGTTGAAATTGCATTAATGCTATGTAAATTCGTAAAGCTTATAAGTTTATGTTAGTTGAATCTCGTAGGCCTGAAATGCATTTCCCTGGAAACTCTGGCTTTAGAATGAACAGTTGAATTTCATGTGTGCTGTGGAATTTGTTCTCTCTCATGTTTTGTGTTGCAGGTTAAAGAAGCGCTCGTTAGCTAGAATAAGGTCTGTTTTACTAGTCAGGCAAGGAGAGAAGAAGTTACAACCATGTGGTGGCTTGAGTCAATAAAGGAAGGTGCTTCACACAGGAGAAGGCCTGAAAACCAAGGACAAATTGTAACAAGGAAAATACACAGTTGTCATCGTGGAAAATCACCTTCAGGACTTTACCCAGAGCAGATGGCGCGACCCGCACTGCACCCTGGGAATGTTACCTACGAATAACTTGTTGTTGGGGATAGGGATAGAGCCCCACTTCTTTTTTGCCTACAAAGAGGGAGCATTTTAGAACAAGCTCTGTCTTGGTAGCTTTATGCTACGTGACCCATTGATAGTGGAGAGGATTCTTAGGAAAACTCCACGTACTGACACCTTTTATTCCTTCTTCTGAAAATGCTCAAGTAGGGATGTCATCTTAAGACTAGAGGAGGGATGGATTTAATGCTTTTCCCTCACCAACCCTCGATGCAGGGGAACTTGGACTCATGCTTTCTGATCTTTTGTATCTTGCTTCTTGAACTTATTGTATTGGTTATATTGCATTGTCTAAACTGGATGCGCAGATTTGGCTTCATGCTAATTCCTATGTATTTCTACACTCTCGTGTTGAGGTGTCTTTATGTTCAGTTATTTTTGGCTTTGTAATAAATCAAACTAACCTTAAGTAGTTGTCCGTGGTTACTATGTGTCCAAGAGAATTATTGACTAATTGATTTGGCCTCTTAATGACATTTCTCCCCATTACACTTTCATGCTTCGAAAAAGAACCATCGAATTGTGACTCTAGAACAGGTCTAGAACTTATGGGCCCGGCCCTTTCACTGGTGTACAGTGTAGTGACATAGAATGGAGTGGCATATAGTGGAAGAGTAGAGTAGCTAGAGTGGAGTGACGTACAGTGAAATAGCGAAGACTGCATTAGGGTGGTGTGGAGAAGCGTAAAATGGAGTGATGTACAATGTAATAGCGTACAGTGGACTGTCGTGGAGTATAGTGAAGTGGTGTACGGTGGCGTGGAGTAGCGTAGAGTGGAATAGTGCACAGTGTTATACAATGGAGTGTCATAAAATGGAGTGGCGTAGGCTGTAATAGCACACATTGTGGTGGTGTAGAGCGGAGTGGCAGAGTGGGGTGAGGTAGAGAGGTGTGGCGTAGGGTGTATTGGTGTTTAGTGCAGTGTGGTAATTAAAATAGACGTAGCAGGAAAGTGCGAGAAATGGATGTAGATATAATGTGGCAGGAAAATACATCGTTAGTACATGGTCATTTTTGGTTACATATGTGAATAGCGTAAGTAATGTTAATAGTTTAAAAAAATGTAGTTATATATTGTGCCACGGCATACCATGGTGACTTCATGGTATACCGCGGTACATGATAAGGCAGTGTATGACTGTTTAATGACTGTTTACCAAACGTAAAACACAGCCATGTAGTTTTCAGCACAGTTTGACTGTATTCTGCATTTTGCTGAATTCTGGGTTAGAGTCTTAGCTATAGTCAAGGAATAGGTTTTCTTGCTTTCCCTAATTATAATTTTCTACATATTTTTATAGCAGATTAGGGATAACTGTGTATTTAAAAAAAATTAAAAAAAGAGCATTGCGTTAATTTGTAGGTATTACCACGGTACTGCTTAGACTTTATTATACTGCGGTATTTCTGATACTGTGAAAAATACCACAACAACAGATATGACCAAGTTCAAATGCATTATAACTTAAAAAAGATACTTACCCTTGTTACCTGTAGTACCCAAAAGGATCATCTGCACTCCATAATGTGTATTCCTTCAAAATGTCATGTCAATCCGTTCAGCTGTTTTCGCGCGACGCGAGATACAAAAGCCTATGGGAAATGCATTGGTGGAAAAATGAGTTTTGGGACCCACTTTTTAGGTCTCGCGCCTAGCGTTGCAGTGCGCAGCACTGCTCGCGCAGCGCGAGACCTCTAGAAAGGGCTTCTGAAAACGACCCACACGCTCGTGCGTGTGGTTTTGTTTCCAGAAGCCCTCATTGGCTGTAGCGTGCGTTTTTTTAGAAAAAACGGCACGCGATTGGGCAAAGGCGGGCGCATGTCCCGCCTTCGCTCCTCCCATTCCCGACGGTGGCCAGAACGCGCAGCAGCGCGCGTTCGCCTCGCTGTCGCTGCCGCGCTCCCTCCCCCCCGCTCCTCTGTGGTGCGCGCGCACCACAGGTTTCGATTCCCGCGTTCGCTTTATCTCAGTGGACATGTTTACCAGGGAAAGGAGTAAGAGTCCGAGATGAAGCAGGTATGTGGCTAAGTTGTAGATTCAGCATCAGGTAGGCATTGTTTGAATCTTGTTTTTTAATGCAATCCGATAGAATAAATCCTGCGCATGGACTGCGATGAGAGAGGAGCATGCGACAGCTATAAAGATCAGTTCAGGGTCTTCATATACTTATTTGCTGGAGCCATAAATCCCTAGTGTTCTAGACTACAGCCGACACGTTTGTAATTGCTACATTTTATCGCACTGGTACTTATATTGCGCTTACAACCCCTGTTGAAGAGCTAATTACATCACCTCATATGACAAATTAATTGTGCATTTATTTATACGTTATGAAATGCCACATTGCACCCCATATCAATATATACATTTTACATAATTTCTCTACTCCACTCCTTTATTGTTGCACTTCGCCCCATATCTTCTGATGCACTTTACCACTTCTCTCCTGCTCTGCTTCAACCCTCGTCATCTGCTGTACTTCAGCGCCGAATAGTATGCTACAGGTCATTTCTTTCTCTTATTGTACTTCCGACTTTCTTTCTCTTTCACTTTACTCCCCACCATTACCCCTTCTCTACTGCTCTGTGTCTGCTTTACTTTATTCCCTCATATTCTGATGCACTTTATCCCTCTTCTCCTGCGACGCATCCAGCTCGCCTCATCTGGTGCACTTCAGCGTCCACCTTGGGCTGCACTTCATCCTTCTCTCTTGCTCTGGTTCAACGCTCCTCTTCTGCTGCCCGTGACCCCTCTCATTCTGCTGCCACTCCCACTCTCCCGCTTCACCTTCCCTCCTTTCCCGCAGCACTTCTCCATCCCTTTCCTGGTCACCTGCATCTTTTTCAGTATTTCATCCTACTGATTACCCCTTCTGTCCTGCTGCTCCTCGTCTCGCCACAAGTTGCACTTCTTTCTACGTTCTTTACTTCACCCCCTTCTCTCTCCGCTACACCTCCCCTCCTTTCCTGCAGCACTTCTCCCTCCCTTTCCTGGTCACCTGCATCTTTTTCAGTATTTCATTCTACTGATTACCCCTTCTGTCCTGCTGCTCCTCCTCTCGCCACCTGTTGCACTTCTTCCCACGTTCTTTACTTCACCCCCTCTCTCTCCTGCTGCACTCCACACATTCTCCCCTTTTGCTGCACTTCTTCCTCCTTCCTTCTCCGGTGCACTTCACTTCCTCTGCTCCCCTGCAATAGCGCCCATGGCGCCCTGGCTGCGCCACCGCTGCCGCACTTCATCGCCGCCCCCTCCTGCTGCACTATCTGCCCCTCTCCCTCCTATTGAACGTCACCCTGTCTCCTACTTGCACCTATCAACTACTCTCTCCTGTCTCCCTCCTGCTACCCCCACCCAACCCCAATTGTGTCTTCTTCCCCAGGATTCCTCATTCCCTCTGTGATATTTCTGTTTGGGTGTTAGCAACATTTGGTAGGATATGGGGTCGGAGAGTCCTTACCTGCACGCTCTGGCTCCAGAAGCTCTGTGTAAGGTATATGCAGGGCTTTCAGTGGGCCGGGTCTCACCGGTGCTGAGCACCGGCAGTTTTTAAAGGGGGCCTCAAAACGGGTCTCTATCGGGCTCTGTTCTGTGCCCTGGCACAGGCGGTCCGTTTTTTCCTGGACTGCAGTGACAACAGGGACATCATGTGCCAGTGCTCACACTGCTCACTTCTACCTAGAGGAGAAGTTACGGCATGACGTCATGCCAGGTGAGCGTTGTAGGGGAAGGGAAATCCTTTAAAGAGAGTAATTTTCTCTCTGGATTTCCCTTCTCTTTTGAAACTCAGGAGCAGCAACATTGTCATGGTGTCACCAGGGCTTTAAGTGGAAGCTTTTTCGCTATTATATACAAGCCATAGTTGCTGCTTATTTATCTTATGCTACTAACATTGACAAAGCCAATAGTCCTGACTTGTTGTAGGTATGATGTTACTTGTTGTATCATATAGCTGGATGCAATGACAGAAACTGCAAAATACAAGTCGGGCGGCACACTACCATACACAGGTACCATACACTGCATCATGATATTTGTACAGGCCCCATTGCTTCTTAGCGCCGTTCCTACAAAATAAATACCTATACATGCTGCTACTGAGACATTAACTCCTGAGTTAGCAACATTTGCCATCAATTAGACAACTAAACGGTGCCTGCTCTTTTTGGGGGATTTTTTTCCTTCAGGCTGTAAACTCCAGTAGCTGTGGATACTATCAGTATTTCATTTGCTGCCACTCATGGTTAGGCAAGACAGTGGTTGGGTGGAATGCTTGAATTAATCTAAATCACTAGAAATTATTTTAACTACATAGTTGATGTTTTTGCCACTGTAAATTAGCCGTGTCTACCCACCCTCAACTCCCAAATCACAGTCGCAGGCAGTTGTAGCTGTCATTGGGTCTTTTTCCGTGATTGCCCTCCTTTGCCTGAAATGATGTAATAGCCCAAGCACAGCTATGTGGTCACTGTGCAGCAGATTGAGGACAATAGCCTGCTGTACACAGGGGCTTAGCGCAGATCCATGGCCTTCATCCAAGTGCTAATCCTGCCAGGCCTCGATGCTATGTGACAAATACCTCTGATTTTGGGTGCTGGGTGTAACTTCATTATTCATCGACTTCATCACGCGGTGGCCAAGGGACTGTTCAATATGTTATACAAGGATATTTAATTTCTTTTCGACAATGAGGGCTGGGATTGCGTTTAGAAACCTTCAATTGGTGCAGAATTAAGTCAGCCGTGCCTGTGACTCAGTTTTCTTTTCTTAATTGCTATTTATTCTATCGTTTAAGAACAAGCTACTGTTTTCGGAGTAGGGTGAGCTCAGTTTATGTGCGAGGCAACCAGTTTTTTGGATTCTTTTCTTTCATCTTTGTGGGTCACGACTTTGAGACCGTTTTCCCCTTGCATGTGTCTGATTGTTGAAATGACAGCTGGGCTTCTCTATGCTGCCGTTGTGCGCTTTGACCTCTGCATTCTTGGTACAAGACCTGTGAATTTCTCTAGTGAGCTAGAAAGTTACAGCGCTAGTCCCGTCTTTCAAGCAATCCCAACTAAAACATGCTTGTTGATGACAAGCTGGTCCAGTCTTTAAAGAAGGTTGATGCCTGTTCCATGGAGTGGGGTATTTGTCTCACTTGCATGTGTAACCATTTCAAGAATCTAGTGAGATGGCTCAGAGGGGTGAGACCTCAGAGAACCCGGATCTATTTCATGGGTTCAAATTCTACTCGGGCAGAGCTAGCTGATCACTCCTGCACCTTCGCATTGGGTGATGGCATGATCGTGCCAAGCTGAAGTTGTTTGTTGTTTACATTTTGAACGTGGTAATTATCATTGAATGTACAATGCCGAAAGAGTGTATTAACGAGGAGGCTTGTATTGCTCTACTAACATATAGGTTGTCGTGTCAACAGGATTCAGCCCCATTCTAGGGGCCCAGCTCCCCTCCAGTAGATAAGGTTTGGAAACATGACCCCCTCCTTGATCAAAATCTGCCTCTCAACCATCAGATTTCTGCAGTCACTAAATCTTGGTGTGTGTGTGTGTGTGTGTGTGTGTGTGTGTGTGTGTGTGTGTGTGTGTGTGTGTGTGTGTGTGTGTGTGTGTGTGTGTCTCTATATATATACGGGGATTAGCCTTTAGCTTGTATCTTCCCTTTCTTTTGCCCATAGGGTAGCTGTGGCATTTAAATTATCCAGCCCCGTCTGGACTTAAGCAATGCTATTTGCTTCGTGTTTTCTAAACAGTTCTTTAGTCGACCAGACTGCTCAAAACTCCACAGCCCAAGCTTTGTTCAATCTGAATACATAGCTGGAACCGAAAGTTCTCTCCTTTTTGACCTTTGTCCACATCAGATCCCTCGAAGTTCCGGAAACGTATCAAAACCTAGTTGAAAATTGAGTCTATGCCTCCCATCATGTTGAGTCCCCGGCTGCTCCAAGAGACTCTTCAAGAGTTATATAAATCTAAATAAGGGGTTTCCTTGCTTTATTTCTGCAGCGTTGTATCGCTTTAGGGTAACCTCAAAGCGCTGAGAAGTGCCACCAATGCTGAGAAGCAGAAGTGTTGCACGTGAATATTTTAGTGACCTGCTTGTGATGTGAGACAGTCTATCAAGTTGTCTGTAAATATTTTATCTTGGTGTTTGTCCAACATCGCCTTCCCACGTGCACAATCTAAAGTGACCTGGAGCCTTAAAGCACACTGTCAAACGTGTTTTTTTCTTCTTTTCTTTTTTTTTTTTGCCTGTGAGGTCTGCACACCCAACCAATGAGATGAAAAAGCAACGCGAGTGGCAGCAGGTATGTCTGGCCACCATGCAGCGAACTAACAACCAACAAGTTTAGGCAAATTACGTTAAATGCCTCCTTATGTCGACATATTTTTGGGTGTGAAACGAGTTAGGGCAGCTATGAACACGAAACTCAACGAACCGACTGGTAAAATGAAAATTGAAATGTGTAATTTTCTTAATACACTAGCCCCTAAACAGCAGATGCAAATGGACGCCATATTTTCAGTACCGTTTGGAGACCAATTTTCAGAGTAAGGCTTTTTTCAAAACCTTTTTTTTTTTAAAGTTAATCAGCTGCGCTGGTCCAGTTGTTTCCTTTGAACCGAACCGAGACTAAAACTCCCAAAAAGCACTGATTGATGAATTAAAGTATAGAGCGGGAACATCGTGCCATGGTTACATGCAGGTATTTGATCTCCATATGCATGCCACGCAAACCGCTAGTTTCAAGCAGACATTGGCTGATGTGAAATCAAGATGCCAAGAAATGAAGCAGTACCCAGATATCGCAAGAATAAAAGGCTCACAGGAAAGGCACCATGTTGCTCCAAAAACCAAGTACCAGCATGCAGTCTATTAGAATAAACTCATTAATCCATTAACCACAAGCAAACACATGAAGCATCTGTCATCTGTGTACTAAGTGATAAGTCAGAGAGCAGCACAAAAACGCAATACATGGCTTGCTGACTGGACCATAGGTATTGGTTTGTGCATCGTTGGTGCAGCAGCTCTAACTTCTCTGAGTGCTGCTATCCACTGGAAGCCTGTGATGTCAGGGACAAGCACTGAGGCTGGAGAAGCAAATACTGCTTCACATGCTGCGCTCAGGGCTACACTTCAGGAGAGTTGCATAGGTGGCACTGGTTGTGGGATGGAAACTGTCTGCCTCCGGTGTGGTGAATGACTTTAACTTAGGTGCTGGATGAACTGGCAGGCACAGATGTTTATTTAGCATGCGTGTCCATTCCAGCCCAGTTCAATAACTAAAAGTCAACTGGCAGCTGCTAGCTGCTTCTCTGGTCACATCAGTAATTCCTCATTCTAAGTCCTCTCGGCAGTGCTGGAGCTGCTTCTCATGTCCAGTCGGTATTTCCTCATTCTAAGTCCTCTAGACAGTGCTGCTAGCTGCTTATCTGGTATCATCAGTAATTCCTCATTCTAAATCCTCTGGGCAGTGCTGCAGCTGCATCTCTGTTCCCAGTGGTAATTCCTCATTCTAAGTCCTCTAGGCAGTGCTACAGCTGAGTCTCTGTTCCCAATGGTAGTTCCCCCATTCCGAGCCCTCTAGACATTGCTGCAGCTGCATCTCTGTTCATACATCCACTACACTTCAAAACAAAACACATAGGTAAAAGACATTGTCATTTACAACGCATTTAGCTCTAACTCTAAAAAATGCGAGACCTATTGCATTGCAAATGCTTGTTATCTTTGCAACCCCCCTTGACCAATCACAGCGAAACATTCCATCCTTCGCCAATGTGAAAAAAGCTATAGGTCTGGAAAGTTTTGTGGCGATTCGTCAAACTGGGGCAAAGTTATTAGAGACCAAAATTCTGAGGAATTCCTGTACTTGGGAATCCTAACTATAGCTACAGAGTGGCTACCGCCACTCTGTAATAATAAGAATTTTACACACACACACACACCCCCCCCCCCCAAGATCATTGGAGCCGTTTACATGAGCAGCAGATTACATTACAAAAGGTCAGATTCATTTTATTATAAGCACTGTAGATTCAGTTATCTATGCAGAAGCAAAGGATGTTGAGCCAACGCCAGCACACAAACCTGGTTCCAAAGATTCAAACTTAGCAGCTCTAGTCGTTAGGCCACATTCTTATTTCTAAATTTATGAGTGAAAGTCATACACAAGTGGTATGGTTGTGTATGGTCGTTTATAGTGAGAACATTCAGAATTGAAATGGCTTTGTAAAGTAAAAAACAGCAGCAACAAACACTGAAAGTTTCATCTGGAGTCTTGCTTGGGAATAATTGCAAGGGTTAGTTTTAAAACTGGACTTGGGGACATCGGTCAGCACCTTTGCACTGGTGCACAAACAGGGCTAATCATTAAAATATTAGTTACACATAGACCGGGAATTTCATGACTCACCACAAATTGGCTTGCGACCCTCCAGTTGAGCCCGAGCAGCAGTTTGGGAAATTATGCTTTAATGTATTTTTGGGAGGACTAGAGTCCGCAGACGATTCCGGTATGTTTACAGTTTTCATATCTTTTATTGCTAACAGGTTCAATAAGAATAAAATAGGTTGTATTTTGGATGCAACTTCCTTAGTAGAGATCTGAAGCTGGGAGCGCTTATTGCCTGCTTTTTGAATTACTGCCTGCTTTTATACTGAAGAGTTATTTTTTAGGTTGTCTGCTTTTATGATGAAGTGGTCTACTGGAGAGTAGATCTACAGAGCTGCTTTAGAAGTCACTTTATGAGCTCAACAACAACACACCTAAAACTCGACTCCAACCATCGGTGACAACAAGCAATAGCGAGACTTACCTTAAAAATGAATGTGCGTGCCTTGTTGCATGGTGCTGTGGCCTTTCAGGAAGGTTTTGATAAGACGTCTTTGTTGGTAGCCTAGATGGAAAATATACTGTTAGCAGATTAACATATATTTAAAAAGCATTAGTTCGTTTATACTATGCTGTTGACCATGGGTTGAAAGGTAGGAATTTGTAAAGTTACACACCTACACGTTCCTTCAACAAGAATAGGCATGATTTTCCTATAATATGAAAGTGGAAGGTGGCTGGGCAGGACTAGCCGGGTTCTGAAGCAAACTGATCAGCTCTAAACTCCAGTGTGGCTCCTTACATGTGCCTTTACAGCAGTACAGGGCATGAGTGCAAAAGGGTTAAGTCAGAGAGGGTGACGGACAAAGCTGTAAAACTGTTGTTCAGGGCAAAATATTCTTATCTTGCCCTCTGCCTTCTGGGACAAAGTGGTGAGTAGCCCCCTGGATAAGGCAGTATTTCAAGATAGTGGCAGCCGTACCATTATGCTAGTTCTTTGAGGGTTGGCTTGGAACAGACTACCTGGTGACAGGACCAGTAGATCCCGACAGTTAACCGGGACCGTTCAGGAACACCCTCACTGATAACGAAGAAGGCTATGG
The DNA here is from genome assembly GCA_963921515.1 of Calotriton arnoldi. Classification (NCBI taxonomy): domain Eukaryota; kingdom Metazoa; phylum Chordata; class Amphibia; order Caudata; family Salamandridae; genus Calotriton; species Calotriton arnoldi. Next base: position 888,166 of record CAWUFW010006665.1, read on the forward strand.
CATGGGAGTGGAGGGATAGAGGGTGGTCAAGGAGCTTGAGGTGGTTCGAGCACTGGAGTGTGGTGAGGGAGCTGCTGCAGGACCACTGGTTCTGTACTGTCCTGGGAGTCAGTGGCTTCACTCTTGCAATGTAATGTCCTGGCTACCATTTTGAAATATGTACCCCCAAACAAAGACTCACATTTAACACGCTTCCATAAAAAGACAGACCCAAGAAAAGAATCAAAAGAAAAAGAAAAAAAAAAAAGGACTCGAGGGAACCACGTTGTAGGAAGCTAGCTTTTTATGTCGTGTACCAAAATGAGGTCCACTATGTGAAAAGTCCAGCCCACCCTTACTGGCTTACAGGGTTTAAATTAGTAATCCCAATTGCTCTCTTTTTTGGTAGTGTGGGCGAGCAGTTTAGGTTGATCAGAGGGTAGTGTTAAGCATCTGTTGTACACACACAGTCAATAAATGAGACGCAACAAGAAACAAGACTAATTTAAAAAAATAACTTTTTAAATATAATTTTAGACACCAAGATCTTTGTATTCGGGTAAGTACTTTCGACATTATCAAATTTTACAGTAGCAACAGTAGAAAATTACAGCTGTCAGATTTGAGGCATGAGCCTCGAACGAGTTATCGTTATCCTATGGGAGAAACATTCACTGCATAGGGTCACTTGCACACGACTTACAAGAGTGATCTTCTGGACTTGTGGCGAGTAGGGGCCAAGGTCCAAGAAAGCACCTAGAGTTCAGTTTTACCTGCCTTGGGTTGTCCGGCTGCAGAAGTGCTTTCAGCGGTGGTAGCCCCGAACGTCAATGGGAGAAAGTAACTGCAAGTAAGAGGCTGCAAGCATAAACTTGGGGACCAGTCCGGCAGAACTCAAAGGGGGCTCCACTCCTGGGGGTCTCGTGCCACAGAGACATCGTTGGTTTCAATGGACTCTGGCTATGAGGCTCAGGTGCATAGGTATTTTGTTCAGCGGGACGTTCAGTTTGAGGCTCCCGCGATTCTCAGTGCACCTGCAGAAGAGGAAGAAGAAAAACAGCAAGATGATTTCTGCTGTGGAGCTGGCCTCTGGTGAAGTCCCTAGATGTGCAGTTCAGTTTTGGCAGCTGTAGTGTTCGGACTGAACAAAAACAAGCCTTGGTGCTTGCAACAGGCTCTGGTACCTCGGGTATTGGTGTAGGAAAGCTCCTGGCGTCTCCAAACTTTGTGGGGAGCTGGATCTGACCACCTGGAGCACTGTGACCTCTTACTGAGGGACTGCTGCATCGATGGACTCGGTAGTCACGCAACAAGCTTTGGTTGCAGCAACTGCTCTGGTACCCCAGGTATTGGTGCAGGGCGGCTCCTGGGGGGTAATGGCGTCTCCAGGTGAGGAGACAGATCTGACCTCCTGGAGCACAAAGACCTTTTCCTGGGGTGCTGCTCCCTCTGTAGGCCCGGGGGTCAACAGAACGATGGACCAGACAGCTGCAGTCAGTGCCTGCTGGGGCAGGGAAGTGGCTCCTCTACTTCAAGGGAGATCTTTCCGGGCTGTTGGAGGGCTGGACGGTCCTCCAAGGGTTTGGGGAGGGTGTCCACCTCTTTGTGAAATCTTCCTCGACCATTGGCAAAGGACAAGCAGCCAGGCAGGGTTTGGTGAAAGTCTTCTGTTCTCGCTCTGTCGGTCTTTCTTAGTCTTCCTCGGTTCCCAGTAGTCGAAGTCTTGGCTTGATCCATTTTCCTGGTGTCAGGGGGCCATCTAAATACTGACTTTAGGGCTGTTATGGGGAGAGAAGGGTAGTAGCCAATGCACTACTTACCCCTGGGGTCACTACACCTCTTATATGACCAGTTCCTGTGGGGAGTTGGCATTACCCTGTCCAAGAGTTCCTAATTCCACCAAAAAACAAGATGATGGAACCCTTTGTTCTGTGTTCACTTCAGGCAGCTCACCTTAGGGGTGTAACCAGCCTGAATGTGAACATGCCTCTTGACTAGCTAATTCTCCTGCCTGTCCTGGTGCCAAATGGGCCTCAGGGCAGGGGGTGGCACCTGCCTGGTCTGGGGAAAGCCGGGATTGAATATCGAAGGCAGCAGATGCTTTGAAGCCCATGGCCTTGATATGCTAAATCACTAGCCATGCAGTTGGAGGGGGTGTAAACACCTTCTGCCAGAGAAGGCATTGTTTCTGACCTCTGAGAGTGCCGGCTCTCACCTTCAGGGGGTCAGAAACGTATCTGTGGTGGCAGTCAGCCGTGAATACCAGTCAGCCAGCAAACTCGATAGTGGTAGGTTTTTCAGAGGGCACCTCAAAGGTGCCTTCTGGGTACATGTCATAATAAATCGAGTACTGGCAACAGTACAGATTTATTAAGACAAGGCTGGTTGATACCAAACACCATAGGTTTCAGTAATGCCATCGTGAAACTGGGGAACTCGTAATGACCAGTGCCCAGTACATATACTTAAGATGGTCTCCCTGTTCAACTTGTACTATCTACACAGCATAGGGGCATATCTGCTTATGTAGATATGTCCTCACATGTTATATAATCCACACTGCCTTTAGGGCTATAAAGCCTGCTGTAGGGGTGACTTGCATATAATACATGCAGTATACTTATCCTTACCCTGGGTACCAGGGGTACCATTTATTAGGGACTTACAGGGGTACTAAAGTCCTTGCCAATTGGTGAACAATTGAGCATTTCTTTGTTTTAAGGAAAGAGCATTGGCGCCTCAGAGTCGAAAACTAGCATAGAGTAGTTCAAAATAGGGCAAAAAGTGGGGGCACAACTGCAGCAAAACTCCAGGTTTCCTACACACAGCACAACCGAAGTAGAGTCCATGACTCGAATAAGCTTACATGGCCTACAATGTGGCACCACGGATAAGCAACTATAGCCTCTTTTAAAAATCAAGTGTCTGGGACAAAGTGTTTGGCACAGGAGAATGTTAAGCAGAATTGTGTACACGTCAGTAGTGTGCACCAAGAGTACTCACTGGCCTTGGATATATCCAATTTATGCACTACCTGTAACTGATCGAAAGCCTTCTTACATTCATAGTGTTTCGCTCACTCTTTTAGCCATGTGTAAACATTTTTTTTAGAACGTACGTGTTTGTGTGTGTATATATATATATATATATATATATATATATATATATATATATATATATGACTAAACACAGTCCCAACTTCCAAATTGGAGAAGACACACAGGTATATATATATATATATTATCTACTGGCGGTCGCCAGTAGATAGTTATAGTTACAACCTATTATCCATAGGAAATCCGCGACATTCTATTTGCAATAACGTTGGCGCCGGTTGACGAATCTTGCGAAAGCTTCCAACTTGTTGGGGCGCTCCGGTCCGCTCCTACCCTGAAAGTCTCGGGGTGATACGTCAAGCGAGGGCCGAGAAAAAGGGGGTCCCAAAACGCGTTTTCCCCATTCATTTTTCCATAGGAACCTTTAGTCACAGCTACAGCCCGAACTGCTGAACGGAATTACCCCAAATTTGGCAAAGAGGTAGCCCTTGGTTCAGACTGGTGCCTTTTGCTAAAATGGTGTAAATCTGTTCAGTAGTTCCTGAGAAATTCACAATTAAAATCACATATATATCTATGGGCGCGTCGGATCCACGTATCCTCCCGATCACGAGCTGCATGCTAATTGGCTGTCAACACTCCAAATCAAGAAGTGTTGGCAGCCATTTTGTCCCTCGGTAGAACCGAGGGACAGAAACAAGTGAGCAAAGCGCAAAAAGGGGGCAGGGTAGAAACACCCTGACCCCCTAGGTCTGCTCAGGGGGTCCCACAAGGACCCCCTGGGCAGAAAAAAGATATATATATATATATATTTTTTTTTTTTTTTTTTTTTTTTTTTTTTAAATCGGCGGGATGCGCTTAGGGTGCGCGTATCCCGCCGAGAAAAAAAAAAGAAACAAGTGCGCAAAACGCACAAAGGGGGCAGGGTAGAAACACCCTAACCCCTAGGCCTGCTCAGGGGTCCCAGAAGGACCCCTGGGCAAAAAAAGCATTTAAAAAAAAAAAAAAAATCGGCAGGATGCGCTCAGGGTGCGCGAATCCTGGCGAAAAAATAAATAAAATCGAAGCGCGGTCTCCCGCGCTCGATGTTAATTGGCCCCGGGTGGCCCAAGTCCCGGGGCATGGTGGGGGGGATAATTTAATGTGTGGGGGCCTCAAGGGCCCCCAAGCCCCGGGGACCGCCACCCCCGGGGCTTTTGTAAAATGGTGCGGGAGGGCTCTGAGCCCTCCCGCAGCCCCGGGACCACCACCTCCCCGGGGCTTTTTTAAATTAATGTAACAACCTGTGTGGGGGCTCCAGCCCCCACACGCCCGGGACCGCCACCTCCCCGGGCACTAAACATTTAAATATGGGGGTCCGTTACGGACTCCAGAGCCCCGGGGACCACCACCTCCCGGGGCTGTGCACTGAATGGGAGGGAGGGCCGCGCGCCCCCTCCTGGAGCCCTTGATGGCCCTGGGGACCACCACCCCCAGGGCCGGCTCCTGCAGTGTCCCGGGTGCCTACCCCGGGACACTGCTGTTTGCAATGACAGGACGGGAGCCTCGCGGCTCCCGTCCTGTCATTGCAAACTTGCTTTGGATATTGGAAGAGAGGCAGGAAACCTGCTCTCTCTTCCAATATCCAAAGCAGATTGCTTTTCCACATGGGGAGCAGCATGTCAGCTGCTCCCCATGTGGAACTAGCAATACCGGCTCCCAAGGGACGTGGGGAGCCGGCGGGACTGTGGGGGATTGGGGACCCCCCACAGTCCCCAACGGAGAGGAGCCAGCCCCGGGGGATGGGGTCCCCGGGGCAAGTAGTGGCCCAGGAGGGGGGCCACGCGGCCCCCTCCCCAAAAAAGAAAAATAAAAAAAAAAATGGAAAGGCCGGCCCCGGGGATGGGGTCCCCGGGGCCTTAAATGGCCAGAGGAGGGGGGCCACGCAGCCCCCTCCAAAGAATAAAAATAAAAGGCCATGCCCCGGGGATGGGGTCCCCGGGGCCAATACAGGCCCAGGGAAGGGGGCCACGCGGCCCCCTTCCCGTTTTTTTTTTTATTAAAAATTTTTAAAAAGGGGTAAGGCCCTGGGGGATGGGGTCCCCAGGGCATAAAAACAGGAAAAAGGAAGGGGGCCACACAGCCCCCTTCAGGGGACAAAATTATTATTTTTTTTTTTTTTAAACGATCGGGCCCGCAGGCCCCGCCCCTTCCTTCACCACTCTGCAAACACGCCCCTGGCGCGTTTGCAGAGGAGGAACGAATTCCCCTTGAATACTGGGGGTCCCTGGGGGCCAACTAGCCCACCAGGAACCTCCAATATGCGCCAGGGGGCTGCGTTGCAGAGACGTGTAGAGAGGCCACACCCCTTTTACACCTCTCTGCAACGCAGCTCTGTGGCGCTTTTTGGAGCTAGTTGGACTCCGGGGACCCTCAGGATTCAAGGGGACTTAATCCCCCAACTTAAAACGCGCCACGGGGCGCGTTTGCACAGTGGTGAAGGGAGGGCGGGGCTTCAGGTGACATGTGTGCAAACAGGCCCCGTGGCGCGTTTTAAGATGGGAATTAAATCCCCTTCAATCCTGAGGGTCCCTGGGGGACAACTAGCCCAACAGGTACATCCAGAAAGCGCCACAGAGCTGCGTTGCAGAGAGGTGTAAAAGGGGTGTGGCCTCTCTACACGTCTCTGCAACGCAGCCCCCTGGCGCATATTGGAGGTTCCTGGTGGGCTAGTTGGCCCCTAGGGACCCTCAGTATTCAAGGGGACTTAATCCCCCAACTTAAAACGCGCAACGGGGCGCGTTTGCACAGATGTCACCTCACGCCCCGCCCCCTCCCTTCACCATTGTGCAAATATTCCTCTAAAATCAGCCGAAATACGAATTCCGATTTACTCACCTGTTATAAGGAGAGACCTCAGTGCTGCATCTTTCAGCCCAGTACTGGTCCTGAAAAGTAATTTTAACCGTACTTACCGGTAACTTGAATTTCCTTCATAGGCTAACATTGACTGGTTTCACTTGGAAATTCTTCTAAGTGTGGAGTTTTGGAACTTTCAAATATTCCTCTAAAATCAGCCGAAATACGAATTCCGATTTACTCACCTGTTATCAGGAGAGACCTCAGTGCTGCATCTTTCAGCCCAGTACTGATCCTGAAAAGTAATTTTAACCGTACTTACCGGTAACTTGAATTTCCTTCATAGGCTAACATTGACTGGTTTCACTTGGAAATTCTTCTAAGTGTGGAGTTTTGGAACTTTAAAATATTCCTCTAAAATCAGCCGAAATACGAATTCCGATTTACTCACCTGTTATCAGGAGAGACCTCAGTGCTGCATCTTTCAGCCCAGTACTGATCCTCAAAAGTAATTTTAACCGTACTTACCAGTAACTTGAATTTCCTTCCATAGGATATCATTGCCTGCTTTTTGCTGAAAAAGTTTCTAAGTGTTGATTTTTGAAACATACAAATATTCCTCTAAAATCAGCCGAAATCCGAATTCTGATTTACTCACCTGTTATCAGGAGAGACCTCAGTGCTGCATCTTTCAGCCCAGTACTGGTCCTGAAAAGTAATTTTAACCGTACTTACCAGTAACTTGAATTTCCTTCCATAGGCTAACATTGACTGGTTTCACTTGGAAATTCTTCTAAGTGTGGAGTTTTGGAACTTTAAAATATTCCTCTAAAATCAGCCGAAATACGAATTCCGATTTACTCACCTGTTATCAGGAGAGACCTCAGTGCTGCATCTTTCAGCCCAGTACTGATCCTCAAAAGTAATTTTAACCGTACTTACCGGTAACTTGAATTTCCTTCATAGGCTAAGATTGACTGGTTTTCAGCAAAAAGTTTCAGTGTTAATTTTCACAAACTACAAATATTCCTTAAAAATCGCCTGTATGACTTAAACGCATTTTTTCAACTGTTTACAGGAGATGCACCAGTGCTGGATCCAGGATCCAACACTGAGTAAGAAAAAGTAACGATAACAGTTTTTACCTGCTAAGTGAATTTCCTTCCATAGGATAACATTGGTGATTCTATGAGAAAAAGTTTCTAAGTGTCAACTTTTAAAATACAATAATATTCCTTAAAAATCACGACTGTAACCAAAACGCTTTTACTCAACTGTTTACAGGAGATGTAGCAGGACTGAATCTAGGATCCAGTCCTGTGGTTACAAAAGTAATCCATAAAGTAACTAATTGCATTTAACTAGAAATTCACATTGAGCTGAATGTTGCATTGTGTTTGAAAATGTGTTGCCCATTGCAACAACTGTAACTACTGTACTTAAAAGTCTATTGCCCATCTGCAAAGTATTTAAACTAAAGTAATTCATTCTGAGAAAGTATTTTTTGTAATGTAATGTATAATGTAATTACAATGTAATTTAAAAAATAAAATATGTAAAAAAAAATTGTTTCTAAAAATGTAGTAAATCAGTATGAAAAAAATTAATATAACAATTAATACATTTAAAAATTGTCATTTACAAAACCTTTGAAATTCACTGAAAAAAACGTAGGTTTCAGGCACGTTATAGTTAGAAATTAGCATTTAAAAAACCTTTGAAATTCACTGAAAAAACCATAGGTTTCAGACACGTTATAGTTACAAATTAGCATTTAAAAACCTTTGAAATTCACTGAAAAACCATAGGTTTTAGGGACAGTTTTAGTTACTTGGACATTGCACTCGTACAAAACCCGTGAAATTCCCCCGTTATAGTTAGTTCAGCTAACTATAACTCGCGCCCCGCAATGCACTGCTGATGACGTCACATATTACATCACTCATGACATGGTCAGTGACATCACTGATGACATCACTGATGACATCTCAAATGACATCACTGATGACATCATCCACGTGATAATCTGATGCACCTCCTCACACCCCAATATAACCTTTGATACACCCACTCTAAATTACAGACTGCCATTCGCAAAACCATAGACACTCCAACACCAATAACTACATACCCACTCACTGATTCTTAGGTCTACACACACACATCCACTCACTCACCCGTACAGTCACTCATACTTACGGTCACTCAGTACAGGACTATCATATGCACTCTTACTCCTATATAGACACTCAAACAACGCCACTCATCCATAGAGATACTCACACACCTAGTCAGTCATGCAAATAATTAAACACACTGCCATTTACTCACCTATACAGTTATACACACACACCAGCTCACTTACTCATACAAATAGTAGCACATTGTTACGCTCTTATACAATCACTGATACAAGCACACACTCATCCATACAGCCACTATCACAATCACGCACTCTCACTTATAGCCATTTATATACTCCAACACACACATATACTGCCTTTCACATATGTAGTTACTCACACATGTACCACTGGGACATACATTCACTCACTAACACACTCTTACACACACTTACCCACCCATACAGTCTATCACAGATGCACTCTTGAAACCATCCACCCAGTGAATCACCCACTCACACATCTATGCACAGAGTTGCACACACCCCTCCCACACAAACACTCAGGCACCCATACAGATACTCAGACAAGCATTCAATAACTCATATAGACACTCATTTAGCTATTCACAAACACATGCAGCCACTTACACAGCAACAGACAGACGGATACAGACATTCACCCAGTTTAGTCACTAACCCATGCATTCAGTAAGATACGTTAAATCACTCACTTATAGAGTCAGTCACGCACCTACTAAATCATCCATACAGACACTTACACACCCACTCATTCTTCAATACGTTTTTTCCTATATATATTAAAAATATTTAAACTTTACAGAAACACACAGTCACTGGATGATGTCATCAGTGATGTCATTTGAGATGTCATCAGTGATGTCACTGACCATGTCATGAGTGATGTAATATGTGACGTCATCAGCAGTGCATTGCGGGGCGCGAGTTATAGTTAGCTGAACTAACTATAACGGGGAATTTCACGGGTTTTGTACGAGTGCAATGTCCAAGTAACTAAAACTGTCCCTAAAACCTATGGTTTTTTCAGTGAATTTCAAAGGTTTTTTAAATGCTAATTTGTAACTATAACGTGTCTGAAACCTATGGTTTTTTCAGTGAATATATATATATATATCATTTTTTTGCACAGTGATTTCTCTATGTTTCCTTTGTGAATACACCTCTATTGGTGGAGATGGGTTGGTCGCATGTGAATCCAGAAACTTTTAAAGCTGCAAGCCACTCCTACCAATAAGTAACCATTTCATTTTGCAGCGTGAATCTTTTCTGGATTCACATGCTGTGCATCGATTATATAGCGGTATTTTGCCCTGTGGGTAGTCTGAGTTCTTTAGAGTGTGTTTATAAATAGTTTAACACGCTTTGTCCCACTTCGGTCTCGTTGTTGACTAGGATGTCCACACAATAATGATTTGAAAAAGTGAGTACTGATAACCATGTGGATGTGGCACACAACATCCAGTGCCACGCTTCCTAGGAAGGCTAGTATTGCTCCCTTCTTCCTTGTTGAGTGCACCTGTGGTCTTTATCGGAGTGTTTTTCTTCCTGTCTTGTGACAGTATTGTAGTATCTGTACCAACCACCCTGTGAAAGTACCTTTGGTGACAGGAGAGCCTTTCCTTGCATATGCAAAGGATACGTAGGGTTGTTCTCCTTTTCTGATGGGCGTTGTTCTCCTTTTCTGATGGGCTTTTGTCTTTTCTAGATAGTACATTACTATTCTTCGGACATCCAGTGTGTGACAGGCCATCTCCATCCGTGTCTTCGGATGCTGGAAAAAAAGCTGTTAAGTGGATGGCCTGATTAACATTGAATTTTGTTACCACCTTTGGTGATGAACCTTGGGTTTGTTCTCATTGCTTTGTCCTTGTGTATCAGAAGATAAAGTTCTTGTGCAGTGAGCTTGTAGTAGTATTTCTTTATTCGGTTTTTAAAAGAAAATCATGAAAGTACATTAAAATACAACATCAATAAAATCTGAGCTATATAAAAATCACAAAAAATCTGTACATTTGTTTCATAAAACAGTAACAACCACCTGCATGATAATAGTGGATTTATAACAATAGTAGTTTTAAAACAAAAAGTGAAAATCAGAGCAGCCTGGTCAAATAATCTAGGGCAAACAACATTATGCAAAGACATCATAACAATCACTTTGGAACCCAAAAATACGTACCATTTAGTTGTAATGGTGATCAACATTGGCAGAACTCCTACTCATATTCCAAAATTTCAAATAGAAAATTTCCTTTGGCTGAACTCAGATGAATACCCTCCTATACTAAACAGATCGTAAAGCAGCCATATAGTTTTAATTTTTCCTTGAAAGAAATCTGCCAGTTCGTTACACCGCTCTGGGGAGGCCTCGGGGGTAATCCTGATCTCGGAAGCTTTAGGAGATCCTTCGCAGCGCGGAAAATTTCCCTGGGAGTGTTGGCAGCAGAGTTGATAATACCTTCATAATAGGTTGCCTGCGCTGTTTTTATTTCCGTTTGGTAGAGTTTTATAGATTCTCTATATGTCTGTTTACTCAGGCCGTTGTAGTCTTTTCTCCATTTCCTCTCCAGTCTTTTGCACGACTGTTTAAGTAATCGTAGCTTGGGGGAATACCATGGTGACATTTTCTCTCTCACTTTATGGCTGGGTTTAGCTGGGGCAACCATGTCCAATGAGGCCTCAATCCAGAGAGTGAATTATTCCGAAGCCAAGGTAAGATTTTGATCGATTTTAGGTTTTCAAGAGCTGAAATCCAGGAGTCTACTGGGAGTTTAGCCCAGGAACGGACTCACCTGTTAATAACTTTAGTGCCCGGGGGTCGGGATGTGGAACTCGTGCGGATGGGGATCAGGAAATGGTCCGACCAGGGAAGGGGGTGGGGTCGCCCACCAACAATTCATTGCGGTTAGTAAATACTGGGTCTAATAATGTATGACCTTGCTTATGTGTAGGGGCTGTGACTTTTTGGAGATGTTGAATCACTAGTAGGTCCTGAGTGAGATCCGAGGCATCAGCCTTGTTGGGGTCATCGAAATGTAGATTGAAGTCCCCCAAAAGAGTGATATTAGAAGATGTGCCTACTAATGTGGCTGCTACATCCGGGAGGGATTTAAGGAATTGCCCACACCCACCAGGGTAGCAGAAAATGAGAACTCCGGAAAAGGAGTGAACGGCGGATAGCGAGATGGTAAAGAAAATACTTTTCGCAATCCGCAATAATATTGGGTTCCACCCGGCATTTAAAGGAGTTTTTATATATTAAAGCGATGCCTCCGCCTTTCTTCTTGTCGCGGTCTTTCCGCTGGATAATATAGCCAGACGGAAGGGTTTGCACCAGATCTGGTTCGGACTCATTATGAAGCCCAGTGTCCGGTAGAAATAGTACATCTGGATCCTCATCTTCCAAAAGCATCTTCAGCTCAAGGGCGTGTTTTGGTAGGGATCTGCAGACCAAACTCTAAAGCCTGAGAAGCCGAGCAAAAACTGAGGGTGTCTGGTTCCGGATGCCATAGTTGACCTTCCTGTATGGTCAACAAATCCTGATGCATTGGGAGTTTTATCAGCTGTCCCTGAGATATCTCCATTGGATAGGAGAACTAGATCTGTCCAACACATTGTGAGGCTCTCAGGATCAAGGTGAAGTGTTCTTGCCTGCAGTTTTGTATGACATGCGGTATCAAAGGGATTAGGGGTAAAATGTAGGCAAATCTTGCAGACCATGTTATCAACAGTCAAGAAAATCAAAAAGGAGGGAAGTAGAAGCGTGGGGAAGAGTTCACTCGGCTTCCATAGGTACAGCGTCATTAATCAAAGGGTGAGTGAACAGCGCTGTTTTTCTGGTGCATGGGTTACCTTGAGTGTCAGCCCGAAACCCTCAACCAGTAATTGCCACTGGTGGTGTAAGTAATCACCACTATGGTGTTTTTTTTGGGTGGCATCATCATTGGGTTTTGCACCTAGGTACTTGCTTCCCTAGGTGAGTACCCCCTCCTTCAGAAGGAAGATACTGGTGGAATCCGTAGAGGTTTGTAAAATTACCTCCTATACCTTAAAAATGTGACGTTTAATGTAAATGAAGAGTATAGGGATAAGATTAAAAGGTGAAGTGGTGATGGTGTTCGGACGAGCTAATTGTCCATAGCCTTCCAAAAAATAGATATCCTAGTTGGACACACAAAAGATCTAACAGTCCTAGTATGCCTCGCACAAACCAAATAAAAAATAAAAAATAAATTTTTTAAATCACATTGTGTATGTCAGATATGCTCACAGGGATAAATGTAAACAAGAAAGCCACATGGTGTCCGATCCAATCACTGGTCTCTTTGACTTCCTTTCAAATTCCCTTTTCCTGCAGTTACAGGCTCAACACAAGCCTATACAACACTCAAGAATACAAACTAAAAGAAGACGCCCAAGTAAATCACTTAGGGATGCATAATAAAACGAATGCAGAAGGGATCTGTCAACTACTACAAATAGAAGGTCCTGATGAAGGCCTGGACCCGTTAGGGCAACGGAGGCTGAAACACATGGACCGTTAAAGTGTGATGCTAAGGACAATTAGCACGTCCCAACACAGTCACCACTTCACCTTTTAATCTTACCCCTATACTCTTCACTTGTATTAAACTTCACATTTTTATGGTAAACGAGGTAATTTTACAAATCACTGTATTGATCCCACCAGTAACTTCCCTCGGATGGAGATGGTATTCACCCCGGGAAGAGAGTATCTAGGTATCAAACCCAATGATAACAGCATACAATAAAACACCATAGTGGTGATTACTTACACCACCAGTGGCAATTACAGTTTGAGGGTTTCGGGTTGACACTCAAGGTAACCCAGGTACCAGAAAACCAGTTCAGTTTACTCTCCCTTTGATTAATGACATCTTATCAACAAGGCATTCTTAACGATTATGGATTATAAAACCTGAAGGCAAAGCGTTGACATTTTTGCGTTCTTGTGAGTTGAGAATAGGTCTACCTGTGATGTTCACCAACACTGAAAGATCTTTACCAGTACTTATTGCTTTAGTTCACTTGTGTGTGGTGTTTTCTGGACTGCTTAGCCTGTCTGCTTTTGTGTTTAGTTCTCCTAGTAGGTATGTTGCTACTTGTTCAAGTAGAACATTGTTGTAGTATTGCAAGTTTGAACAAGTACTGTCCTTACCATAAGATGTTTTTGAAAAGATTTTAGCGCTGGGAAGACAGCCTTCAACTTCAACACATTTATATGTTGTACTGCTTCCTCTGGGTTCCATAGACTTCTGATGTTTAGCCTGTACATGTGAGCTCCCCAACCTGTGTGGGAGGCGTCCGTTATGATGGTCATTGAGGGAGTTGGTGGTTTGAATGATTTTCCTACTGTGATGTTCTGCAGGTTCCACCATTGCATTTCCTTCTAAACCTTGTCAGAAAAAAAAACTAGATTGTCCCAACTCCCAATGCCTGTGACCACTGCTGTTGTGGTCATTCTTGTATTGCTCTCGAGTAGCCTTGCATGTAGTACTAGGGTAACACAAGAGGCCATCATGTTCTCCACTGCCCTCACTGTCAAGACATTGGCCCTTGCTGTAGAGGAGACTCTGCCCTATCATCACCTTGACCCTCTTGTCCACTGGTAAGGCTCTTGTGGTCTCTGAATTTAGGACTGCCCCTGGAAAGATGATCATCCTTTCTGGTCTTGGGGATGACTTTTCGTAGTTGAAGGAGAATTCCAGTTTGTGTAATGTCCTTGTTGATGTTGTCCTTGCATTGGCTGAACATACTTACCTTTAGTAGCCAGTCGCCCACGTATGGGTAGATGTGTATGCCCTTTCGTCTGAGGTGTGCTGCCAACATGGCTAGGAATTTTGTAAATACCCACAGTGCTGACTTTATCCAGAAAGGTAAAACGTTGAATTGGTAGTGTATCTTAGCTACTATGAGCCTTAGGTACTGTCTGTGCTGCTTGTTTATTGGTACGTAGAGGTCAGCAGCCTTGTGGTTTATAGTTGCCATGCAGTCCCCTTTCCCTACAAAGGGAAGGACTTCTTGAAGAGATGTCATCTTGAATTTGTGTTTTAATTGACTTGTTTAGTGTTTAGATCTAGTATTGGTTTTAGTGCCTTGCCTGGTTTTGGTACTAGGAAATAATTTGAGTTGACCCCTGTGAGTCTTTCCCTTAGTGCAGGCGTTGAAATGTCTACGTGCCCACTCAACATGGCAAGTCAGAGTTTATCAGTGCGAGCTATTTTTAGCACCTACAGCTCTGTTCTAGAGAGAGCTGACAAAGAACTAGTGTTTTGTTCATTCAGAAAACGAATGAACAATAAAAATGCTGTTAAATCTTGTTTTAATCTTGCCATATTTGCTGTCCGTTCAAAAACAGAGGTCAAATGTCATCTTAGGTCTTTTCACTACCTGCTGCTTACTTTATTGTGGAGATTGGTGTATACTTTTCTTTCTCTGACTGCAAAGTTAAACGACTCCATAAAGTGAACAGCTTTACAATCATGCATGGGTACAGGGAGTGTAAAATGCAATGCCTGATGTCAATTTTTGTTCCTAACATGCATTTCAGTTGCTTGCAAATGAACTGTAGAAATTTTTCAAAATAGATCAGCATTAGAAAAGCATATTTTTTGTAATTCTGTAGTGTGATGGAAATAACAGGATCAAAACAAATTAGAATACTTAAAGACAGTGATTCTCAACTTGTTTACTTCTGTGGACCCAAACTTAATCATTACTGGAACAAGGGGACCCCAATTGAATCATTTTTGGAAACAGAGGACCCCCAACAAATTATTACTGGAAGCAGAGGACCCGGGCCTCAGTATTTGTGATAATTTGAACTGCAAATGTAAAATACAGAAACAAGCATTCATCAAACAAATACATAAATGATGAAATATTTCATTTAAATTCACAACAAAATAAAAAATACAAATGAATTCATTTATATGGGGATGTGGGAGATTTTCCAAATCCAATTGAGGCCACTCATTGTCCATACTACAATCAGTTCAATGCAGAAATCCATCGGAGGATACCAACTTAATTTTTAGCTCCCAATTTTCGAATTCCTTGATATTTGCAGAACGTTTTAAAATTTTCAACTTTACATTTTGCTTTTTTTTTTTTGTTATATACACACTTTACAAATCTGCTATTTAATTTTCTAAGCAGTTGCAGACCCAAAGTAGGCATTTCAAACCCCCTGGGGTCCCCTAACCACTGCTTTAAGGTGATATTTGCTGAAACCATATATCCACAGATCATTGTTACTATGTTATATAGTTTTAGCATCTAACTCCATGTTAGTAGGAAAGTTTGTAGCCATTCATTGGAAAATGCGCTGTCTGTAAATGACGGTCCGCTACTACATGATGCTTCATTAATACATTGAATAAAAGCGAGATTTTTTAAATATGAACTGAGAATCATACCCATCCATCCTCATGAAAATGCTATTTGAGAACCAAGACGAATCGGGGGTCATATGTACCCTATATGTGGGCTACATTCTTATTAGACATGGAGCAAAGGTTTATAGTCTATTAATTCAAACTAAATAGTAGTTTTACAGCAGACGTGCTAACCGACATATTTGAAGGTGCTCTCGTATGTGATAATGAAGGAAAAGGCAACTCAATGAAATAAAATATTTGCATAGAATCACACAATTTGAGACCAGTTTATGGGTCAAGCGCATTACAGTTAGGTTGAGCAGATCATTTCAGTCACTAGACCTGCAGGTCTGGTAACATTTATAGAATTTTTGAGGTGTGTAGTGATACTACTTCTATAGCTTGTTTGCTTAACAGGTCATTTACTTCCTGTCGTAGTTGATATTGCTTTTCCCTTCTTCAGTGATATTGTTTAAGGTGGCTTTAACTCTGCCATAGCCACATCTTATGATATTTTGTATATATTTGTCAGACACCTTATTCCATTCGTCTAGTAATCCTCAGATTCTACCTCCCACCGGTGATTTGTGTAGGAGGGTACTCTCTGTGCAGTTACTTCTTTGTATAGATTCCTCCCTTGGGACCCCCCCTCCATTTCCACTTCCATGTTCACAGAAGTGTTGGCTTGTACTTGCATTGTACTGTCATTGCTTCAGTGGTGCCAGTAGAGATCTTCCAGGGCAGGGCCCGCGGGTACCCGCCTCGCAAGTTTCAACAGGAGACGTGCCGCCGCATTTTGCGCTCTCTGTAGTTTATTTGATCTGCCCTATGTGGCTCCAATGCAAAGTATGTTACAGTAGTCCAATTTGGACATTACAAGGGTTTGAACGATTGTTTTCATGAAAGATATAAAAAGAAGGTCCATGATTTTGGCCGGAGTCTCAAGAGTGCCGAAACACCTCCCAGCCATGCAGGATATTTGGCTGTCAAAAGTATGGTTGGAGTCAAACAGAAAGCCCAAGTTTTTCACTTTGTGCTTAGGATCTGGAGTAGGGCCAGGTTCCTTTGGCTACCAAGCTGATGACCAGATGGAGGATTGTTTCCCAACGAGTCCCTCAGTTTTATTAGCGTTCAAATTGAGGCAACTCCTATTCATCCATTCTGCAAGATCCCTCAGGCAAGATCTAAATTGGGGTGCAGCCCCCTCCTCCTCCTGAGAGAGTGACAATAAGCTGTGTGTCATCAGCATAGGACACTATGGGGACATTGTGTCACTCAATGACATCAGCCAGGCGCGCATGTAAAGATTGAACAATGTAGGGCTCAATATTGAGCCCTGAGGCACTCCCCGAGAGGAGAAGCACTTCCGAGGCGAAGGGAGTTTGCACCACTTGAAAGGTACGGTCATGGAGAAAGGAGGCCAGCCACGTTAGGGCTAGGCTCCTGATACAGTAGTTTCCTAGGTCTTCTAGCAGGAGGCCATTGGATATGGTATTGGATGCTGCGCTACGGTCCTGCATAATCAGAGCGGCCGTTTGGCCTCGGTCAGCACAGAATCTAAGAGGTTTGGAGGCAGGCAGTAAGGCCGATGCTGAACTGAACACGAAAACCTGATTGTGATTTGTGGAGTATGCTATTTGATTCCATGAAACTCATCAGCTGAGCATGAACACGTTTCTCAGCGATTTTCGAAAAAGGGGGGACATGCGAGATGGGCCTGAAGTTTTCTGGAAGGGGAAGGATCTAATATGTGTTTTTTTAGAGAGAGGTTTTACAATAGCATGCTTCCACTTAGGGCCAGATTACAAGTCTGGTAGCCCTCGCACCGCCAGACTTGCGGTGGATTCAGCCACCGCTGCACCCGCGGTCCAACAGCCCGAATACGACTAGCGCAGTCCGACCGCACTAGGACCGCCGGCTCCGCCAGGGAACCACCGTTCCTTGGCGTAGGAGCGGCTGTCAAAGGCCGCAATATTCTTGGCGGGACCGCCAAGCATATTACAAGTTTCCTCTCAGCCAGGCTTTTCATGGTGGTTCCACCGCCATGAAAAGCCTGGCAGAGAGAAAACAAAGGGTGCCCTACAGGGCCCCCCTGTGCCTCAGACATAGGTGGATGCACACAGGGGGGCATAACATGTGCTTCCCTGTGTACAGGTACATAGGTTCCTGCACGGCATGGACTTACGAGTCCATGCCATGCAGGAACCTTTTGAGGCGCTCCCATTGCGGTGCCTTCTTAAAAGGCACCACAGCCTTTTAAAGGGCACCGCAAGGGGAACCGCCACACTGCCCGCCAGACTACGAATAAGTCGTAGTCTGGCTGGCTGGCAGACAGCGCAAGCTTTAGCGGAACGGTGGTGCGGCGGTTTGCACCGCTATGCCAAAATCTCGTAATTTGGCCCCAAGTAGGGACTATGCCAGTTGCGAAGGAGATGTTGAGCTGATTGCTCAACCTTGGTACGACAGTCTCCATTCCCTGGACCAGAATTCTCGGAAGAGCTAGATCAGAAGGGGATCCAGATTTTAACTTAATGAGAAGAGTGCGAAATTCATCTAGGGAGGGCAGAGTGAATGTGGCAAGGCCATTGTCATGGGCTGGAGCATCAAACTAGGCTTTTGTCACTGGAATTCTCTTATAGTTTTGGGGAAGTAGTCGTAAATGTTTGTGACCGTCTTATAAGAAGAGGGCAATCAGGTGTAGCTCTCTAGGGATGGAACCATGTGGGTGGATGCACGTTCCAGAGATGAAAGGGATTCAACAATTTGGAAGAGTTTTTGGGAGGAACTGGATGAGGACTTGATCTTATGTGCATAAAATGGTACAGATAAGCTTGTGATATTCCTTCAGGGCCAAAGAGCAGGTGGCTTTACTATTGCCACTGAAATCTTTACGCCATATACGTTCTAGACATTTGCAGGATTTTGTTCCCTAACAGAAGCTCCTCGTTAAACCATTCTGCAGATGGTTTGGAGCGGGTAGTGCGATGTTCCCTCAATGGTGCAATCCTATCAAGGGCGCCCGTGATCTAGTCTTCGAGATGTTGGTTGACCAACTCAATGTCGTTTATAGGATAGTGTCCTCATTCGAGAGTGCAGTGTGTTGAGGGTCTTCGGGGTGACCATCACCCATTTTTCTGGTTTTACATTTAACACCCTTCTTACAGGTTACCATGGGACTGGCCAGAGGGAAATTGAACAGGAAAATACAGTGGTCAGACCAACTGACCGGAATCGGGTCACCAGTGAGGTGGAGTTAGAGATGATCGGATACAACAAATGTCCATGAATGTGGATGGGGGCAGTCACACGTTGGAACATCTGGTGGATCTCCCAAGGAAAAACTATTTCTTTTCCACCCTTAGGGTTACAGATTTTGTTGCAGTGGGCTCCTTGAAAACCTCTCTGGACTGGTCCAGAACACTTGGTAACAGTGGGAGGAAATGGTTACTCTTCCGGTCCGGCAGCAGTGTTTCTAGAAAGAAGCACGCTTACATCTGTTCCTCTTCTAGTTGCACTTCATGCGTAACAATTTGCCAGCTGGTGCACATATTGGTTGAATAACAATGTTAGGTTTCTAGAGCAACCAGGTCTCTATGCAACCTTATATTTTCAAAGAGGGGAATATACATTTTAGGTATAGAGATTTTAACTTATCAAAATGACTGCATTAAAAAGGGAGTTGTAGCCCAGTGGACCTGTGCATCTACTGCACAGATCGTACATTTGGCCGCATGGTCACAGGTTCAAATCTCAGTAGGTCCTAAAAGCCTTTTATTTGTTTGAGGTTGATAAAATGAGTACTATTTAGTTTGTTAACAAACAACAATTGTGTTTCAATAGCGCCATGAGACCCTCAGGTGAATGTGCTCTCTACACATATGCCTTTTATGTCTTAATTCTCATGTGATACAGTAGTGCTAGGAAGAAGCCACAGATACAAAGGTGTATGTGACTTTACTGTGCCCCAACTCGATTGCCCGTTGCGATGCAAGACTGACATAACTAATTCCACTTCCAGCCTTTCCGATGTGATCCAGACATGCGATTGAACTTGCCCAGATCTACTCTTTCAGTAATGCAACACTGAACCAGTCTTTCAGAAGCCAATTTGTCATGTGACTGACCCATATCTACCCATACTGGCCTTTGACAGGTGATGCTGGCATGTGAACGTTTAGTCCTTAGCCCTTGAAGCCCGTCAATGGGAAGGGTGACATGTGATAGACTCTGCTCCAACTTTACTCGTGATACATGCACATGATAATACACTAAGCTAGTAGTAAGACAAGTGAGAAAAGTTTTGTCTATGTGAATGCAAATATTACTAAGAATGAGTTTACTTGCTTGCTACTTGGATCGAGTAAAGAGGTCAAATCATATGACCTCATTAAACCTTGTTGCAAAGGTAAGCGGATAAAGAGATTTTTCGGGGCCTGACATAATGCGCTACACTTCCAATGTTTCAAATCATTTAAAGAATAATGCGAAAAGACATCCAAATTTTACTGACAAATGCCTTAAATAAACGATTGAAACGAATGCAAACATAGATTCCATCAGACAACATGTACATCATGCAATAAACCAGACTTTCGGCCATTTAATTAACTGTATTATAATTACCTAACTCACAGTAGTTATGTTAACACCATCATAACAGTCCGAGACAGACATGCAGCGAAAGATTGGGTGAGCTGTGGAATTTCAGTTTAGCGTGGCTACAATTCAAAAGTACTGTAATTTATTGCCTCTGTTGGTCAGCGATGATGCAGCCGGTCTGTTGGGCAGGGAGCTTAGACTGGAGACAACAGGGCAAGGGTTCTCTACCACCTGGGTCAGACAGCCTACACCTGCAAGAAAATAAAAATAGATTGGTCCTGGTTAGAATAAAACATTAGCAGTTCATTGGTGTAGGAAGCTGGATCTTTATATAATGGAGAGGTACACTGTATAGATTCCAGGCAACCCTTATTGGTTTACAGAGGCAAAGATGAGAACACTACATGCTATTTTGTGGTAGTGTGGGCGAGCAGTTTAGGTTTATCAGAGAGTAGTGCTAAGCATTTGTTGTACTCTCAGAGGCAATAAATAAGACACACAAAGAACAAATCCGAAACCAATTTAGAAAAAGAACTTATTTTTATCTAAATTTTAATACCAAGAACTTAGTAAGCAGGTAAGTACTTTTTAAAATATGTAAAATGTTCACTTAAATGCGTCTTTACTTGTAATGCTCTCCTATGGGAGAAAAAGACACAGAGGTACTTGCAGTAGGTTTCTGGGTATCCCTTTCAGGACTTAAGGCGGTAGGTTGGTAAGGACCAAAGTATTACCAGCAGCTAGAGTTTAACTGCCCTGGGGAGTCTGTGTGCAAAGGTGCTGGTCGAGTTGGTAGCCTTATGCGTTACAATAGAGGAGAGACGGGTCACCTACAAACAAGCTGCAGAGGAGGACTTGGTGACAAGTCCGGGAGCTCCCAACGGGGGGGCTTGAATTCACAAGGGTGTTGGGAGCAAGGCAGCACAGTCTGATATCGAGAACCAGGGCCGGGGTGCTCAGGTGCAGAATGGTTAGATCGGCTGGGCTGGTGCGTCGTGGAACCTTGCGGCTGTTGGTCTCGCCAGTTGAGGGAGCAAAAATCAGGACAGCTGGGCCACTCGGGAAGTGGGTTTCTGTGAGGCCGACGTCCCTCTGTGGCTGCTCAGTTTCGGCTGAGTCTGGATTGGCCTTTACCAGGCTTTTGTTGCTGGAAGGGGTCCGGTACCCTTGGTACTGGTGCTATGCGGCTCTGGTTGGGGAGAGAAATCTGACCTTCCAGGGAATGGTGACCTCTTCCTAGGCGGCTGCTGTATCAGTATGACCCGGTGGGGGGGCGACAGCACTGTACAAGGACTCTGCTGTTTTGGTAACTGCAGACTGCAAGGGAGTAGCTCCTCTACTCCAAGGGAGATTGCTGGCAATTTGCAAAGGGCAGTCTACCAAGGTTCTTGGTAGAGTTTCAGCTGCAGGAAGAGTCGGTTTCTTCACGATTGTCAAGACTGGTGCAGGCAGGGCTTGGCGTCCAAAAGTCCACAGCCAGTCTTCAGTTCTCGTTTCAACGGCTCTTCTTTGTCCTCTTCTTCCGGGTCAGTCGAATCGGAGTTCCTGGCACCAGGGATGTCACCAAAATACTCAATTTAGGTGTGTTAAGGGGAGTGACAGGTCGTAGCCAATGGGCTACTCACCTTTAGGGTGACTACACCCTCTATATGACCACTTCCTTTGGGAAGTTGGCATAACCCTGCCCCGGTGAACCTAATTACACCAAAATCCAAGATGGTGGAGTTCTAGTTTTAGTGTTCACATCAGGAAGCCCACCTTAGGGGTGGAACTGGCCTGATAGTAAACATGCCTTCGGACTAGCTAATTTTCCTGTCTGTCCTGGTGCCAAATGGGCCCAGGCAGGGGGTGGCATTTCCCCTGTCTGGGGGAAGCCTGGGTTGCATATCAAAAGGCGGCAGAGGCCTTTGAAGCCTCCTGCCTGGTTATGCTGATCACATAGCCTTCCTGCTTGGAGGTGACAACAGATCCAGCTGGAGCAGGCATTGTTTCTGCCCTCAGGGCGTGGGCTCTCACCTGCAGGAGTTCCGAACCCAGTCTGTGGTGGCAGGCTGGTCTACACCAGTCAGCCAGTACACTAGAGTTTGGCAGGTTTTCAGGGGGTACCTCTAAGGTACCCTCTGGGTGCATGTATTAATAAATCCATCACTGGAATCATTGTGGGCTTATTAATACAAGATGTTTGATACCAAACATCTTTGGTTTCAGTGAAGCCATCATGTAGCTGAGGAACTCTAAATCACCAGTGCCCAGTACATATACTCAAGATGGCTTTCCTGTTCACTTACAATGTCCAAGAATCTACTTGGACATCACAGAGGCATATCTGCTCATGCAGATATGTCCTCGCATGTATTATAATGCACCCTGCCCTAGGGTTGTAAGGCCTGCTGTAGGGGTGACTTACATATATTAAATGCAGCGTTTGTAGTCACAGGAGGTGTGCTTTGTCGTGTCTTCACCTTTGTCTGCACCATGTCACGCAGTCTGCAATGGCAGTTTGCATGAGTGTGGCGAGGGATCCCTTAGGGTGGCACAATACATGCTGCACCTCTAAGGGACCGTCCCCCTTTAGCATCAATGCCCTGGGTACCAAGGGTACCATTTACTAGGGAATTACAGGGGTGCTAAAGGTTTTGCCAATTGGGGAAACAATAGTACAGTTTTTAGGGAAAGATCTGGCACTCGGGCCTGGATAGCAGGAGCCCGGTGCACTTCTGTCAAAATTGCATCATTTATCAGGCAAAAAGTGAGGGTGAAGAATCAAAAAGGGGTACATTCCAACAACTGGCATTAGAATAAATGGTTTATTCGGAAAGTCACGCATTTCCATCGAACATAGTTTGTCAGAACACATACCAAATGCAATACACCTAGTTTGGCATGCTTCTAACCATTTAAAAAAGTCATACTTCATTACATGAGTTCCATGCACCCAACGTCCATTAGATTAAAAAGGGCTTTAGCCCCCACCTCTACACCCCCTTTTCAAGCAACCACAGCACTGATACGGCCCTCACTGCAGCTTCAGACGACATTTGCACTATACTAGATTGAGGCCACACTACTGCAATCATCTTTCTGAATCTCTCTGTCACCTTCGACAAAGTCTCTCACAACACATTCCTCTCCAGACTCCATGAAACGGAAATCCAGGGACCATCTCTCGTGGATAGCCTCCTTCCTGCCCAGAAGAATGCAACAGGTCTAGCTCCCTCCGTTCACCTCAGAACACAAGAACCTCATCTGCGGAGTGCTGCAAGGCTATTCACTCAGCCCCATTCTTTCCAACATATACATGACTCATCTAGCAAGCATCATTCGGACCCATGGACTCAACATCATCTCTTCCGCTGACGACACACAACTCATCATATCCCTCTCAGAAGACACCAACACCACCAAAAGTAATTTCAAAATGTACATGACCAACATGGTCAACTGGATGAGAGACAACCACCTCAAGCTCAACGCTGACCAGATTGAGGTGTTGATATTCGGCAACAATAACTCACCCTGGGACTCCACTTGGTGGCCCACAGAACTAGGCCCCACCCCCTCACCCTTTGACTATGCCAGAAACCTGGGCATCATCCTGAACACCAATCACACCATGCGACATCAAATCAACAGTCACCTCTGCCTGCTTTCACATACTTCACATGCTCAGAAAAATCACCAAATGGTTTCTTTCGGACACCAGGAAAGACAGTCACCCAGGCCCTCATCACAAGCAGACTGGACTATGGCAACACCCTCTACTACAGCATCTCCGCACAACCGCTACACAAGCTGCAACCCATCCAAAAAGCCACCGCCAGACTAATTCTCAACCTTCCTCAGCGCATGCACATCACACCTCACCTCTGAAAACTACACTGGTTCTCCATTCAGAAACACTGCCAGCTCAAGATGCTCAACCACGCCTACAAGTTATAATTAAACAAGGAAACCCAATTGGATTGGTCAGGGACCTTGGGTATAGGTATACAACAAAAACAGAGGTCCCTCACAGGAAGGATAAAGGAGAGGCAATAAACATAGACTAACAATGAGATCTATGTTGCATTGTCCAGCCGGACAATTATATTTTAATACTTGGTGAATAAAGACAAAACATTAAAGTGGGAGCACAAACTCTGCAACAAGCGAGTACAAAAAAGGAAAAAGAACTCGGGCATAGTTAAATGCTTGCAAGAGAAATCAACAAATTGGCAAGCTTTAATGACGAAAAGCACCACTGCACATTACAATGTTACATATGACTGTGCCAGGGTGTAAGGAGTCGACGACGTTTCGATCCCTTGCAGAGATAACAGGATCATCATCAGGACATTAAGTTACATGCCTGAGATAGATGCCGACTGCAGGGAACGTGCGTTCCTCAGTGGACCAGGGCAACCAGAGAGGCAAGTGAGAACTGCGTGCATCCAATTAGTCGATCAAGGTATCCTAGCGATTCCGGGAAATCGGAGTGACAGCCCGGGCGGCAGGATTGCGCCTCGGTGTTCGAGATTGGGATAAGGCGGGCGCAGTCAGAACCCTGTACTCGGGATGCAAGTGGGCCACTTGTATCCAGAGTACAGGCTTCTTGCATGCTATTTTAGCAGATTTTTGGAAACAAGGGTTGTGTTTCATGCTGCATACCTACCAAGCATTTCAAAACCAAGAATATTTAATGGAGTTACATCAGTACTAATAAATATATTTTCAAAAACCTGTGTGTTTCAGAGACGAGGCAAGAGGCATTCCCTACCAGACAGCAATAGAGTTTATTATACTAACAACCTACTCAGCAAATAACATAAAATTATGTGCGGAGGTAAATACAGCATAGATATGACAATAACTAAAGAAATGTTCTTAAACTGCTATTTTTACTACTAATTTTCCAAAACTTCCTTTAGGGAAAAATGATCAAATACCTGCTTAAAGGTGTGTTCTAAGTCCTATTAGGTTGATGTAACCTGTCCAGTGTGTTTGAAACGTGTCACGCCATTAATTTACACACAGTAGAACATAACATTCTAAATTGCGCTAGGTCTACCAGCCAAACTTGTAATATATGAAGACATTTGCCATTAACGATGCTATAATTCACAGCGAACCCCAAAACCACTAAAACGTATACTAAATACGGTATGCTGAAAATAATGTTCCACAGCCAGTGTGCTTTAAAAGCTACTTTTCAACAAATGGCTCAAATAAATGACTGCAGCGTACAAGTAATTTGGACACGGCTATAATGCTGCCTCCGCCCCCACTGTTTGACATGTAAGCCCCCCAAAGTTTAAGTCTAGTTGCGCCCCTAATGTGTTCTACTTTCGGTAAACTTAGTAAAGAAGAAATTATAATGAACTAGTCTATCTTCTTAACAGAGAACTGTAGACAATTGACCGCACCCCCAAGGTATCAGTCCCAGTTTCTCACTGGCTTCAAGCCCAGAATGTCTAACCTGCTTCCTCAAAGAAGCCCGTCGCATTCAATATACGAGATTCGCATCACGAAGAGGTGCTCCATTCTTTGGACACTAAGTGCACTACAAAGATAATCACGGCAAATGGATTCAGCATGCGTCTCTCTCTTCCCAAAACAGACTGGCCCAATTGCATACTATAAACAACTAATTTTGAAACCTTTAAACCGGGGTTGGCCTTGCATGCTGCATATTGCTTTTGAAACAGTCTCTGTTTAGAACTGAACTGAAATTCCATGTGGCGTATCCAACTGCACTCCTGGATAGGTCACTCGTCCATTGCTGCAGCACAAATGTGCACTTGCCATTACCAAGGGTATAGCAGTAATATCACAAACGTTCCTACAGCAGTAGTCTCATGAGAGCTTGTGATGCAGAAGTCTCTTGAAACTTCTTGCCCTTCATGAGAGCTTGCGCAGCACGAGTGTCATATAAGCTTGTGCATCAACTAACTAACAAAACCTCTTACGGAAGCAGTTTAACAAGCGCTCATCCGTCAATCTCCTCAAAGCGTGTAAGGCAGCAGTTCCATGCGAGTTCCTCACAGGAGCTCAGCAGCGCTGTGTGTGCAGTCTCACCATAGCTCCCTTAAATGAGTTCTTAGTTCGCAGTGTCACCAATCAGTGCTTCGGCAATCAACCTTTCCCCAAGTGCAATCGGAGTCCGTGTACATATATGTGGGGTGCTCCAAGTATGTGTGCGCGTCTGTGTATCAAACATGTATACATATTTAAAAAAGGCCAGACCTCTTGGCTTTACCACTGCTTGTTATATATAAAGGCAATTAATGCAAGAAGCAACGAAGAATAAGTAGAGAGATTTTAAATGATTTGGCCAATGGGCAAACCAAATTATAAAATTTTGGTTGCAAAAGGAAAAAAAAAAAAAAAAAAAAATCGGTCAACAACACCTATAAATCCGGCCCAGGAACCTTTCCTTTATTCTGGGCTGTAATAACATTCATTACTTCCTCGGTTGTGAAAAGGGAGAAATATATCCAGTTCAGCTGCCACTGTTCTCCAGAATGCAACACTGTCCCCCGCCTATCACTGTTGGTGAACAGTGGCATACAATTTAAAAAATGGAGCAAACTAATTATTGACTGTAAAATAACATGCTGGGGTACGGTCATATCCATTCCAGCTCTTGTACGTCACTGACCAAACTATTTTTTTGTAATTATTTTTATAACAAAGTAGAAAGACTAATACGACAGCTGCAGTGCTACAAATAACATTCGCCAGGACCATAGAGCACCATCGTTATAGAGGTACAATGTCAATAGAGTCACTCACTCCTCACCTCCATTAGGAACATCAGGTTGAATGGCCAATGGGCTACAGAACAGACAACCCCTGTGCGGGTCAGGGGATGGGGAATAGTCCTTCCAAAAATCCCATATTTTAACATACTTGTGTGAACAACCTCTGGAAATATAAACGGTCTCTTCTAATATTGAGCACTAATCCATACCCGGCAGCCATTCCCTAAAGGAAGGAAGGAAGGAAGGAAAGGGGGGGAGGGGGTGGCATCTTGACTGCCAGTGCCTGGCTAAGTCCTGCTTGGCCAGCACACAACCAGGAGGAGGTGTCACCGAAGCCCATACCAATCTGGGAATACTCCCAAAAGAACCATCCTGGGATCCCTCCCAAGTGCGACACTCATCAACCCCTCCAACGTTGAAAGGATTCTGTTCCAATATGTGGAAATAACTGAGCACTCACCAGTGTGAATCCAGTTGTCTCATGTCCACGCATTGGAGGCACTCCAGCCGCAAGGCCCTCCATACTACAAATCCTTTCTGGTGTGTAGTATATTCTGTGGGAGCATATGAATACCGCCCAAACTATTGACACTCTTTCTTATCCCCCCACTTCACTTTCCTAAACAATCTTTTTTTTTTTTTAATTATGCTTGGGTTACAAGCAAATACTTTTGTCTGATATCTTTTGGGCATCATCTCTAAAAATGTAGTTATTGCCATACAGCAGTCTTCTGTCATACCTCCCTCTATGCTGCTTTCCTCGAACTTTCTTTATTCTCGCAGGATAAAAAAAAAAAATACTCTACTACCAAAGCCAACGTCATTTCAAATAGGCCACAGTTATTAACTGGAATCTCCCACAGGGGCTAATCTATCCACAGTCCTGAGTCACGGGTTATTTCCTCCAAGGTTTCTTTGTGGCACACACTCCGGAGTACTAGATCAGCATATCAGAATTAGCTTTTTAGGTCTCAGTTACAGACAGCTTTAACTGTCTGTTGGAAACCTATTGTTTCCAATACTTAGAGAGGGCTTTGTGTAAGCCCCTTCCCTCTGGACTGGATGGCTTTACTGTCCATCTCACTTCCCCCTCAT
The DNA here is from genome assembly GCA_963921515.1 of Calotriton arnoldi. NCBI lineage: Eukaryota > Metazoa > Chordata > Amphibia > Caudata > Salamandridae > Calotriton > Calotriton arnoldi. Next base: position 916,037 of record CAWUFW010006665.1, read on the forward strand.
GATTTATTGGTTTTCATCCTTATTCTTGAGCTTGTCCCTTCTAGGGGCACTCTAGTCTCAAATATTGTGATTCCATGATGTATACTTCAACTGCTCCCATGGTGCATGGCAGTGTATGAGGGACAATTTTCTGCCACTTCTTTCTCCCCCTCTCCGTTAGTCACCTTCTTAACACTCCCCCACCAAACAGCCATTTGATCCACACCCCCCTCAAGCCCTCACGCTTTGATGGCAGCCTGCCACACTATCAGTGGCAACCATCTTAAAATGTTTTTAACCATTTCACATGGCGTGTGGGATTTTAATAAAATAACTACTTGTCCATGAGACAGGATGCTTATTAAATCTAGTTGTCCTGGAAAAAAAAAAAAATAGGCTTGTTCCTTTGGTGCCATGCAATGAGGTGACAAATTCTGGTAGTGTTATATTCGAGCTCTTATAACAGCCTTTCTGATTATGCCAGGACTCATATTAAAGCAGGATTGGGATTTTAGCAATGCCATTATTGTCCTACCTTTCAGCAAATCTGCATACTGGGCTGGGGCTGGAAGTAGAGAAAAGTGGTAGGTCCAGGTTTGGAATAACCTTTGAGTGTGTGCACCTACTAACATGCATGTTTACGGGTTTTCACCAATTCCTCTCTAATCTCTTCAAACAATCCGAAAGGTTTGAAATTTACTACAGACAAGGGCAGAAGTGAAAAGTTTTTCCACGGTGGGAAAAAAGGATGTAGGGAAAGTGAACTTGTAAAAGCTTAGAAGATTTTCGCATGAGCAAACATGCACATGAATATTTATTGGTTTATGCTAAAATGCAGTTCACAAGCTTTCTAGGCCTACTTCTGTAAATTCTTGTGAATTAATGAAAGTTATAAATGTGAACCAATGCAAGGGCATATACCGTAGGTGCACTGTTGTGAATCTCTTAAATAATTGGGCTCCTAATTACATCTGGAGATAGCCAAGCGAAAGAGTACCGTTTTAAACTCAAACCCTGAAATTCATCAGTTATAGTGAACTGAAGTAACTATAACTCACCCCCCCCCCTTGCACTGTGCTGCCATCAATTTCATTTCACATGCCAGCGATATTATCAATGAGGTCACAGGACAAGACATGAGTGTTGTAATATGTGGGACCATAAGCAGTGCATGACAAGAGCGCGAGTTATAGTTACTTGAGATAACTATAACTAGTGAATTTCAGTGTTTGAGTTTAAAAAGTTACATTTTAACTAAAATTTTCGCATCCCTATAACAGAACTAACTTTTTTTTTTTTATACATATAGTAATGTAAAGAGATGTCATTTTAAGTAAGGCAGATCTACTGGCTCTCTCTAAGTATAAGAACAGCAAAAAGTAAAATGCTGGCCTACTGGCTTTAGCAAAGGGTCAGTATATCACCCTATGTAAAGCGGACCAATTGGCTTTGTCAAGAAATCACCACAATAATTTATCAGTAACTATAATCCAATGTCTTTCCATGTACATATATAGCAAAAATGAATAATTACGTCTCAAAAATATTTAAATACATTTGTATTCAAAAGAACCATAAACATGTGTTGTCTTTTACACTCTTTAGGAAACAAAAATGTAATTTTAGGACCAACCACAAGGGGTCCCAGCAGTTCAGCTGAAGAGCATACAGCTCCAGCTCTGAGTGCTTTAAACATATATTGTAAGCTCTCCTGGGGTCATGTATTCAATGACCCAGGAGATTTACTGCAACTTTTAAAAATAAATATTCCTGTGGGGTGGCTGTGCTTGCTGCAGCCCGCACAACATAAAAAAAAAAAAAAAAAAAAAAGCGTTGTGGTGCCCTCCCCCCTGCTAGGAACACCACAAAGATGCAGAAATAGATGCAAATAGCCCTATCAGGGCATTATTTGGCGCCTACTGCCAAGAGCAGTGAATAGGAAATGAGCGGCTGTTCCACTCGTTTCATACAAGTATTAATCCAGTCTATTTTTTTTTTTTTTTAATGGCAGCACAGTGAGCCCACTCCTGCCATACCCATTCCTTGTTTTAAAAAAAAATATAACACAATGTTTTTGTTTCCGTGGGTGCCCCCAGTCTTACCCAGGGCTCCCACAACAGGCATTATTACACCACAGCCCCACCAGCTCCCTTATCAGCACCCATTCTGGGTGGCTACTGTTTTACTCCAGCTGGGTGAGAGCAAAGCTATGTTCCATGCCCAGGAGTGTGCGGGCAGAGGATTAGATTTATATTCTCTGCCCACACTGTACCGGGCACGGAACAAGACAGTGCCCTAGGGCATTGTGTCCCCAGGTCACCGACACTCTCCGGGGCCCAGTAATCAGATCTCTGCAGCCATCCTATGGCTTGGGGAGGAGTCCCCACGCCCCCCTCCCCAAAATACACATTGGTCCCATGGGGTGCCAAGGGCCAAAAATGGCTGGTGGGGGGTTGAGGACGCCTCCCCATTCATAGCAAATGAGCGCAGCCCTGGTCAAACCTCGCGGGGGGGGCTCAAAATTAAAAGGGCAGGAGGCCAGTCTTTTTTTTCTTATTTCTTTTTTGTAAAACGGTACCCAGAACTGCAGTACCGTTAAAACAATACATTTTTGGCCGGGGTGGAGGGGGGGCCTGTAGGTCCTCCAACCTGGCCTATGCGTTGCAGGGGTCCCTACCCTGCCCAACTATATGTTTTTTTATATTAGGACACAGGGACTGAGTACCGGAGTCTTAAAATGACTGCCGCAACATCTTTCTTGATGTTGATGGCAGCCAATCAGATTTAATCTTTTGATCTGTGAGGTCCGCGGATCCTCCGCGGCCTGAAATATACATGCATTTTTACCCTTTATTTCTCAAAAACAACAGAACGGATTTACATCAAATCACAAAAGCACACTTTATGGATAAAGATCTAGATTTGGTTTAATTCCATAGGGAAATGCATTAGAGGACCTACCCCTCCCCCCTCATTTTTTCTTTTTCCCCGCTTGGCAGATGCCCTGAAAATCTTTGGGGAGGAGAGGAGGTGGGTGAGACTTTTTGGGAAAGTTGTGAAGATTCGTCAAACGGTGCTAAAGTTACTAGCAAACCAAAAAGTCAATTTCCTGTGGAAATGAGGTCCTAACTATAACTATCCAATGACAGCGCCACTGGGATATGGATATATAGATATATACACATATAAATAGATATATACACATAGATATATATATATATATATATATATATTTTCACTGAAAAAACCATAGGTTTTAGGGACAGTTATAGTTAGTTGGACATTTCACTCGTACAAAACCATTGAAATTCCCCCATTATAGTTAGTTCAGCTAACTATAACTCACGCCCCGCAATGCACTGCTGATGACGTCACATATTACATCACTCATGACATGGTCAGTGACATCACTGATGACATCTCAAATGACATCACTGATGACATCATCCAGTGACTGTGTGTGTCTGTAAAGTTTAAATATGTTTAATATATATAGGGAAAGGAGTATTGAAGAATGAGTGGGTGTATAAATGTCTGAATGGATGATTTAGTAGGTGCGTGACTGACTCTACAAGTGAGTGATTAAACGTATCTTACTGAATGCATGGGTTAGTGACTAAACTGTGTGAATGTATCAGTCTGTCTGTTGGTGTGTAAGCGGCTGCATGGGTTTGTGAATAGCTACATGAGTGTCTACATGGGTTATTGATTGGTTGTCTGAGTATCTGTATGGGTGCCTGAGTGTTTGTGTGGGTGGGGTATGTGTGACTGTGCATAGATGTGTGAGTGGGTGATTCACTGGGTGCATGGTTTCAAGAGTGCATCTGTGATGGACTGTATGGGTGGGTGAGTGTGTGTATGGGTGTGTTAGTGAGTGAATGTATATCTCAGTGGTACATGTGTGAGTAACTACATATGTGAAAGGCAGTATATGTGTGTGTTGGAGTATATAAATGGCTATAAGTGAGAGTGTGTGATTGTGAGAGTGGCTGTATGGATGAGTGTGTACTTGTATCAGTGATTGTATCAGTGATTGTATAAGAGCGTAAGAATGTGCTAGTATTTGTATGAGTAAGTGAGCTGGTGTGTGTATAACTATATAGGTGACTAAATGGCAGTGTGATTAATTATTTGCATGACTGACTAGGTGTGTGAGTACCTCTATGGATGAGTGACGGTGTGTGAGTGTCTATATAGGTGTATGAGTGCATATGATAGTCCTGTACTGAGTGACCGTAAGTATGAGTGACTGTACGGGTGAGTGAGTGGATGTGTGTGTAGACCTAAGAATCAGTGAGTGTGTATGTAGTTATTGGTGTTGGAGTGTCTATGGTTTTGACAATGGCAGTCTGTAATTTAGAGTGGGTGTATCAAAAGTTATATTAGGGTGTGAGAAGATGCATCAAATTATCACATGGATGTCATCAGTGATGTCATCAGTGATGTTATTTGAGATGTCATCAGTGATGTCATCAGTGATGTCACTGACCATGTCATGAGTGATGTAATATGTGACGTCATCAGCAGTGCATTGCGGGGGCACGAGTTATAGTTAGCTGAACTAACTATAACGGGGGAATTTCTATGGTTTTGTACGAGTGAAATGTCCAACTAACTATAACGCCCCTGAAACCTATGGTTTTTCAGTGAATTTCTAAGGTTTTTTAAATGCTAATTTCTAACTATAACGTGCCTGAAACCTATGGTTTTTTCAGTGAATATATATTTATTATACTATGTATACATGTGAAAATGTCTCGGTCCCCTGTTTGCCTCGGTGGCACGGAAAAATGGGTGGAACTGACGTCAGCACGCCGACGAGGTTCTCTTATGGCTCCGATGACGTCATACGGTGTCGCGAGCGGAGCCGTGCTATTATGACGTCCTCGTTGACGTGGGAGAGCTAGGAAAGAATTTCCGTGGAATGCTGGTGCAGGGGATATTCACCTAAGTGTTCAGGCTAGTCCTTTGGGAGCAACTGTTTATGTTGCCACTCCAGAAACCGAAACCAGTGATCCGAGGGCAGAGGCCCTGCAGATGGCACACGAGGTGGGGTGCCCAGTCGTGTGCACCGGCGGGGCAGCGAAGTGACAAGCACCACAACCCACAAAAAAGGTAACGAGGGCACTGAATAACACAGGATCTTCTCTTTGTATCTGGCAGGAACGACGAAGTTAAAATGCCCTAGTACCAAAATGTAGAATTAGTGCTACAACGGTCTTCAAGAGGACCTGCGATGCCGCTCTGCCTCCAGTACCCTGGAGGTGGCACATGGGTCACGCGGTACGGTCATACTGCGGTGGGACGCACACTCGTTGACCTCTCATGGCACTGCTCCACACTTCAGGGAGGACGCATTCCATTAGCTATGTTTTCTGATGACATGTCGCGCCGGCCCCGTCCAACAACAGAACTCCTTTAGATCCAAACAGACTCTTCCACTCTCTCACCGGAAGTGAAACCAGGCCACGCGGACACTTTCACAATACAACAGCCGGGAATGCACTTTTCAGTAAAAAAAACACATTCCTTCCTCCTAATTAATCAAATAAACGTCTCACTGAAGAACAGGGGCCAGCTTCGATCGGTAAACAGCCGTTACAACGACTTTTTTACTTTGCGATACCCTTGGTTCAGAGTTGTGCCTTTTGGTTAAATGGTGTAAATCCGTTCAGTAGTTCCTGAGAAATTTGATAAAGAAAACACATATATATCTGGGCGGAGCCTAACCACACATGTCATCGTGAGATCTGATTGGCTGTCAGCACTTCATCCTGGAATTGCTGGCAGCCATCTTGGGACCAATATAAATGATAGTACCATTGAAATGCATTGTAGTGAATCGAAGATTTTGAGGGTTACCAAAAGGAGAACTATAAAGGGTGATAACAGACTTTAGTTACATTAGAATTCATTTGTTGATGGTACCATACTAATTTCAGGAATTGTGGTGCGTTCTAAGGTGATTTTACCCTGTGAAAAACCTTCTGCTGGGATATCATGAATCATGTTTGAGAGAAAACTATTTTCACATGCTTGTCCCATACAGTTTTGGAAGGTGCCCCAGAAGCTAAAATGAGAGCATATTTTCTGTAAATTCACATTATCTTTCTCAGTCATGTGAGAATGAAGTCTGACATTCTCAGTAAAACATGTACATCCAACAAGGGCAGAGACTGTCAGTTGATTCCTTTGTGTTCTACTGCAGCTTCCCAGAGTGTTCTAAAGAACAACTAGAGTGCTAACAGCCTTACTTATGACAAAAGTATGGCACACCTGAAGCCATCTTGATTGGAATAAACTGGTAACACTTAAAACATTTAATTTAAAAAGGAACAAAATGATGGGGTTCATCTTGTCATAGAAATTATGGTTAGTGCTCTGGAAAGAAAAATTAGGACATGTTTCAAGTGTGATCTCAAATATCTTCCTGTTATATTTCAACAGGAGCAGCCTGTCAGTTGATGCCTTTGTGTTCTACTGCAGCTTCCCAGAGTGTTCTAAAGAACAACTAGAGTGCTAACAGCCTTACTTATGACAAAAGTATGGCACACCTGAAGCCATCTTGATTGGAATAAACTGGTAACACTTAAAACATTTAATTTAAAAGGAACAAAATGAGGGGTTTATTTTGCCATAGAAATTATGGTTAGTGCTGCAAAAAGAAAATTTAGTGCATGTTTTAAGTGAGATCTCAAATCCTCTTCTATTTCATTAGAAAATTCTGACATGCAGACTGAAACAATCACTTTCAATACCAGCAGTAGACTTCCAGTTAACTCCTTGGTGAGCAGTAGCTTTACTACAGTGATCTAATGAACAACTAGAGTAATAACATTCTGAATTTATGGCAAATGTGTGACACATCTGAATGCCTTCTTGATGGAATCAAAGTAAAAAACTGAAAGCATTTCCTACTGAGGAGACTGCAGTAAATGAGGAAATTAGGAAACTTCATAACAAAGAAGTCTTCCAAGATGGCCACCAGTGAAAAAAGAGCCCAAATGTAGCACAAATATTACCCAGATGTAGCCCACATATAGCCCAATGACAAAAGTGTGCAAAACACTTTTTATTTTTAGTTTTTTTGCAGTTTTATGTAGTGCAGACTGGTCAGGTATTGGAGCGTTGCATCTTAAAACATGACCCCCTACACTACAAAAACACCACTGCACTACCCTAAACCCTAAAACACTACCCCAGCACGACCCCTTACACTACACAAGCACCACTGCACTATCCTAAACCCTAAAACACTACCCCCAGCATGACCCCCTACACTACACAAACACCACTGCACTACCCTAAACCCTAAAACACTACCCCCAGCACGACCCCCTACACTACACAAGCACCACTGCACTACCCTAAAACATGACCCCCTACACTACACAAACACCACTGCACTACCCTAAAACCTAAAACACTACCCCCAGCACGACCCCCTACACTACACAAGCACCACTGCACTACCCTAAAACCTAAAACACTACCCCAGCACGACCCCTACACTACCCAAACACCACTGCACTAACCTAAATCCTAAAACACTACCCCCAGCACGACCCCCTACACTACCCAAACACCACTGCACTACCCTAAAACATGACCCCCTACACTACACAAACACCACTGCACTACCCTAAACCCTAAAACACTACCCCCAGCACGAACCCCCTACACTACACAAGCACCACTGCACTACCCTAAACCCTAAAACACTACCCCCAGCACGACCCCCTATACTGCCCGAACACCACTGCACTGCCCTAAACCCTGAAACACCAGCCCCTGTACGACCCCCTACACTGCCCGAACACCACTGCACTGCCCTAAACCCTGAAACACATACCCTAGCACGACCCCCTACACTGCCCGAACACCACTGCACTGCCCTAAACCCTGAACCACCCCCTTCACGACCCCCTACACTGCCCGAACACCACTGCACTGCCCTAAACCCTGAAACACCACCCCCAGCATGACCCCTACACTGCCCGAACACCACTGCACTGCCCTAAACCCTGAAACATCACCCCCAGCACGACCCCCTACACTGCCCGAACACCACTGCACTGCCCTAAACCCTGAAACACCACCCCCAGCACGACCCCCTACACTGCCCGAACACCACTGCACTGCCCTAAACCCTGAAACACGACCCCCTACACTGCCCGAACACTACTGCACTGCCCTAAACCCTGAAACACCATCCCCAGCACGACCCCCTACACTGCACGAACACCACTGCACTGCCTTAAACCCTGAAACACTACCCCCAGCAAGACCCCCTACACTGCCCGAACACCACTGCACTGCCCTAAACCATGAAACACTACCCCCAGCAAGACCCCCTACACTGCCCGAACACCACTGCACTGCCCTAAACCCTGAAACACCACCCCCAGCAAGACCCCCTACACTGTCCGAACACCCCTGCCCTAAACCCTGAAACAACCCCCAGCAAGACCCCCTACACTGCCCGAACACCACTGCACTGCCCTAAACCCTGAAACACCACCCCCAGCACGACCCCCTACACTGCACGAACACCACTGCACTGCCCTAAACCCCGAAACACTACCCCCAGCAAGACCCCCTACACTGCCCGAACACCACTGCCCTAAACCCTGAAACACCACCCCCAGCAAGACCCCCTACACTGCCCGAACACCACTGCACTGCCCTAAACCCTGAAACAACCCCCAGCAAGACCCCCTACACTGCCCGAACACCACTGCACTGCCCTAAACCCCGAAACACTACCCCCAGCAAGACCCCCTACACTGCCCGAACACCACTGCACTGCCCTAAACCCTGAAACACCAGCCCCAGCATGACCCCCTACACTGCCCGAACACCACTGCACTGCCCTAAACCCTGAAACACCAGCCCCAGCACGACCACCTACACTGCCCGAACACCACTGCACTGCCCTAAACCCTGAAACACCAGCCCCAGCACAACCCCCTACACTGCCCGAACACCACTGCACTGCCCTAAACCCTGAAACACCAGCCCCAGCACGACCACCTACACTGCCCGAACACCACTGTACTGCCCTAAACCCTGAAACACCAGCCCCAGCACGACCCCCTACACTGCCCGAACACCACTGCCCTAAACCCTGAAACACCACCCCCTGCATGACCCCCTACACTGCCCGAACACCACTGCACAGCCCTAAACCCTGAAACACCACCCCCTGCACCGCCCCCTACACTGCCCGAACACCACTGCACTGCCCTAAACCCTGAAACACCACCCCCAGCACAACCCCTTTACTGCTCGAACACAACTGCACTGCCCCAAACCCTGAAACACCACCCCCAGCACGACCCCCTACACTGCCCGAACACCACTGCCCTAAACCCTGAAACACCACCCCTGCACGACCCCCTACACTGCCCGAACACCACTGCACTGCCCTAAACCCTGAAACACCACCCCCTACACTGCCCGAACACCACTGCACTGCCCTAAACCCTGAAACACCACCCCCAGCACGACCCCCTACACTGCCCGAACACCACTGCACTGCCCTAAACCCTAAAACACCACCCCCAGCATTACCCCCTACACTGCTCAAACACCACTGCACTGCCCTAAACCCTAGAACACTACCCCCAGCACGACCCCCTACACTACCCGAACACCACTGCACTACCCTAAACCCTAAAATACTACCCCCAGCACAACCCCCTACACTACCCGAACACGACTGCACTGCCCTAAACCCTCAAACACTCCCCCAGCACGACCCCCACACTACCCAAACACCACTGCACTGCCCTAAACCCTAAAACACTCCCCCAGCACGACCCCCTACACTACCCGAACACCACTGCACTGCCCTAAACCCTAAAACACTACCCCCGCACGACTCCCTACACTACCCAAAGACCACTGCACTACCCTAAACCCTAAAACACGACCTCCTACACTACACAAACACCACTGCACTACCCTAAACCCTAAAACACTACCCCCTACACTACCCAAACACCACTGCACTACCCTAAACCCTAGAACACTACCCCCAGCAGTACCCCTACACTACCCAAACACCACTGCACTAACCTAAACCCTAAAACACTACCCCCAGCAGTACCCCCTACACTACCCAAACACCACTGCACTACCCTAAATCACTACCCCCAGCACGACCCCCTACACTACCCAAACACCACTGCACTACCCTAAACCCTAAAACACTACCCCCAGCACTACCCAAACACCACTGCACTACCCTAAACCCTAAAACACTCCCCCAGCACGACTCCCTACACTACCCAAACACCACTGCACTACCCTAAACCCTAAATCTACCCCCAGCATGACCCCTTACACTACACAAATACCACTGCACTACCCTAAACCCTAAAACACTACCCCCAGCACGACCCTCTTCACTACCTAAACACAACTGCACAATTTGTTACAGGCGTTGCAACGCAGGCCTGTGGTGCTTACTGGAAGTACCTAGTGGGCTAGTTGGGCCCCAGGGACCCTCAGGATTCAAGGTGACCTAATCCCCCAACTTAAAACGCACCACGGGGCGCGTTTGCACAGTGGTGAAGGGAGGGCGGGGCCTCAGGTGACATGTGCGCAAACACGCCCTGTGGTGCGTTTTAAGTTGGGGAATTAATTCCCTTTGAATCCTGAGGGACCCTGGGTGCCAACTAGCCCACCAGGTACCTTCAGTAAGCACAACAGAGTTGCGTTGCAGAGAGGTGAAAAAAGATGCGTGGCCTCGGAACGCCTCTCTGCAACTCAGCTCTGTGGTCCTAACTGTAGGTACCTGGGGGGCTAGCTAGGCCCTAGGGACCCTCAGAATTCAAGGGACTTAATCCCGCAACTTAAAACGCGCCACGGGGTGCGTTTGCACACATGTTACCTCAGGCCCCCTCCCTTCACCACTGTGCAAACGCGCCCTGTAGCGCGTTTTAAGAGGTAGTTTTAATCCCCCTGCCCTATTATGTACTAGGGACTTGCAGAGGAGGTCATGCTAATCACAGGGGTACCCCAACGCATAGTGTTCCCTAGTGTATGTAGGTGTTTTCACTGTATTCTAAGTGTCTTTTAGCATAGCACTGGCTCTGGTTAGTCAGAGTCAGTTACCACCAGTACCCGTCTGAAAAAGTTGTGGGCACAGGATGATTTTGCAACAAGGCCTCTTTCTGCTCCTCTGTTGGTTCTTTCTGCACATCTTTTGCTTCTTTCTGTGCGTTTTTTCTTCTTTCTTCACGTCCTACCTCTGTAGGCATAGTTAGAAACTAGCATTTAAAAAAACCTTTGAAATTCACTTAAAAAATCATAGGTTTCAGGCACGTTATAGTTAGAAATTAGCATTTAAAAAACCTTTGAAATTCACTGAAAAAACCATAGGTTTCAGACACGTTATAGTTAGAAATTAGCATTTAAAAAAACCTTTGAAATTCACTGAAAAAACCATAGGTTTTAGGGACAGTTATAGTTAGTTGGACATTTCACTCGTACAAAACCATAGAAATTCCCCCGTTATAGTTAGTTCAGCTAACTATAACTCGCGCCCGCAATTCACTGCTGATGACGTCACATATTACATCACTCATGACATGGTCAGTGACATCACTGATGACATCACTGATGACATCTCAAATGACATCACTGATGACATCATCCATGTGATAATTTCATGCATCTTCTCACACCCTAATATAACTTTTGATACACCCACTCTAAATTACAGACTGCCATTCTCAAAACCATAGACACTCCAACACCAAAAACTACATACCCACTCACTGATTCTTAGGTCTACACACACATCCACTCACTCACCCGTACAGTCACTCATACTTACAGTCACTCAGTACAGGACTATCATATGCACTCATACACCTATATAAACACTCACACACCGCCACTCATCCATAGAGGTACTCACACACCTAGTCAGTCATGCAAAAATTAAGCACACACCCATTTACTCACATATACAGTTATACACACACCAGCTCACTTACTCATACAAATACTAGCACATTCTTACGCTCTTATACAATCACTGATACAAGTACACACTCATCCATACAGCCACTCTCACAATCACACACTCTCACTTATAGCCATTTATATACTCCAACACACATATATACTGCCTTTCACATATGTAGTTACTCTCACATGTACCACTGAGATATACATTCAATCACTAACACACCCATACACACACTCACCCACCCATACAGTCCATCACAGATGCACTCTTGAAACCATGCACCCAGTGAATCACCAACTCACACTTCTATGCACAGAGTCACACACACCCCACCCACACAAACACTCAGGCACCCATACAGATACTCAGACAATCAATCAATAACCCATGTAGACACTCATGTAGCTATTCAGAAAGCCATGCAGCCGCTTACAAACCAACAGACAGACGGATACAGACATTCACACAGTTTAGTCACTAACCCATGCATTCAGTAAGATACATTTAATCACTCACTTGTAGAGTCAGTCACTCACGTACTAAATCATCCATTCAGACACTTATACACCCACTCATTCTTCAATACGCCTTTCCCTATATATATTAAACATATTTAAACTTTACAGAAACACACAGTCACTGGATGATGTCATCAGTGATGTCATCAGTGATGTCACTGACCATGTCATGAGTGATGTAATATGTGACGTCATCAGCAGTGCATTGTGGGGCGCGAGTTATAGTTAGCTGAACTAACTATAACGGGGGAATTTCTATGGTTTTGTACGAGTGAAATGTCCAACTAACTAGAACTGTCCCTAAAACCTATGGTTTTTTCAGTGAATATATATATATATATATATATATGCCAAGGTGTATTGAAGAATGAGTGGGTGTATAAGTATCTGAATGGATGATTTAGTAGGTGCGTGACTGACTGTATAAGGGAGTGATTAAATGTGTCTTACTGAATGCATGGGTTAGTGACTGATACAGACATTCACACAGTTTAGTTTGTCAGTTGGTGTGTAAGCGGTTGCATGGGTTGGGGAGTAGCTAAATGAGGGTCTATATGGGTTATTGATTGGTTGTCTGAGTATCTGTGTGGGTGGGTGGGGGTGTGCGACTGTGCATAGATGTGTGAGTGGGTGATTCACTGGGTGTATGGGTTCAAGAGTGCATCTGTGAAGGGCTGTATGGGTGGGTGAGTGTGTGTATGGGTGTGTTGGTGAGTGAATGGATGCCTCAGTGGTACATGTGTGAGTAACTGCATATGTGAAAGGCAGTATATGTGAGTGTTGGAGTATATAAATGACTATATGTGAGAGTGAGTGATTGTGAGAGTGGCTGTATGGATGAGTGTGTGCTTGTATTAGTTATTGTATAAGAGTAAGTATGTGTTAGTATATGTTTGAATAAGTGAGGTGGAGTGTGTATAACTGTATAGGTGAGTAAATGGGAGTGTGATTAATTATTTGCATGACTGACTAGGTGTGTGAGTACCTCTATGGATGAGTGGCGGTGTGTGAGTGTCTGTATAGATGTGAGTGCATATGATAGTGCTGTATTGATGGTTGACTGCATGTATGAGTGACTGCATGGGTGAATGAGTGGATGTGTGTGTAGACCTAGGAATTAGTGAGTGTGTATGTACTAACTGATATTGGTGTGTCTATGGTTTCGAAAATGGTAGTCTGTATTTTAGAGTGGGTGTATCAAAGGTTATATTAGGGTATGAGGAGGTGCATCAGATTATCACGTGGATGATGTCATCAGTGATGTCATTTGAGATGTCATCAGTGATGTCACTGACCATGTCATGAATGATGTAATATGTGACGTCATCAGCAGTGCATTGCGGGGGCGCGAGTTATAGTTAGCTGAACTAACTATAACGGCCGAATTTCTCTGGTTTTGTACGAGTGAAATGTCCAACTAATTATAACGTCCCTGAAACCTATGGTTTTTTCAGTGAATTTCAAAGGTTTTTTAAATGCTAATTTCTAACTATGCCTACAAAGGTAGGACATGTGCAGAAAGGGGAAGAAAGGCGCAGAAAGAAGCAAGAGAAATGCAGAAAGAGGCAACAGAAGTCCAGAAAGACGAAGAAAGGTACAGAAAGAAGCAAGAGATGTGCACAAAGAACCAACAGAGGAGCAGAAAGAGGCCTTGTTGCAAAGTCATCCTGTGCCCCCAACTTTTTGCTGACGGGTACTGGTGGTAACTGACTGACTAACCAGGTCCGGAGCCAGTGCTATGCTGAAAGACACTTAGAATACAGTGAAAACACCTACATACACTAGGGTACACTATGGGTTGGGGTACCCCTGTGATTGGCATGACCTCCCCTGTATGGCCCTAGTACATAATAGGGCAGGGGGGTTAAAACTACCTCTAACTAAGAGGTGCAGAAGGAGGCAAGAGAAGTGCAGAAAGAAGCAACACAGGTGCCGAAAGAGGCAAGAGAGGTGCAGAAAGAAGCAAGACCAGTGCAGAAAGAAGCAACAGAGGTGTAAAAAGAGGCAAAAGGGGTGCAGAAAGGGGTAGGAGAGGTGCACAAAGAGGCAAGAGAGGAACAGAAAGAGGCAGGAGGGGTGCAGAAAGAAGGAAGAGAAGTGCAGAAAGAGGCAAGAGAATTGCTAAAAGAAGCAACAGAGGTGTAGAAAGAAGCAAGAGAAGTGCAGAAAGAGGCAAGTAAGGTGCAGAAAGAGGGAAGAAGGCTGGAGAGAGAGGCAAGAGGGGTGCAGAAAAAGGCAGGAGGGGTGCACAAAGAGGCAAGAGAGGTACAGAAAAAGGCAGGAGGGGTGCAGAAAGAAGGAAGAGAAGTGCAGAAAAAGCCAAGAAAAATGCAGAAAGAGGCAAAAGAGGTACATAAAGAGACAACAGGGGTGCAGAAAGAAGCAAGACAGGTGCAGAAAGAAGCATGGAAAGTGCAGAATGAAGCAACAGGGGTGCAGAAAGAGGCAAGAGAAGTGTAGAAAGGAGCAAGTGAGGTGCAGAAAGAGCCAACAGAGGTGCAAAAAGAGGCAAGAGAGGTGCATAAAAAGGCAAGAAAAGTGCAGAAAGAGGCAAAAGAGGTACATAAAGAGACAACAGGGGTGCAGAAAGAGGCAAGACAGGTGCAGAAAGAAGCATGGAAAGTGCGGAATGAAGCAACAGGGTTGCAGAAAGAGGCACGAGAAGTGCAGAAACAGGCAAGAGAAGTGCACAAAGAGGCAAGAGAATTGCTGAAAGAAGCAACAGAGGTGTAGAAAGAAGCAAGAAAAGTGCAGAAAGAGGCAAGTGAGATGCAAAAACAGGCAGGAAAGGTACAGAAAGAGGGAAGCTGAGTGCAGAAAGACAACAGGGGGGCATAAAGAAGCAAATGAGGTGCAGAAAGAGGGAACAGACGTGCAGAAAGAGGGAAGAAAGGTGCAGAAAGTACATGAGATTTGCAGAATGATTTGATTGTGGTGAGTAGGCGGCTGCCTGACCTGACCAACGACAGTTTTTGGCTAAAGCGACCATTATGTCAAAGCTGTTTTAATCTTTTAAGCGCGTTTTTTAACTGACTTTTAAAAAGAGAAAAAGTTTCCCTTTGCTTACTTGCATATTTTGCACTGGTTTCCGTTTCCCGCCTCGGTCCCCGCAGCTGATCACTGTTTGTGTGGAGGGCGTGGTTAACAGCTGCAAACCACTCGCAGGGCATATCCGGTCAAAGAGGGGGCGGAGTAGTCCTTCCGCCTGCCCCTCTACTTAGACCAATGTGCCAGAGCACGCGCAGCGGACGCACGCAGCGGGCGCGCCAAAGGCACGCCTAAGGCAAGCCAGTCTGCGCCCGTCCGCGACCAGGACCCCTGCTCCTCACAATACAGACCTCAAGAGCCCGCTCGCCTATTCTAGAGACGCACTCATGGCGCTAAACAGACATGCCCCTGTCACGCACGCAATGTGCATAAAAGCATCCCCAGAACACACTGAAGGGCCATACTCATGCATAAACTGCAAATGGTGCAGCTTAGCATAGATCGAGTGGCCACACAAAGAAATGGGTAACCAGCCAAAACTCAAATGCATATATTTTAATGCTAGATCGGTACCCAAGCACTCTTTCGAGATCTGGGACACTATCAAGGAGATCGATCCCGACCTAGTCTTTATTACCGAAACCTGGCTGGACGGAAATAACTGCCCTGATATTGCAAACGCCCTACCCCCTAAATATATAATATTAAGACAAGATAGGAAAGGACGAAAGGGAGGGGGGCTTGCTATCCTATTTAAAGACGACCTCAACTGTCTCCCTATCACAGTAGCCCAGCTCGGAGAGCACGAACTACTACCATTTCAAGTATCTAAAGGGAACCACATTCTACTAGGTGGAGCCGTGATATATAATCCCCCTGGTTATAAAGCAGAATTCAGCGCCAAGCTGCTCACACAGCAATTCCCCGCCTGCCTAAAATACAAAAACTTTATGATGGTCGGAGATTTCAATGTGCACTTCGAAAAGCTAGACAACTTGGTGGCCACACACCTGAACAACGACATGCAGATCCTTCAACTTAAACAATGGATCCAAGGTCCCACACACAACGCAGGTCACACATTGGACTTATTGTTTACCAATATTGAGTCCACTACGATTGAGGAGATTAAACCAGTCACCTGGACGGACCACTCATTAATTACCTTCTCATTTACCCAACCTGCGATACCTACTAGAGCTCCCATACCCACGCACGGAACATACCGTCACTCCTGACTCGTTTCAGCTCCATTGGTCAACTGATAATCTGGAAGAGTTAGGAACCCTTCCCACTGACAGAGGCGCAGCGAATCTCGAAAGGGAGATCACCAACACATTGGATCTATGTGCTCCCAAACTTAAATCTAAATCCACAAAAAGAATTATATCAGAAAAGTGGTACACACCAGAACTTAAGACACTAAAAAAGAAGTGCAAAACATTGGAACATAATTGGAGAATGTCCAGATCAGACATTGACAAGTTATCTTACAAAACCGATCTTAAGAACTATAATCATGCTACCAAAAAAGCCAAAAGGACATATTTTGCTCAAAGAATAAACGAAAACAGCAATTCAGTAAGAGAGCTATATAAAATCGTACGAGAGTTATGCAAACGGACCTGCATGTCCCAAACTCTGCATCCCTCAGCAGAAGGCTGTGAAATGATCAGCAACTTCTACATAGACAAAATAAGCACAATTTACTCGACATTTAATATTAATGCCCCAGCAGACCCCACTAATTGAGAAAGTACGGACCCTCATTCCGAAGCTCATGCAAAACTGGGCAGCTTCCCCCTGTTCACTGAAGAAGTCGCCAAGACTATGGGAGAAGTTAAATCGGGATCGCCCCTTGATCCTTGTCCACACTTTATTTTTAGGCAGGTCATACCTACCCTTACCCCATTCATTACGCAGCTATTTAACAAATCTCTAGAAACGGCAGTCTTCCCTGAGATCTGGAAACAGGCCATAGTAACCCCTCTACTGAAGAAGGCGGGCTCAGATGTGACCAACCCGGTCAATTATAGGCCAATTTCCCAACTCCCATACCTCTCCAAGGTAATGGAGAAGTTGGTCAATAGACAGCTGTCTAACTATTTAGAAGACAATGACCTGCTAGACCCCTCCCAAACGGGCTTCAGGGCTGCCAACAGCACAGAAGCAACTCTCCTGGCCGTCTTGGATAACGCAAGAGCATTTCTGGACCAGGGTAAGGCTGTGGCCCTGATCCTTTTAAACCTGTCGGCGGCGTTCGACACGGTCTCTCACCACCTCCTACTAGGAAATCTGCACGGAAAAGGGATACACGCAAAAGCCCTTCAAAGGCTCAGTTCGTTTGAGCAACAGAACTCAAACTGTGCAACTGGGTGCCTTCTCTTCAAGACCAAAAATATTAAGTTGTGGCGTCCCGCAGGGAGCATCCCTTAGCCCCACTCTATTTAATGCCTAGGTCTCACCCTTGGCAAAAATTGGTACGAAGTGGGGATTCGGTGTGTGCTCTTATGCGGATGACACGCAACTAACAATAGCCATTGGAGATGGGCACAAGGACACGAAAAGAAAACTTAGTAGCTGTCTCACTGAAATGGCAAACTGGATGTCGGACCACTGCTTAAAGCTCAACGCAGACAAATCCGAAATTCTGCTCCTCGGTGGAGCTAACCACATCTGGGACGCATCCTGGTGGCCCCACTCACTTGGAGACGCCCCAGCACGCAAGCAGTGCGCAAAAAACTTGGGTGTGATAATTGACAACAAATTATCTATGCAGGACCATGTACGAACACTATGTGGAAAAAGCTTCGCCATACTGAAGCTTCTAAAAAGGCTATTTCCCTGGATCCCCCTAGAAAGCAGAAGGAAAGTCACACAGGCCCTGCTGGTTAGCAGACTGGACTATGGAAATGCTCTCTTTATGGGCATGCCAGACTACCACTTCAAACGCCTACAGGTGGTGCAAAACGCTGCAGCCAAATTGGTGTGTAACAAGGGCAAATATAGCTCAGCGACGGACTGCCTAAAACAACTTCACTGGCTGCCCATGCGCCAAAGAGCAAGATTTAAGCTCTTAGGGCATACCCATAAGGCACTCCACCACACTGGCCCCAAGATTCTTCAGAATAAAATAAGATTCTACATCCCACCCAGATGCCTAAGGTCACGACATCAAGCGTGTGTCGAAACGATAAGGATCAAAAAGTCCAGGGCAGGAGGTCGCACCTTTTCGTATCTCGCAGCACTGCAATGAGCTTCCAGTTGAACTTAGGATGATTAAAGAATACACCACTTTCAGGAAGAAACTCAAAACACACTTATTCCCTAAAGACTGATGCCACATCCAATAGCTATACCGACCCTACGCACCACTATTCCGTTACGTCAGCGCCGTGATATTCCACCAGGATGAATGTCGCGCTATATAAATAAATAAATAGAGGTCAAGAGAAGTGCAGAAAAAGAAAGAAACGTGCAGAAAGAAGCAACAGAAATGCAGAAAGAGGCAAGAGGCGCAGAGGGAAGCAAGAGTGGCTTGCACACCATTAGTACCAATTTAACACCCACATTTAGCAATAAGTAACACGTGACCATTCTAGGTTTGCAAAGGGCCTTCCACCACGCTGCAACACTTCTCGCTGCATTTTTGGTAACGTTTGACCCGTTTCAGCTAGAAACAAGGCTTTTTTTGTTCAAATCTGCAGATTAGGGTGCAGATGATGAACTATGTGGCTAATGCAGAAAATGTATATTTGTGCGAAAGTCGGTGCAGCCAAACAGTCACATAATTCCAGTGGCCCTGCTCATACCTCTGACTAGGTCCACAAGTGCTCCTCAGTGATTCCATCTTTTTTTGTCTCACTGAGTTCATAGTTGAGCTTCTATGAAAACGAGGAAGAGTAAACCTGAGGTTACCACTCCACAACACAGACTACCATACCACATAATTACTCTCCATAACACATAATCCCACTCTACATAATTCCTATACACTAAATACCACATGCTTTCTATCCACATAATTCCATTGCACAACATACCACATAATTCCACTACACACAACGTACATCCACTCCACTCCCAAAAACTTTAGTAAAAAACTTTTGCATTTACAACGCCAATAGCTCTAATTCTCGCAAATGCGAAACCAATTACATTCCAAACACTTCTTTAACTAGTAGTCGCGTTTGCAGAGTGGTGGAGAAAGGGTGCTGGGCCTCCGACCAGCGCTCAGGAATTCCGGTGCATAGGGCTTACAGGAGGTACCAGTAGGGCTTCTTGGCCCCCAAAGTCCCTCAGGAGTAAATTGGACTTCATCCCCCATCCCGTAGTCTGCCAGGAGGCGTGTTTGCAGAATGGTCTCCGAAGACGTCTTAGCAATCCCACTGTGCGGGACTTACTGGAGGTAACAAGAGGGGTAGTTGGCCCCCAAGGACATCCTTGGGGGCCAACTACCCCTCCTATTACCTCCAGTAAGTCCCACACAGCAGCATTGCTAAGTTCGAAGAGCAGGCCTCACCCCCTTTGCCCACCACTCTACAAACGCGCTCCCTGGCGCACTCTTGGATGGGGATTGAAGTCCCCTTCGCTGCTGGGGGTCCTTTAGGGGCCAACTAGCCTACCTCTTACCTCCAGTAAGCCCCACGCAGTAGGATTGCTGAGAGGTAGACAAAGGCCACGCCCCCTTTCTCCACCACTCTGCAAACATGCCCCCTGGCGCGTTGTTAGTTGGGGAATTAATTCCCCTTGAATGCTGAGGGTCCCTGGGGGCCAACTAGCCCACCAGGTACCTCCAGTAAGCGCCACAGAGCTGCGTTGCAGAGAGGTGTAAAAAGGGGCGTGGCCTCGGACCACCTCTCTGCAACGCAGTTCTGTGGCGCATATTGGAGGTACTTGGTGAGCTAGTTGGCCCCCAGGGACCCTCAGTATTCAAGGGGAATTAATTCCCCAACTAACAACGCGCAAGGGGGCGCGTTTGCAGAGTGGTGGAGAAAGGGGGCGTGGCCTCCGGAGAGATGCCGGCTTTCTTTTTTTGTAAAAGGGGGGCTGTGTGGCCCCAGTTTTTTTTTTTTTTACTTTTTTGGGGCCCTGGGGACCCCATCCCCCAGAGCCTGACCACTTTTTCTTAAAAAAAAAAATAATAATTTAAATCGGGAAGGGGGCCGCGTGGCCCGGGGCATGACCAGAATTGTGTTTTTTTTTATTTATATTTGGAGGGGGACCACGTGGCCCCCCCTCCTAAGGCCAATTATGGCCCCGGGGACCCCATCCCCTGGGGCCAGCCTTTCCCTTTTTTTTTTTTTTTTTTATTATTCGGGAGGGGGTTGCGTGGCCCCCCTCCAGGGCCACTTCTGGCCACGGGGACCCCGGGGCCTGGCCTCTCCGTTGGGGACCGTGGGGGGAGCCCCAATTCCCCCACGGTCCCGCCGGCTCCCCGCCTCCTGCGGGAGCCGGCATTGCTTTTCCACAAGGGGAGCTGCTGGCATGCAGCTCCCCTTGTGGAAAAGCAATCCTGCTTTGCTTCATTCAGCTCTCGCTTCAATGAAGCAAAGCAGAGTTTGCTATGGCAGGGCGGGAGCCGCACGGCTGCCGCCCTGCCATAGCAAACAGCAGTGTCTTACGGGTGGGCACCCCGGGACACTGCAGGAGCCGGCCCTGGGGGGTGGCGGTCCCCAGGGCCATCGAGGGCTCCAGGAGGGGGGCCGCGCGGCCCCCCTCCCAACTATTTATAGCCCCGGGGAGGTGGTGGTCCCCGGGGGTCCGTAACGGACCACCGCATTTGAATACAGAGTGCCCCGGGGAGGTGGTGGGTCCCGGGGCAGTGTGGGGGCCTTGAGCGTCAGGGTGTTTTTACCCTGCCCCCTTTTCTTGTTTTTTTACCTTTCTTTTACCTTTTTATTTCTCCCTCCGTCCGAGGCACAAGATGGCTGCCAACACTTCCTGGTTTGAAGTGTTGGCAGCCAATCGGAGGCAAGCTCGTGCTTGTGTGGTTAGTCTCCGCCCAGATATCGAAAGTTTTTTTTTTTTTTTTTATTTCTCAGGAACTACTGAACGGATTTACACCATTTAAAACAAGCATTTGCAATGCAATAGGTCTCGCATTTACGCGAGTTTGAGCTATTGGCATTGTAAATAACAATGCCTTTTATTTAGGTTTTGGTTTTTAAAACAAATAAAAGGCATTGTCATTTACAATGCCAATCATGATTAGCATGACCTCCTCTGTAAATCCCTAGTACATAATAGGGCAGGGGGATTAAAACTGAGTAACTAACTTGTCACATGAGGCCCTACCCCCAACTTAAAACGCGCCACGGGGTGCGTTTGCACAGTGGTGAAGGGAGGGGGCGGGGCCTGTGGTGACATGTGTGCAAACACGCCCTGTGGTGTGTTTGAAGTTGGGGGATAAAGTCCCCTTGAATCCTGAGGGTCCCTGGGGCCCAACTAGCCCACCAGGTACCTCCAGTAAGCACTACAGAGCCGCGTTGCAGAGAGGTGGTCCGAGGCCACGCCCCTTTTTACACCTCTCTGCAACGCAGCTCTGTGGCGCTAACAGGGAGCGCGAATCCTGCCGAAGAAAAAATTATCGAAGCGCGGTCTCCCGCGCTTCGATGTTAGTTGGCCCCCGGGTGGGCCAAGTCCCGGGGGCATGCTGGGGGGGTTAATTTTATGTGTGGGGGCCTCTAAGGGCTCCCCAAGCCCCGGGGACCACCACCCCCCGGGGCTTCTTTTTTAAATTAAAAACCTGTGTGGGGGGCTCCAGCCCCCACACGCCCGGAGACCACCACCTCCCCGGGGCACTAAGAAAAATTAAAATGGGGGTCCGTTTTGGACCCCCAAGCCCCGGGGACCACCACCTCCCCGGGGCTTTCAAAATGTAGGGAGGGGGGCCGCGCGGCCCCCCTCCTGGAGCCTGTGGTGGCCCTGGGGACCGCCACCCCCCAGGGCCGGCTCCTGCAGTGGCCCGGGGTGCCTACCCCCGGGACACTGCTGTTTGCAATGACAGGACGGGAGCCTCGCGGATCCCGTCCTGTCATTGCAAACTTGCTTTGGATATTGGAAGAGAGAGCAGGGAAACCTGCTCTCTCTTCCAATATCCAAAGCCGATGCTTTTCCACATGGGGAGCTGCATCTTAGCAGCTCCCCATGTGTACAGCAATGCCGGCTCCCGTAGGACACGGGGAGCCGGCGGGACTGTGGGGGCTTGGGGACCCCCACAGTCCCCAACGAGAGGCCAGGCCCCGGGGGATGGGGTCCCCGGGGCCATAAGTGGCCACGGAGGGGGGCCACGCAGCCCCCCTCCCCAAAGTAAAAAAATGGGGAAAAAATTAAAAAAAAGTGCAAGGCCGACCCGGGGGATGGGGTCCCCGGGGCCTTAAATGGCCTGAGGAGGGGGCCACGCAGCCCCCTCCAAATAAAAAAAGAGGCCATGCCCCGGGGGATGGGGTCCCCGGGGCCAATACAGGCCCAGGGAAAGGGGGCCACGCGGCCCCCTTCCCGTTTTTTATTTTTATTTTAATTTAAAAAAAGGGGTAAGGCCCTGAGGGATGGGGTCCCCAGGGCCTAAAAATAGAAAAAAGGAAGGGGGGCCACACAGCCCCCCTTCAGGGGGGGGGGGGAAACAAAAAACGATCGGGCCCGTAGGCCCCGCCCCCTTCCTTCACCACTCTGCAAACGCGCCCCCTGGCGCGTTTGCAGAGGGGGAACGAATTCCCCTTGAATACTTGGGGTCCCTGGGGGCCAACTAGCCCACCAGGAACCTCCAGTATGCGCCAGGGGCTGCCTTGCAGAGAGGTGTACAGAGGCCACGCCCCTTTTACACCTCTCTGCAACGCAGCTCTATGGCGCTTTTTGGAGGTATATGGTGGGCTAGTTGCACCCCAGGGACCCTCAGGATTCAGGGGAGTTAATCCCCGACTTAAAACGCGCCACGGGGCGCGTTTGCACAGTGGTGAAGGGAGGGGCGGGGCTTCAGGTGACATGTGTGCAAACAGGCCCCGTGGCGCGTTTTAAGATGGGGAATTAAATCCTCTTCAATCCTGAGGGTCCCTGGGGGCCAACTAGCCCAACAGGTACGTCCAGAAAGCGCCACAGAGCTGCGTTGCAGAGAGGTGTAAAAGGGGTGTGGCCTCTGTACATGTCTCTGCAACGCAGCCCCTGGCGCATACTGGAGGTTCCTGGTGGGCTAGTTGGCCCGTAGGGACCCTCATGATTCAACGGGACTTAATCCCCCAACTTAAAACGCGCCACGGGGCGCGTTTGCACAGACGTCACCTCAGGCCCCGCCCTCCCTTCACCATTGTGCAAATATTCCTCTAAAATCAGCCGAAATACGAATTCTGATTTACTCACCTGTTATCAGGAGAGACCCCAGTGCTGCATCTTTCAGCCCAGTACTAATCCTGAAAAGTAATTTTAACCGTACTTACCAGTAACTTGAATTTCCTTCCATAGGCTAACATTGACTGGTTTCACTTGGAAATTCTTCTAAGTGTGGAGTTTTGGAACTTTAAAATATTCCTCTAAAATCAGCCGAAATCCGAATTCTGATTTACTCACCTGTTATCAGGAGAGACCTCAGTGCTGCATCTTTCAGCCCAGTATTGGTCCTCAAAAGTAATTTTAACCGTACTTACCGGTAACTTGAATTTCCTTCATAGGCTAACATTGACTGGTTTCACTTGGAAATTCTTCTAAGTGTGGAGTTTTGGAACTTTAAAATATTCCTCTAAAATCAGCCGAAATACGAATTCCGATTTACTCACCTGTTATCAGGAGAGACCTCAGTGCTGCATCTTTCAGCCCAGTACTGATCCTCAAAAGTAATTTTAACCGTACTTACCGGTAACTTGAATTTCCTTCATAGGCTAACATTGACTGGTTTCACTTGGAAATTCTTCTAAGTGTGGAGTTTTGGAACTTTAAAATATTCCTCTAAAATCAGCCGAAATACGAATTCCGATTTACTCACCTGTTATCAGGAGAGACCTCAGTGCTGTATCTTTCAGCCCAGTACTGATCCTCAAAAGTAATTTTAACCGTACTTACCAGTAACTTGAATTTCCTTCCATAGGATATCATTGCCTGCTTTTTGCTGAAAAAGTTTCTAAGTGTTGATTTTTGAAACCTACAAATATTCCTCTAAAATCAGCCGAAATCCGAATTCTGATTTACTCACCTGTTATCAGGAGAGACCTCAGTGCTGCATCTTTCAGCCCAGTACTGATCCTCAAAAGTAATTTTAACCGTACTTACCAGTAACTTGAATTTCCTTCCATAGGCTAACATTGACTGGTTTCACTTGGAAATTCTTCTAAGTGTGGAATTTTGGAACTTTAAATTATTCTTCTAAAATCAGCCGAAATACGAATTCCGATTTACTCACCTGTTATCAGGAGAGAACCCAGTGCTGCATCTTTTAGCCCAGCACTGACCCTGAAAAGTAATTTTAACCGTACTTACCAGTAACTTATCTTTTCTTCCATAGGAATCCATTGTCTGGTTTTCAGCAGAAAAGTTTCAAAGTGTCGATTTTCACAAACTACAAATATTCCTTAAAAATCGCCTGTATGACTTAAACGCATTCTTTCAACTGTTTACAGGAGATGCACCAGTGCTGGATCCAGGATCCAACACTGAGTAAGAAAAAGTAACGATAACAGTTTTTACCTGCTAAGTGAATTTCCTTCCATAGGATAACATTGGTGATTCTATGAGAAAAAGTTTCTAAGTGTCAACTTTTAAAATACAATAATATTCCTTAAAAATCACGACTGTAACCAAAACGCTTTTACTCAACTGTTTACAGGAGATGTACCAGGACTGAATCTAGGATCCAGTCCTGTGGTTAGAAAAGTAATCCATAAAGTAACTAATTGCATTTAACTAGAAATTCACATTGAGCTGAATGTTGCATTGTGTTTGAAAATGTGTTGCCCATTGCAACAACTGTAACTACTGTACTTAAAGTCTATTGCCTATGTGCAAAGTATTTAAACTAAAGTAATTCATTCTGAGAAAGTATTTTTGTAATGTAATGTATAATGTAATTACAATGTAATTTAAAAAATAAAATGTAAAAGAAATTGTTTCTAAAAATGTAGTAAATCAGTATGAAAAAAATTAATATAAAAATTAATACATTTAAAAATTGTCATTTAAAAAACCTTTGAAATTCACTGAAAAAACCGTAGGTTTCAGGCACGTTATAGTTACAAATTAGCATTTTAAAAACCTTTGAAATTCACTGAAAAACCGTAGGTTTCAGACACGTTATAGTTAGAAATTAGCATTTAAAAAACCTTTGAAATTCACTGAAAAAACCATAGGTTTTAGGGACAGTTATAGTTAGTTGGACATTGCACTCGTACAAAACCCGTGAAATTCCCCCGTTATAGTTAGTTCAGCTAACTATAACTCGCGCCTCGCAATGCACTGCTGATGACGTCACATATTACATCACTCATGACATGGTCAGTGACATCACTGATGACATCACTGATGACATCACCCAGTGACTGTGTGTTTCTGTAAAGTTTAAATATGTTTAATATATATAGGGAAAGGCGTATTGAAGAATGAGTGGGTGTATAAGTGTCTGAATGGATGATTTAGTACGTGCGTGACTGACTCTACAAGTGAGTGATTAAACGTATCTTACTGAATGCATGGGTTAGTGACTAAACTGTGAATGTCTGTATCCGTCTGTTGGTGTGTAAGTGGATGCATGGATTTGCGAATAGCTACATGAGTGTCTATATGGGTTATTGATTGGTTCTATGAGTATCTGTATGGGTGCCTGCGTGTTTGTGTGGATGGGGTGTGTGCGACTGTGCATAGATGTGTGAGTGGGTGATTCACTGGGTGGATGGTTTCAAGAGTGCATCTGTGATAGACTGTATGGGTGGGTAAGTGTGTGTAAGAGTGTGTTAGTGAGTGAATGTATGTCCCAGTGGTACATGTGTGAGTAACTACATATGTGAAAGGCAGTATATATGTGTATTGGAGTATATAAATAGCTATAAGCGAGAGTGAGTGATTGTGATAGTGGCTGTATGGATGAGTGTGTGCTTGTATCAGTGATTGTATAAGAGCGTAACAATGTGCTAGTATTTGTATGATTAAGTGAGCTGGTGTGTGTATAACTGTATAGGTGAGTAAATGGCAGTGTGTTTAATTATTTGCATGACTGACTAGGTGTGTGAGTACCTCTATGGATGAGTGGCGGTGTGTGAGTGTCTATATAGGAGTAAGAGTGCATATGATAGTCCTGTACTGAGTGACCATAAGTATGAGTGACTGTACGGGTGAGTGAGTGGATGTGTGTGTGTAGACCTAAGAATCAGTGAGTGGGTATGTAGTTATTGGTGTTGGAGTGTCTATGGTTTTGCGAATGGCACTCTGTAATTTAGATTGGGTGTATCAAAGGTTATATTAGGGTGTGAGGAGCTGCATCAGATTATCACGTGGATGATGTCATCAGTGATGTCATTTGAGATGTCATCAGTGATGTCACTGACCATGTCATAAGTGATGTAATATGTGACGTCATCAGCAGTGCATTGCGGGGGCGCGAGTTATAGTTAGCTGAACTAACTATAACGGGGGAATTTCACCGGTTTTGTATGAGTGCAATGTCCAACTAACTATAACTGTCCCTAAAACCTATGGTTTTTTCATTGAATATATATATATATATATATATATATATATATATATATATATATATATATATATATATATATATATATATATACTTCCCTTTGAGTAACTGCATTCTGCACTTACGCATGAAGCACCTCGGCACACAAAGTAGTTTCCTTCAGTGTGTGGGACTACTATAGCAATGTGAGCTTGAGACACAAATTTTTTTGTGCTTTCTGCCCATATTTTTATTACATTGGTGGGGACCCTGCAGCTCCCACAACAATAACATTTTACAACAAGCATTGGCAAAGCCAATAGCTCTCGCCTATGTGAGATCTACTGGCTTTGCCAATGTTTCAAAGCCATGTTGCAACAAGGCTGAAAGTGAAGGGGAAAAAAAGCTGTACGAGACAGCCAGCATTGACCGTGTCGTAGCGCCTTTTCTATTGTGATTTTTTTTTTTTACTTTCAGCGATGCCATGCCATGCAATGCAATGCCGCACTGAAGCCAGCGCTAGTCTCTTGAACTGGGCAGTCTCAGAGCAGCTCCAAGCACAGGCAGTGTGCCAAGCAGCCTGGCAGCAGGAACGTTACTGTGTAATGGGAAGATACACTGTTCAAGATCACTGTGGTGGTGGAATCCAGGTATTATTGTGAGACTTACTAATGGAAAAGGTTGTACGGAAGTTAATTGCTCGTCACTTGACCTTGATATCTTGTGTCCTCCACAAGGGCTACCACCTTCCCATTACTGGTGAGGTTTAGATTTTTTAAAGCTAATTGAAATCGCCTGAAATGTGTCCCTTCAAGCCGCTACAGCCCCTCAACATCATAATGCCCGGGGGCGTGGAGAAAGGATGCCAAACATGTCAACGATACATTCATGTGAGTCGAATGTAAGCGGCTGTGTTTGAAATGTAAATGGATGTGAAAAAGTAAGTCTGGTTTCTAATGTTGCGCCGTCAGTTGCAAAAGTAAATTGCTTGGTGGCTTCTAGCAGTAGTACTGAACGAGGGTAAATGTCGATCTTGCCCATTACTGTGTAGCATTGAAACAGATATTGAAAATTAAAAACGACAAATAGTATATTGCATTTCAAACAGACTATTAATTTTTTTAATAAGTTCACACATGATGCGCTATTTAAGGGTTCTGTCACAGCCTCGTAAATGGAACATAGGAGGATCACCTGTGGGCTCCATGCAGAGACTAGTCTGCATTCCTCTTTTCTATAAACGCTCCCACTTTGAAGTCAGCAGAAAGCACAAGCTATCTTGAAGACACAGCTTGACATTTGACATCAGTCTTTGAAAGCACAGCAAATGTCACGATATAAGAACAAGATTTAAAGGCATGTGTACAGAAAGGGAGCTCTCAGAAGAATAAATGCTAAAACTTTATTTTCCAGTATTCTGGCTATTACCGCCAGAAAAATCACGAAGTAGAAAAAACTCAATTTCCCATCCCTCCTCTGATGTCACACCAAATATCCTGTCACTGGATATAAATAGTTCGCTCACATACCTTACATCCTGAATTCCCCAAGCATAGTGATATTATTAATATTGAAGTAATGTGGTTCTGTGAACTGGCAGCCAAAAGGTTATGGATGAGGAATAGTGCTGCAGGAGATTAGGCCTATTTGTCCAAAGGATAAAATAAACATAAAAACGTGTTGTCCTCAACCCAAAACAATATGCCCAGGGAATCAGGCAATAGGAGTGCCACACTCCTGCTTTAGTGGTGGCTGCCTGTAAGCGTGCTCCATAGCAAGCACATTTCAATATATGTTTTGTTAATGCTTTAACAAAATACATTCAACAATAGCCACTATGCATAAGTGTGTCGATGGTCTATAAATGCATTTTGTTAAAGTGTTAACAAAATACATTCAAAGATGGCTGCCGTTGATGCGCGGGATCCAGGGTGACCATCTCAGCCTAGCCAGAGATGAGCCCAAAGTCAGGGCCCTAAGAGCAAACAAGCATTAGCAAAGCCAAGAGACTTCACTGACAAGATCCATTTGCTTTACCAATTGTTGTTTGGAACTTTTGTGCGCCAACCAGGTTACATCCACAGTTGTCAAGTTCAGGAAATGCATGAGTGGCATAATTTAAGCGTATACAAGCGAGAGTTTCGGTTTATCCACATAAATGAACGTAGTGAATCTAAACAGAACCACACATTCGCTCAAAGGGTAATGGCTGAAATGGGGAGGTCGTTAACTCAGAGTAATGAAGATTACCAGTAAGTAACTAGCCATTCCATCACTTGTGATAAGCAAGGTAGTTGTACCTTTTAAAAAGACAATACCTGTACCACTTTGCAGAAGGCATATATTTAATGACTAAGTAATTGCATGCTATTGGGACTCACAGGGGTTAGTTACACGTAGCCACATCTTCTGCCAAGAGAAAGGTCTGTTTCTGTTCAAAGTGGATGCTGATTGTCACCATATAAACACCAATTGCAGGCATCCCAGACTATGCCCCTTAAAGCCTTTAAAGTTGTTTTTAAGATGTTTTCTCTAAAATGAATGTGGAAGCTGAACACAGTTTACTTATTAAAATATTTTATGGAATAAATATCAAATCCAAAAAACACAATTTTAAAGAAGAACACCCTCATACTTTGAATCGAGACATAATAAAGACATGTAATATCTGTTCACATTTGGTCTGAATACCCCAAGCTTAGTTATATTGAAGCCAACATTCAAGGGAGGAGGAATGGGAAACAGGACTGTGATGGGGAAGTCGCTGCCTCGGTGTAAAGAAGATTAACGGTAATAAATCAGCAATTACCTCCTCGTCTGACCTCCCCATCACAGTTATTACCCTTTGAGTTGATACCCAAGACATAGAGGCTCCAATGAAGACAAACATTGCAAATGATGCTCAATTCCACTCATTTAATAACAATACAGTAATCTTGATTACATAATCAACGATCTTTTAAAGATTTCAAAACTGAACTCCAAAAGATGTACCAGCATTCTTCCCCACCCAAATCTGTAATGTGTCATAAAGTGATTACGTAGAAGGCCTTGCACCCTTAAATATGTCGGGCATAGAGGTCCCTTTAAATGATGGCCAAGAAGCTGCAAACATTCTCGTTGATCTTCCATGTATCAGATTAGGCAAAGTCTCACCTCTTGCCCCATCTGCACAAAGTTGCACTGGATGGTTTCAAACCCGGACCTCCAACGCCAAAAGTAACGAACATTGCCTCCACCTTTTGAACTCCTGCTGTTGGACACAATTTGGAAAAACTCTCTTCACATCCAATGTTTGAAGCAGGAAACTTCAAAAAAAGCCCAGAATATAAAAGAGCCCCCAACTCTCCTTGCCGATGTAACCGATACCAGAAAAACCACCTTTAAAGTGAGAAATGACATGGGAACCTGATCTAATGGTTCAAATGAAGGAAACAACATTGCTTCCAACACCAACTGTAATTTCCAAGGAGGAACCGGAGAACTATACACTGGCCTTTTTAGAGAAAAAATAACCTCTTTAATAGTCTTGCAACCAAAGAAACTAGGGAATCATACTCTGGACTGTTTAAAGCTTCAATTGCTGCCTATTGAGCTCTTCCCAAGAGGAAGCCATCCTTTAAGAAATCTAGCACTCTGACCATATCTATCAGCAAACCTGTTGAGCCCTTTGAAATACACCACTTAGCAAAATTCTGCCAATGCTTTGCCTACGTTTTCCATGTTGCTGGATGACTTGACTGCTGGATAAATTAGGCAATTTCTGGACAAAAATCCTTGGATTCCAGTGCTAACTTTTCAATAGCCAAGCCCCCAATTGGAGATGCCTCAGGTCTGTAAGAGTCAGCTATGGACCCACTAAAGGATATGGATCTAGGGAAATTCTCGACACAAAGCACTGCTAACTGGAAAAGCAAGGGAAACCACAGGCAAAGGTTCCAACATGAAGCCACTAAAAGTACTCTCACCTGATCTTGTTTGATCTTTAATAACACTTTTTGAATCATAAGGTCTGGAGGAAAAGGTTATGTAAACTCCCTTGGCAATCTGAATGCCACTGCATCTACCTTTCAAGTGGGGGCGGGGGGGGGATAAGTATGCAAAGACGTGGTAGCACAGCAATCTCTTCTGAAGCAAATAGGTCTATCTGGGGAAGACCAAACGTCTCTACGAGTTCCTGAAAGACATCGTTGCTCAATGACATTGATAAAAGAAGCAAAAAACCTTGCTCAAATAGTTTGCCTGGAAATTCTGTGAATTTGTGAGATGAATAAGCCTCAGACAACAAATTAAACTCTGTCATGTTAAACCATTCAATGCAGGAGCTCATGCACTCTTTTGATGATTCAAGTAACAAACCGCCACTCTGTTGTCTGACCAGATCGGAACTTCCTGTTGAAAAATCTGTGCTGCAAAGTGAATTGAGGTCAACTGAACTGCTTTCAACTTTCTCCAGTTGGAAGAGGCTTGTGCCTCCTGTGTTGACCACAGACCCTGAACCGTCTGCCGACCCAGAACCGCCCTCCACCCCAATTCACTGGCATCTTTTGTCATATCGCCACTGGATGGGAGAACAGTAACCCCTTGTTCCAATTTCCCTCCACCAGCCACCATTGCATCTACTGAGATAACTGGGGATTAATTGAAATAGCTGCTCATAGACCTCTGAACTGGGGCTCCATTCTGACAGCAGGTAATTCACCACTGGATACATGTGAGGTCTGGCCCATGGCAGGATCGTCACTGTCAAGGGCATCAATCCCTGCACTCTCAACCACTGCTTGGCTGTGGAAGTCTGAGGTGACAGAAGAATCCTCAATTTGAACTGGAATGTCTTTATCCTTGCCCGGGGGAAAAACACTTTCCCCAGATCTGTTCTGAAGTGTGTGCCAATAAACTGCAGATCCTGACATGGTACCAACTGGGACTTTTCCTGGTTTATCAACAGTCAATGCTGTGCCACCACTCCCTGGTCTGAATTTGTGCCTTAGAAAAATAAGATGAACAAATTAACAAATCATATGGATACAGAAAAATCTGAATTCCCTTCGAAGGTAAAAATCTCACCAGTGGAGCCAATACCTTTTTAAACACCCTGCAAGAAGACGAAAGGACAAAAAACAATACCTGTTACTGGTAGTGTTCATTGTTCACACAAAACAGCAAAAACATACGAGACGCTGGGTGGACTGACACATGCAGGTATGAATCTTTTAAAACAGGAGATGTCAAAAAGTCTCCCTTTGATAAGAACAGGACAATTAGCTGCAAAGTCACTATCGTGAATCTTTTGGGAGGTATAAAAGAGTTCACTCTTTTCAGATCCAGAACAGGACTTAAGTTTCCATTTTGTTTTG
The DNA here is from genome assembly GCA_963921515.1 of Calotriton arnoldi. NCBI lineage: Eukaryota > Metazoa > Chordata > Amphibia > Caudata > Salamandridae > Calotriton > Calotriton arnoldi. The sequence continues at coordinate 948,506 of CAWUFW010006665.1, forward strand.
CTACCAAAAATAAGTTTGAATTTGTCCCTTCTTTCTGGTGAACTGGTACCTTTAAAATTGCCTTTTTTTTAAAGCAATTTCTGAACTCCGGTTAATAGGGCCTCTCTTTTTGCTGGAGCAACTGGAAGAGGAGTTTTGTAAAAAATGAAAATCTACTATAACCTTTTTGAATCGTCTGTAACACCCAATTGTCCTTTATTGAGACCTTCAATGCATCCAAAAAATACTTGAGGCGACCTCCCACCAGCAACATCACCTCTGCAATGGCACAGTCATGACTTCCGGCTTGGTTGTCCTGGGGCTAATGAACTTGGCTGCTGGACCTGTGTTTTTCTGAGGAAGGGGCTACTCGGCCACGGCCCTACCCTCGATTGGGCTAACTTCCCATCTTTGCTTGAAAAGATAGACCAAATGCCCTCCGAGAACTAAAGGAGGCTGACTAACTGGGGCTAACAATTTTGCATCCTCTACAGATTTCTTAATCATCACCTCCAACTGATCTCTAAACAACCTGGAACCAGAAAAAGGGATCTTCATCAGGAGATTCTTCTGCGATGCTTCAGCTTTCTGTGGCCTTATCCAAAGCTGCATACAAGCCGCCACCGAGGAACCAGCTGCTGCTGCTGCACTCAGAGTCATAGGAAAGCCTGACAAGAAGTGCACCTGATGCTCGGTCATAGCTAAATTGCCATAATGTCTGCTTCTTGCTGAAGATTTGCTACCTCGTAAAAATCCTTTATCAAGGACTGTACAACATAGCTGGTATATGTTGGACCTTGATAGCAAAATTAGATGCTGCATAAGACCTTTTGATTGCCAAATGCATCCTCTTATCCACAATATCTGAAGAGACCTTATCCTCAGAAATAATCGTAGTCTGGTTAGACAAGCCCGCCATCAAGGAATCTACCTTTACCAGTGTCGGGAACTCATCCGCAAAGCCTTGCAGAGGATAACGCTTCACTAGAAAACAAGGAAAGGAACGTCTATGTCATTCTATTCCCATTCCATGACATTCCGAACAACTTTATGAAGATGCAAAGACTCTGGCTCTTTTTGTAATAACTTTCATTCTCATCTGTTGTCAGGGCGTCAGAGAAAGCCATATCATCTCAAATATGTTAAAAATTTATTTGAGATCAGAACTCTGAATGAATCTCCAAAATCCCTCCTCCACATCATTATCTGGGTCCAGAGTGACTGGGATGTCTTTCGTAGGTCTCTTTGGAGAAGCAGAAGACTTCCTTGCCTTAAAACAGAGTAGCTACAGACGGATGGTTCTTGAGCTGTAAGTCAGCCATTGTAGAAATTGGCTGACAGGGTTCCCCCTCCTCAGCCTCTACATGCTTCCATTTTGCTGCCTGCTTGCCTTCCTCCATTATGTAAATGGGGAGGTTTTGCAGGACTTCCTTAAATACATGGACGAATAGCAACCAACAACCAATAAAAATATGCCACATACTGATGGGAGAAGACCACTCCTTCCTGCAACAGAAAAGCTCCTGGAAAACCAACAATCAATCAGAAAACAGGAAAGCCGATTGGGAGCCTATCCCATAGTTTTCGCAGCCACTCTTAGCAAACGTGCTCCCACAAGCCGCCGCCACCCAACACAGGGCAAAGAACAACAAGAAAGACGATCTGGAGCCTATCCCATGGCTACCTGGAGGATAGCAAGCTGCCAATCACAGCGCGGCCCCTTTGGCCCAACCGTGCCCGAACAGTACAGTGAAAAGGCAAAAAAACCTGCTCACCAAATCAAACCATGAACTTACCAGTTCTTACAAACTGGTCAGAATGGCTTTGATCTGCAAAGCTCTTACTTCCTAGACCGGTGCAGTCATTGGGCCCGCCCAGCAGGACCTCTTATTCAAAGCTTTGTGGTTGCTAGAGCAAGCCATCATGAAATAAGAACCAAACTATAACCATACTTAACTTCCACCTGGTGACCCATCTGGAGCAGAAGAGGCAAAACCGGATATACAGTATGTGAGTGCACTATTTAGATCAGGTGACAGTGTGCTTGGTACGGCATCACAGCAGGGATGGGAAGTGGTGGGGGGGGTTCTTGGTGATTTTTCTGACAGGAAGAGCATTTGCTTACAGACTAATGACTGACGGGGAGGTCGGACAAGGAGGTAATAAGTAAGGTAGCTTGCTGAGAAGCGCTAGTACAGTACCACTAGAAGTACAACAGCCTTGCTGATTTGAGGTTGGCAAGTCACTGAAAGCTTGAGCCAGGTGCCTGGCTCGACTCAAGGTTTTCTTTACCCCCCCGAACCAAAAAAGACCCAAGCTTTCATGTGGCTGCTGTCTGCCACGCAGGCCATCATTTAACGCATCAAGAACTAAAGTCAAAGTGCTTTTGTGACAAACCTTTGATGTAAATCTGACAAGTGAGAAACCGATACTAATCTAGAAGCAAATTGTACAGTAACAGTTTCCCGGCTTTACTAAACTGTGTGATCTTAGGCAAGGTTTTTAATTTTACCAAGACACCATTATCTTCATTTTCACATTTGAGATCGCCTTCAAATATGTGCGTTCAAAATGCGCACTGTGGAAAAACATCTGGTTTTTTAAAAGACTATAATTTTGTTCTGTGCGCAGTAACAATCTTCACCATATATATCAGTTACACATGACAGCAGACTTACCTCTTAGTTGACTAATGGCATGTCAGGAGGCTGGGGGGAGCAGGAATCCTTTTGAGTGGTTTCAAAACTATCACTTTTAATAAATACTCTTTATTGCAGTGATTTAATCTGAAGTACATCTGCATGCTAAAGAATACACTTTTTAAAATATTGAGCCGCCTTCACCATACTTTAATATGATTTTTGTTGAATGACTTGTATGGCAAGTATTTTTTGGGCTCGCCTCTTGCACGGTCTTTTAGAGCCAAGCGAGATCCTTGAATCCGCTCTGCCTCAGCGCTCTGTTAATTTGTTGGGCATTTTCTCTATGGCCGAGAAGCGGTAGTCTCCATTATAGAAACGCAGAGGACCCACACAAAGGAGTAAACAATTTGTACTGAGCTGGCCCCACGTGTTCAGGAGACATAGTAGACGTAGCCGAGTTGAGTTGGATGTAATTTATTAAGTCCATAAGTAGAGGTTACAGCAAGCCCCACCAGGAGAAGCCTGCTAGCTGCTCAGCCCATCTTCCACCTGACAGTCACACAATAGGCACCCAAGCATTCCACTCATGTCAATCACACCAACATTCTAGACGGAACACTCACACTGGCTGAGCAGCTAGGGACAAGGTGAAGGGGAACATTACAGCATAACATGAGAATACCACATATCCTCTCCCTTTTATATTGAAAAAATAAATAGAACATTAAGATGAAAACAACTATACACAGCAATGTACAAAAGATGTAAATAGTCCATAAACCCTGGGATGAATGGTACAACCACATCACGAGAGGGAAAACAGACAAAGGAGGAAAGGAGAATGAAAGGATAAAACACACTAACACCATCCTCCTCCTTTAATATTGAATAAAAAGTGAAAAGGTAAGTAGTGTAAGAACAGCTCACAAACACGAAGTGAGCAAAACACACGTGAAGGAAAAGAAGGGAAAAACGTACCCAAAAACTCCACACAATGGATGGACGACACCCAAAGAAGTACTCCTCAACTAAGGAGACTGTGGCCAAAACACCACCCCACATGTGAGGGACCATGCTAAGATGGGACTAACCCATAGGCTAAGCAGGGTAAAGACTGATGTTGCATGGGAACGGCACCCAAGAACATGTGCAGCACGAGAAAACAACACAGGTGCAGCACAGTGTGGCACACGCACACATTACGTCGACGTGAAGCACAAGGTGACTTACGTCGTCATGTTGTGTGTAAAAGTACAGAGTGAGGCGCGGGGCGACTTACACACAACATGAGGCGCAGGGCGACTTACACAGAACATGACAACGTGAGGCGCAGGGCGACTTACAACATGACGACGTGAGGCGCGGGGCGGCTTACACACAACATGACGTACAACGAGGTGGTGGGACTGACACCCCAAACACACCCAAAAAGCAAAGAAGTGTCCAACAAGCGTAAACGGTGAAAGCGCCCCATAACCCAAAAGCAAAAGGGTTAACAGCAAAGCTGTGAAGACTCATGACATGGATATGGGGCTGACACCCATACCAAAAGTAGCAAAGGTAAACACCCCTTAATCAGTGACAATAACGTGCAAAAAGAGTAATGGGACTAAGACCCACTCCCATCCCATAGGCAGGGATACGACATCTGAAAAGAGAAAATGAGTGAATAAGAGACATGGGACTAGAACCCGCTCCCATTCCTTAGGCAGGGATACGACATCTGAAGAGAACAGAGCGTGAAGAAGAGACATGGGACTAAGACCCACTCCCATCCCATATGCAAGGATACAACATCTGAAAAATGCAAGCAACTAACTATGACATTTCATTCAAAATACATGACTTGTTATGGTTTACCAAAGAGCATATGACATGTCAAACGAGATACACATCTCGTTTTTTTATTTTTAAGTCTGAATAACTGCAACTAGAGACAAAACATACAAATTCTCACTGTAAGCTTTAAAAAGAAACACTAAATGTCATTGGTGTGCCGGTCACCGTGATGATGATGATGATGGACAGACGTTGCAAAGCAAACAGTACTTAGTAGAGACAAAACAGCTCCAAGAAGATAGTACTCTGTAGCAGAGACAAACAGGACGAATTTTGGAGAAAAGACGACGCCCACTGAAGATGGAAGGCTCTCTGGTTTGTTAAAGAATTTAAACTCACCACATGACTCCCCGAAGTGTTCGTGACAAACCAAACCCGAAACACAGTACAAATAAAGAAACTGCCTGGAAGTAAATTCCGCTCCAAACGACGATTGCGCTTCTAACGATCCTCACATAGCGACGCTGGTGCTGGCATCCGACAAACGTAAAACTTTATTCAGTGCACACAACGTGGTTGGCAAAAAGGAGGAAGAAGGGCACATCATGCTCCATAACAGGCAACCTGAATGTCTGAATGCTCCAACTCCAAGATGGCGTGACGCACAGGAGACGCACGCCGAATGGCTCCCGGCACGTTCCTGCTGCAAAGCGTCCAGAGGCAGCATTGGGAACTGCCTGGCAACGAAAACGTCAAGAAAAGCTCTACAGCTGCTCCGCGCGACACCGTGGACAAGGTGAGGTGCGAGAGCTGTATTTGAATTTTAAAATGCAGCGCAACTGTTTCTCGAGAGACCACATTGTAGGGAAAACAGTATACACATTAACTAAATTGAAAACTGTATTTTCCTCATCCAGTTGGCTCCCAAGCGGCAGGCAGAAATACCAGGCAATTAGAAGTCGCAAACAGCTGACTGATGTTTTTAAAAGTCGTAGATCACTCGTTTTTTGAGGCACTGAAGCCGTTTGCTGTGGCACAGTAGACGTTAAAGGACCTGTAGCTGAAAATAAACTGGCAGAAGTAGAGTACACAGCAGTGGTGCGCTAACCAGAGACACGTTGAATAGCCAACATCCATAAAGTGCCACAGAAAGAAAAGAAATGGGTTGGTACACAGTTTGAAAATCAGGCAGGCAGTGATTACCTTACTTCAGAGGCACTGTAGACGTTTGTTGTGTCACTGTAGACATTCGTTGTAGCGTAGGATCTTTTGCAAGATTTAGGCAGCCTTGATAACGTATTTATGGATGTAGTAGGCGCAGAGATCAAGGCACGCCTGGGCAGGGGCTGTCCGGTGTAGTGGACACTGGTGGGGCATCGAGGCGTGCTTGTCCATGTTCCTTTATCTTAAGTTTCTTGATCCACATTCCTTAATTCTTAGGCCCAACAGCTTTAGCTTAACTCCTTGTAGTTGGCATGTTGAGCGAGGATAAATCCCATCAAGATCGTCGCCAAAAATGTAGTGAGCTCGCCCCACGTGTTCAGGAGACATAGTAGACGTAGCCGAGTTGAGTTTGATGTAATTTATTAAGTCCATAAGTAGAAGTTACAGCAAGCCTCACCAGGAGCAGCCTGCTAGCTGCTCAGCCCATCTTCCAACTGACAGTCACACACCAGGCACCCAAGCATTCCACTCATGTCAATCACACCAACATTCTACACGGAACACTCACACTGGCTGAGCAGCTAGGGACAAGGTGAAGGGGAACATTACAACATAACATGAGAATACTACATAATTATTTTATAAGAGCCTCTATGGGCTTGGGTGTCAACTTTAAGGGTAATAACTGACGGTGTGGTCGGACGAGGAGACAATAGCTGATTTATTACTTGGGCAAATAGCCGCATGCTACTGAGATACATGTGTAGAGACTGTGTCTTGCAGTCTCCCGACCTGAAGTGAGCTAACTCCGTGTTTTCCACATGCTTACAGTGACTGTCTTATCTTGTGCTAACTGGAACCTGGGGTGATAACTCCGTACGTGAACTACAGTGCACTGGAACGGATTTATGAACCGTGGGCGCTTCTCTTCAGCTGCCCCAGTCTCGGCCTCCTCTGTGCACAGAGTTCCCTGTTCGAGGGAGGGGGCGCTGGGGGTAGGGTCTCGCTCTTGCTCTTCGTGTCTTTGCTGGTGATTCGGTAGAAGCAGGTGAGCTCTCGGCTGTCCATAGCCCGTCCTTGTCCAGTTACAGCCCAGACTTCGCATTTTCACCCGTGAAGAACTCCACATTTTCACCTGTAAAGAACTCTGCATTTTCACCTGGGAAGAAATGTCGCACTAGTAACTGGGAAAGATCCTCTAGTTACAGCCTCTTGCATTTTGTTATGAGTAAAATAAAAGGAAGAACTGTGCTTCACGGACAATAGGGACTTCGACAGTAGACGCAGCTGTGACAATTCCCCAAAAGTTGTGCTTTGGGCAGAAAAAACAGCTCCTGGGAAGAACTTACTGAGTGGCAGGTGAGAAGCAAACCTTAACCCTGTGAGATTCCTTCAGCAGTGCGGTGGGGGTGTGAGAGAGACGTCTACGGACCAGCTGGGTATGCGGTACACGGCCGGGGAGGAGCCAGTGAGTGAGAAGGAGAAACCGTTGCACATGTTCTCAGCCATCAGGGGAATTATCTCCAAGAAGTGACAGCACCTTCCAGGCTGGAGTCGGCGGTTTCAGGGCGAGCAGAGCAAGAGAAGTTTGCATCCCGTGCTAGACTTAAGGTGACGGTGGAGGGCAAAGAGACGATTTTAGAGCTGGAGAAAAACACACCGCTGCCGACTCCAAATTACACCTTAACCTATTACAGCAAAAGTGGAAACCCGACAGTTAGGCCAGCCAACCTCACCCAACATTGCTATTACCACGGGGCTATCTCAGGGTGGAAGCACTCGCACAACGTTCTCTGCGCCTGTTCAGGATTCTGGGGTCTGATCTTCTCGGTTACTTGATAGAGCCTCTACCAGGGGACCGAGGGATGCACATAATCTACAGGGCAGAGCATTTTAAGATTCCTGGACGCACTTGTGGGCATCAGCATCCTCAGGCTGTCCCTGACAACTGGACCAGTGGAATTACCACTGCAGCCAACTCAGGGTATCATTGGAAATATATAGGGACGCTTTGATCTGTAGTTGCCTTGTTTCTGGTGTGGGACTCGGTCCCCCAGCAGCATGTAGTCCTGGGAGGTGGAGCCAACTCCTCCCCAACGCCATAAAGTGCCAGGGGGACTCCCGCAGCGCGGGACGCTCTGATCGGGCAGATTCAGCCTGCAACAGTAGTTGTTTTGTTTCTGGGGTGGGACTCGGTCCCCCAGCTGCACGCAGTCCTGGGAGGTGGAGCCAACTCCTCCCCAACGCGATAAAGCATCCGCAGCCGGACAAGGCTGGGCCACGTCCCTTTTATTTGCAAACACATATAAAGGCTTGCCAGGGACCTTGCATGGCTGCCCCTGCAGTGGCGGGTGAAGACTCTGGTCAGTGGAGTAACCTTCTTTGACTTGTATTTGTCTTGCCCTTTTTTCATATTTTACCCTTTTATTCCACCTGCTTCTCCTCTGTACAATCTTTGAGGGGGTCTTATTGGGTACTTTGATATCACCAAGCAATTATGGGGAAGCGGGCCTGCCAAGAAAAGATGCAGGTGCAGATCCAGCCACTAACCTCATCTTTGCCACCAACATCAATCGATAGAATGCTACAGAGGGCCATAGGAGTAGTGGCAACTGAAACTGAACTAACCGAAAGACTGCTGTCCCCAACCCCAGACCCCCTCCACCCCCAACGCTCTTCGACAGGTTCGGTCCCCTCTCTAACTACCTCCTCTACCCAGCTCAACACCCCTCTGACCCCATACAACGAGCACACAAAGCCCAGGGTCGTACCCAGTGTGTAGTTACAGAAGGGGGTAAAATCACAGGCCTTTTAAGCTCAATAAACCTTTAAAAAAAAACGATTCGAGGGGCAGCCAAACTAAAAGAAGCAGAAGGATGGAATTCTTGATAACACTGCTTACCCCGATGACCTAGACCCTAGCAACATTGACAGTACACGAGTGGACATTGAATATCCCTCTTGGGTGACCAACCTGTTGGTGGACATACAGGAGCAGATTAAATCCATCTTGAAGGAAGACTTACCCCCTTGGTAGCACGCCAAGACAAGTTGTCAGAACTTAGTGAAAAAATTGTTGGACGGTATAGCGAAAGGCCTCCTGAGGTCATAGCAAGGGGAACTGATGCCATTAGCCAGACAATTAACCCTAGCACAATTATTGTACCAATGAAAGATTCATCACGTGTCCAAGATGGCACCATTGCCATCAATACTAACCTCAATAACTGTGGGGATAGGATAGGCGGCCCGGTCTACTCCAATGAAGCTCCATCTAGAAACCACATCCTATTGTGTGATCCCAAGGGTAGAAGGGAGGGGGAAGGGTATGAGTCTGGCAGAGCTGATAGGGTATGTCTTCCCATCATTAACCAACCCCCTGCCTCATCTCTATATGTTTTTGTACTAGCAGCGGTACCCCACATTAAAACAAGCCAGAGGGAAAGCCAGCATGAATTAACAAACGTCTGTTTTGGTTAGCCAAACATAGACAATTCCAGGGGAGATTCTTATGACCCGTAGAGTTAGCTGGGTAGGAAACAGACCCAGAGATAGGCAAGGGGACTGTATTCTGATCAATTTTAGAAATCCAATGACTGTTCATAGTCTCTTGCAAATTAATCACCTCAATCAGGATATGGGCACAGAGATCAGGTCCCTCTCACTTGGATACTTTTACAAACCAACCCAAGTACCATCGACCAGGGGACCCAACAGCCCTGCAGTGGGCATGTGGAACCCAAACCATCAGCACATTGGACCCCTACACCAGTCACCTAGACCTTTGTTATTTAACCTGCCTACTACAAATAGGTTTGGGGTCTTGGAGGAGGTAGACTGACTAATAGAACAGTACGAGCCAGACCAATTAGAAAATCTTGAAGGGAGTCCAAAGGAGAGGGTAAAAAACAACTTATGGCTGAGCAGCCCAAAGAGTATCCATGGAACTTGGGATGGAAGATTAAAGTTGTGGTCAGAACCTATAGAAGCAGTAAGGGAAAAGGGAGGAGATAGGGATGGCCGAACAGACAAGAGCCAGTCTTGTAATGACTGTCAACCTAGTCCACCTACCTACACCTCAATAATGTCAGAAACGGACAACAGCTCAGTAATGCTAGATGGCCTGAGTCCCCAAAGTAACAAACATCCTATTCAATAATAGCGTCCAGCCAGGATTAGGGGAAGAGGGGCCCTAGTGAGTCTCAGAGGTTGACATTGTCCTTTAACTTTGCTATCCATCCAGCAAACCCGGATTTACGTGAAGCACCGATATTGGTAAGGGTACTATCCTGAAACATTGCTGGTCTAAAAACAAACTGGACTCCTGATTGGGGATCTTTCATAGACCAACATGATGTAGGTCTGTTCCAGGAAACATGGTCCAGGGAGGATGGGTTGCAGATGGGATTTGCAAATTTCACAACGGCTGCCCCTACTAGGGGAAAGGTAGACCATCTGGTGGTCTTTGTATATCGGTAGGTACACACTTGGGATGCACGGCCAAGAGGATGGAGTCCATCTCCAAGGATATCCAGTGTGTTCTACTCACTTTCACCCCTAAGTTCAAAATAGCTTTGGTCAATGTTTACTCTAGACCCATAAGGTCAGGACAAGAATCGTTGACTGGCCTCTCTCATGTCGGTTATTACAATAGTGCCTTCTAGGTTATAGGAGGCGATTTCAATTGCCAATTTGAGCCCCTGAATGAACCTAATGGCGGATCTGACTGTGATGAAGACAGGCTAAGGGATAGTCCCGAGCAGAGTATTCCACCTATTAGGGCCTGGATCCCACTGGTCCTCCAGATGAAATCCCTTACTTTGAATTATTCAGTCAGGGCTCGTAATGGGCGCACAATATTGGACTCCCGGGGGGGGCATACTTTCAATATGGAAGGTCATTCTTCTACAATAGACTACATCATGGTAGAAACCAGGATGTGGCACAGGGTTGTTGAATTTGCTGTCCTGCCTCAGCATGACAGTGACCACAACGCATTGACCCTGGAGCTGGAGATGCTGGTCACTCGAGCTGGATCTCCAGCAAATATACCTCCAGACAACAGACTAACACTCAGCACTGAAAGGAGAAGAATTCATTGAACACTAATGCAACAATCCCCTGGTATGATGGCTTCCCTGTAGGAGGCTGTAAGTTCTTCTCTACAGGAAATGAACAAGACCATAACAGAAGAAAGCACAATTATTTTACTAGTAGGGGTTGCAGAGATCCACAATTAACAGACTACCAAACTAGTAGGCATATTTTCTCCAGCAGGGCATCCGAGAGGCCGAAGGAAGCTCTTGCACTCCTGGTTTGAACGTAGGTGCCAGGAAGCAAAATTGGCATTGTTAGATGCTATCAAATCTAAAGATGGGCCACGAATTAAATCCAAACAGACCTCATTTAGAGAAAACATTGCTCTAGCAAAAAAAACCTGGAACAGGATAAATGGGACTCTCTGAGAAGGACTTTGACAGACAAAGATCTGAAGGTGTTTTGGAACATAGTTAACTCAGGTTGTAGAGAAGGTAAACGGGCTCATGAACCTAACATTGCGGCGGAAAACTGGAAAGATAATTTCCAGGCCCTGTATATCACACCTGAGGATGAGGGAAACTCTGTATATCCAATTAACTCACAACAGAGCACACCCCAAGAGTCTCCAGAGATAACCATGGCTAAGGTAATAAGTGCCATAAACAAAATAGCCCCGTAAAAAGCACCGGGACTAGATAAAATACTGGGGGATCTTTTCCGCTCTGAACCATCAATCTAGGGGCCATATTTGTGGGCACTATTTAACGCAGTGCTGCGGGGAATGCCGATCCCCAAAACTTGGCCTGGAGCTGAAATTCTCCCAGTCTATAAGAAGGGTTCCCCACTTTTACCAGCCAACTACAGACCCATCAGTTTAATCGATGTTATGCAGAAAGTCTTTGCCCGGGTACTATTGGCACGCCTTCAGGACTGGATAGAGGAATACAATATCCTGAGTCAGTTCCAAGCTGGATTTAGGAAAAACACCTCTACTGTAGATCAAACTTCAGGCTACAGCTCCTACACTGGAAAACTGTGATCTTAGAGGGAGGTAGTCTCTATTTAATATTTGTCAATTTAAAAACGGCATTTGACCTCGTACCCAGGGACAAGTTGTGGTCCGTGCTAAATGACATTGGGGTCCCCATATATATCTGCCAAATGATTAGGAGACTGCATGAAGGAAACTTCGCCCAAATTAGGTATTGGAAACAAGGTGAACTTACCACGCCTCTTGTTGTCAACAGAGGAGTTAGACAAGGATGCGTGTTAGCCCCCACTCGGTTTTGTTTATATACTAATGCACTGGTAGACTTGTTGAATAAGGAGAAGGACACGATTCCCCGAAGGTTGCACAGAACAAAGTACCGGCAATGTTGTTTGCTGACGACATCCTCCTGCTCTCCAAGCCACCAATGGGCATTCAAATGATTCTTGCCAGCTTTGGCAATTTTTGCAGTAATAGAGGGCTGGAGATTAACATCCAGAAGACCAAATATATTTTTTTCGACCCAGTAAACACTACACGCTCTAATCCTTGCCTGAACGGCACACCACTTGAGAAGGTATCCGTGTTTGAATATCTAGGGGTTACCTTAACGGAAAAAATGGAATGTACAACACAAATAGACAAAACAAGCCTCAAGTCAGCACAGAAAACAGGGGGGCTGGCCAAAGTTCATAGGAACTCCTTTTGTAAACCCATCAGTCCCAGTGATGAGATCTACAAAGTTCAAGCCAGGGGTGCCACCATGTATGAGGCTGAATTTTGGGGGCAATGCCCAACAAAAAACATAACCAAGATTGAAAATAATTTTATTAGGAAGCTACTTGGACTCCCCTCTAGCACCCCAATCATTCCTCACCGATTGGATCTAGGAGTAAGACCAATCGCAGAAGAAATAGGACTCAGACCACTAACCTTCTGGAGGCATATATGGGTGACTCCGGAACTGCTTGTTTACAGGTCTGAGGTAAAAGGCCTCGCCGGGGTATGGAAATTACCCTGGCTTACATAAATCAGGGACACACTCCTTAGCATAGGAAGAACGAGAATGTAAAGTTACCCAGAAGTGTCATGTCCTGCAACGTCTAGGAAGGAACTTGTCAGGAGCTTCAAGGGAGGAAAACTTGTTCTCCTTCATGGGAGCTTACCATTAGGTTCTCATCAGAATTAAAGACCATTACAACGTGGAGGAAGGAAATTGTATGTTCAATTCAGGCATGGGTCACTCCCCCTGCGTTTATTTTCCAACAAATGGGCAGGTTCCATTTATATGGGGTGCCTGGCATGTGGAAATGCTGAGGAAACAAAACTTCATGTATTTTTCTTCTGCCCTGGATATAAAAAAGATAGACTAAGATGGCTGATACAGCTGTGCAGAAATTGGGGACTGCCCATTGTGCAGAAGCATTTAGGCTCCTGAAATACAACACCCAACAACCAATTGTATTTACAGTCTCAAGATTCCTGTTTTCCATGTGGTGTGCGCGCAAGTCACTCCTGGGCCTTACCACCCAGACCCAAGACTAACCACTGTATGCTGTGGGGTTTGTTTAGGGTATTTGGGGAGGGTGCAGGTATTCTACCCAGAGAATCGAGGGGAACAATTGGAATGCTCGGGAAAAAAATTAATGGTCGAAAATCCTGCCCCTTACCCAAGCATCACATCCCACTGGATCCTAAGTGCGCGCAAGTATCCTCTGAAATTTTAACACTTCTATTCAAGTCAAACAGCTGTCCCTTCCTGGGTGGATTCAGGACAGAATGTATTATGGGTTCGCTTGTTCTAGTAGGGGTAAGACATCTCAAACGGGCAGGTTTTATATGTAGAGGAGACAGGAGATCATTTGGACCCAACACTGGTAAAATATAACTGTACTGTAGATTAATTTTTGTCAAAGGTCATAAGATATTGCTTTATTTAATTGAATACAACTATAATTAAGATCGTAATCTATTTTGAGGGAACATTGAATATTTGCTTTTAAGTACTTACTTTTATTTGAAGGTATATTATGTTTTTATGGCATATGTGTACATAAATAGTATTGAAAACGAGGCTATAAAATCACTGTTGCTTGATTTTGGGTTGTGAAGTGCATCGTTTGACAAAGGGGGCCGTCCATAGATTAATCCCCTATCTTTTCGAATTTTAAATGTGGGCAATGAGTCTTATGATATCAGAGGAGTTATTCGACTATATGGCCCACACACGATTTTGAAATATCGGGCAGTAAACAGTGTGTATACCACATATTCAGCCCCATGAACAAGGCTCTCCTAGATAGGCACAGAATAGACATTTAGCATGGTGCACCTTATCTGGCCTAACTTCTAAGACTGTGGGTCTATGATGTTGTGAGGTCATCTCGATCTGGGTGGTCATTATAATAAGCACTCAAGGATATTCCTTGGATAGGCAATGTGCACCTCTAACCGTGGTTATTTTTATGTATTGTTTTTATTGCATTTGCACTTTTATGGTCAATTTGACCAAAATAAAGTATTTTGAATTGAACTGAATTATTTTATATGTATTTGAAACTAGCAGCCACGGTATGAAGGCAGTTGACACCTAAGCGCACTGTCACTGAGTGAGGTTAAAGGAGCACGCACCATCAGCCTCCTCCAGGGGATGCAATGGGTTTGCAGCTAATTAAAAGTCCTATTTCAACCCCGTGGAGAGGCATTGCGGGTAACTCTAGTCCTAGGAGAAAGGAAAGTCACTAGGTGAAGGGAGTTAAACCACCCTGTGCATTAAATGTCATACACAATACACAACTCACTTGTGGTGGCCAATGTTAAGTCCAGGCAAGTGCAGCAGAGTTCATCTTGATTTTACACACACGGAGGAGCACCCTGCAGTGGCACCAAGATGCAAACAAGAAGCAGCAGTTTTGAGAACAGTAAGATGAGGGGGCGGCGAGGAAAATGCAGCAGGTGACGTGTACGCTTGGCGGCGATGCGCGCCAAAGGTACTGCCAAGGAGCGCTAAGGACTCCTTGGTGAAGATGAGCATGGTGTCTCTAGGTTACAAAAATAAGGAAAAAAGCAAGCCCCATTTGTCATTGAAAGGAGGCCAAACCAAAGTTTCACGGAAAATAGCTGAACCATTTAGTTCGACAGCGAAAAATTGCGAAAAAAATGCCGTAACCAATGAATAAAGAATGTAGGAATTATATATATCAGCATGGTGATTTTCAAGTGGCGAAATGTGTTTTTGGAGTGTGTTACAAAGATTCAATAGTTTTTACTAGATGTGCGCGAAGCAGTGAAGTCTCGAGCCAAAATACCGGGGTTTGACTCAGTTCGAATTCTTGTACCCTCGAGACCAAAACGAACCGAGCTTTCATTTGGCTTCTACCACCCACGTTCATCCCTCATGGCTAGTAGTAGCAGTAAAATATGTTTATTTACAATTAAGGCCATCTGCTTGGCCCACAAGGCATTCTGGAAGAATGGCCCGGTCATTACCCATTCCCTCATCACCCCCCTTACCATCCCTCCAGAAAACTTCGCTCCAGCTCCTCTTATCTTGCCGCCCCGAAAAAAATACGAAGAACTAGATGGGGCGGGCGCTCCTTTTCCTTCAATGCCTCTAATCTGTGGAACACGCTTCCTCTAAATCTGCGGAAGGAGCCGAACCTGTTAGCGTTCAGAAAACTCCTGAAAACTTGCCTCTTCAAGGACTTGCTTTAACTCTCCGTCTTGTGTTCCATCTGCGTCTGTCCTCAGCGCTGGGAGGCCTCAGGGTAGCCATGCGCTACACAAATTTAAATTCATTCATTCATTATTTAGTCCATAGTCTATAAACCCAATAAATACAACACGTCACAGCAATGCTCAAAACAAGCTAATCAGCAGAAATTCATACATCAAACTAAGAATGACTTAAAAACTTTCCCACTGGGACGCAACATCAAAAAATTCATTATGTAAACTGAGTGAAATTGCAACTCAACAATGGTACATTTTACCCTTCTAAAAAATTGTTTTTTTGAAATCAACCCATTTCTTAAAGAATATATATATTTTTTTTTATTGAGCGTAGATAGCAGACAAAGTAGACATGTTAAACATGGTATAACAAAGAACACACTTTCATAATACCCAAATTCATATTTCAGTAGACAATAAATAGATTTACATCTAATATAACCAGCATTCTAAAAACCCGACCTAACTTTCCTAATATCCAAATTCATATTTCAGTGGACAATAAATAGTTTCACATACACTATAGCTAGCATTCTACAAAGCCCGACCCAGGCAAGAAACATGTTGCAAACTTGCCTCGATTCAACAATTGGAAGGAAAAAAAAGCAGGTACGGTGTAAAATAGAAATCTCACGTCTCTTCTTTACCCAAAAGGATAACCTGCCTTACACATTCTCATCTAAACATGAAATCCGAGCATAGCCCTCCCAAGTTATCTTAAATCTATGAAGCGCCCCTACCCTTTTTGCATATGCCTCTTCAAATTGGTAGGTCCGGGCTATCTTAGAGAGCCATTGTCCCACTGTAGGCACCTTCTGAGATCTCCAGTTTTGCAACACCAGAGATATGGCTACTGCAATAGCAGCAAAGACGAAATATTGCCTATACTTTGGCAGCTGGCTAGTTGCGTGGGAAAAGCCAAAGAGGGCCAGCGGTGATGAAGGTAAGATGATCATAGACATACAATCACTAATGAACCTGAACACCTCTTCCCAGAAATGACAGTTTGGGACATGTAAAAAATATGTGCGCCCAATCGCCTGCCCCCACACGATTACATCTAAAACATTCGTTCGGAAGTGCAGGAAACCATTTGTGTAGGCTGAGGGGGGGGGGCATGATACACCAACCACCTCGAAAGAAAGGACATCCTCTTAAAATTCGCCGCCCTCAATGCCTTATTCCCAAATTCGCACCCTTGTTGCCATTCCTTTATATTGAACCAGCAGTTAGTTTCCTGAGCATTTTTTTGAAAGCATTGCCTCAATGAGATTCTGGGTCGAACCCTGTCGTAATAAACAGTACCAATTACCAATACCGCTTAAGTTCAACTCTAGGGCTGCTTTTAGAATTATTCTTTCCCTCTCATTAATTATTTTATACTTGTTTGTGAGAAAACAAATTATCTGTCTAAAACTTAACCAGAGATCGCCCCTCTGAGGTACACAATGCAATGCGAATGCCTCCCACGATATAAAATTGGTGCCATTGTGGAAATCTCCCAGTTTACAAAATCCTAGCCTATTATAGGATTGCAGTAGATTTTGTGGAACCTGGAGACCCGACAACTCACAGTCTTTAAGGGGAGTAAATGCGTGGCACAATGGAATGTTGTAAGCTTTATGGAACCGTTGTATACGGTTAGCAATTGTATTCACCACCTTATACCTTGTTCTTTTGGGTAGCTTCGCGGTGCACAGAAATGCTGGTAGCTTAATTGCACTTTCTACTAGTATCAGATTCAGTAAAAAATTCTCGAATTTCGAGGCAGGAGCCGCCAGCTGCGTTAGTAAACTAACCAGCGCAGCTTGATAGTAGGTTCTTAAAAAATATAAATAGTTAATTAATTAGTACACATTAAAATGTTTAAAACCTAAACTCCATTTACAGTTCTTCTCCAGGAAAGCTTCAAACGTTTTCCTGTCTAGAAACAAAAAGCTGCACGAAATTTCAATAGCAACAATCGTAAAATGAGGGCTGAGTAGCAAGGATAGATACCGGTATACACATTTTTCTGCCACATTTCCAACATATAGGTTGCAGATGATTTCAATGATAAATAGTGCAAATCATTGGTCCTGGATTCCCTCTCAAGTTTCCTTCCCAAGTCAAACAACCATTGGCATGACCAATAGGTCTTGCCTTTTAGACCTTGTAAGTGTGTAGCCAGCAGCACATTATCCTGAGTGCTGTGCCGCTAGTGACTGAAGAGCTAAACAATGACTACACACTGTTTTTAACTTGTACTTTAGCTGGTGTTTCAATTGATTTAGTAATATTTTCCAATAGCAGAGCCACGCCCACAGGTCAGAATGAGTTTGGCTAGAGTACTGCAAGTAATCACACTCCTGTGACAGGTTTAGGTGACACCGTCAAACAGCCCTGGCTTTTTAGCCAAAAGAACATTTGGATTCTGGGACTTGTAGTTTTGGTTTATTCGCACTAGGTATGCCGCCTTTAAATCACAGACTGCTGAGTGCTAGCTAAGAATACTGGCTAGGCTGGCCCACGTGACAGCTTGACACCTATGCCGCCCTGGAGGGGTATGAGTGGGCTCCCCTTGTTTCCACAAGCACTACGAAGCCACCGATCTGTGGCAGCAAGCGCTATGAAGAACAAATAGGAGCAGATTTTTAAAGCTTGTACCAGCACACCGCTTGACCAATGTGGAAGCTTCAGTAGTACTCCGTGAAGTACGGGGGATCCAGCAGCAGAGCGGTGTGGGCACAGCCCCATTTCAACGACTCCAGTAATGTTGAGGAGTCCCGATTCCTTACAGTGCTGCAGCCTGTCTGAAAAATGCCTGTTTGGGCCTCATTATTGGCTTACAGGTGAAACAAAGGCGGGTAGAGGTGCAATAATGAAGCATGGACGTTTGTGCAGTAGGGTCCCGGACAGCACTGTTGCCACAGACAGCTGAAGCTTGCCGGCATATGCACATTCATAATACTGCAGATCTGATGAGAAGTGTTGGTACTGCGCCATCGAAAGTCTGGCACTTATCAGTGCTTTACAAAGATGCATAGACCTGCATGTAATCACTATTCCACAGTAACAACTGCTGGTACTGTCCAGTTCATTCCAAGTACAGCATCCTTACTGAGATGTGCTTGTGTCCACTGTAGCAAATAAAACATGCAAGTGCTCAGTATCTGCAGATGTTAAGCAAGTGCACTGTTGACTGATACCATTACAAGAACTGGTCAGTATAGTCATCAAGTACTGGTCAATATATAGCCATTATCCCAGCCATCAATATAGTCATCATTTTCAAAATAAAAGCGCCCAGTAGTTCTTTGCAATTTAAAGAAGGACTAAAAAGTGTGAAATGAAACTCGCTTACCACACGCAAGATGGACAAAGACAAAGATGAGCACTCCTATGAGTTTGTGTTGTCTTTCAGCAACCCCCACGGTTGTGTCTCAACGTTTGTTCTGTCAAGCGCTAGCATGTAATTCCCTCTTTTATGTTTTGCTCCAGCCCTTAAAATGTTAACCTGGTCAACAGTGTAGCAAGGATGCAGCCCTCATGTGAAATGCTCCTAACGAAATAACGAAGGCAGCATGAGGGAGGGGGCACTGTACGGAACAGGCGCCCTCTGAAAACAGCGTATATTTGTTCTCCGTCTTCGTATGCAATGCAAACGTGATGCGATGAGAACAAGATTTACAGGTCTGTTTACAAATATGTCTGTTAGAAATGGGATCTCTAGTTGGCAAGGGCTTGCACCTTTGTCCAAGTAGGGACCCTTTTTCCTAGTCAGGGTAAGGGTGTTACACTCGTGAAGTAACCCCTGCTCACCCTCGTGGTAGCTTGGCACGAGCAGTCAGGCTTAATTCAGAGGCAGTGTGTAAAGCATTTGCACATAACCAACAGTAATACAGTGTAAGCACTACAAACTGACACCACACCAGTTTAGAAAATAACCAATATTTTATATACTCAAGACAAGACCAATTACGACAAAAATCCACAATACTATACTTTAAAAATGAATGCTTGGTACGGTAACTTCTTCTTCGCAGGAATAGCACAAAAGCAAAGTTCGTACGAGTCGGTAGCTTCGTCCGAGCCTACCGCGATGCTGAAAACCACAGTGTCTAACAGTTCCAGCCGACCGCGTCGATACGGGCCAGCAGAGTCGTGAACAGACTCGGTCACAGTACCTTTCTCGTTGTGGCTGGTACGGAGTGTACGAGCCGGTCGGCGTTCGTCGCGGTTGCGGTGCAAGACGGAGCGATGCAAGGTGCGGTGTCCCTCGATGCGGTGCAGGCAGCGGCTCGATGAGCGTCGTGCAGACGGAGTCGGTGAGTCCAAGGCGTGCGATGCAGGGTGAGACGATGCTCGATGCGGTGCTGACAGGTTGCGATGCAGGCGACCAAGCCGGAGTGCGGGAGCTGGCGTCGGACAGCGGTGCGAGTCGGAGCGGTGCGTCGCAGACGTGCGAGCGGTGCCCCAAATGCGGTGCGGTCACGACTCTTGAGCCAGTTGCAGCGACCGCGTCGGTCGGGTCCGGCTGGTTCAGTGAAGCGATGCGAACTGCGGTGCCCACAGGTCACGGTGCAAGCAGCGGCTCGGTGTTGGCGGCGTCGGACGTCGCCCACGGTGAGACCAGGGTTGCGATGCGAAGCGGGGCGATGCGGTCTGCGGTGCAAACAGGTCACCGGCCAGGGATGGATTCGGTTGACGGAGTCGGTTGCGGTTCCCTTCCTCTGTGGCAACTGAAACAGCGTTCCAGAAGCCGTACCCAGAGGCTTGTGAAGTCTTTGCAGTCCCTGAGACTTCTTAACAGGAGGCCAGCTCGGTTCCAGGCCCTTGGAGATACTCAGCACAAGTTTGTAGAAAGTTCAGTCTAGTCCTTTCACTGCCCAAGGCAGAAGCAGCAGCTGCAGGCCAACCCAACAAAGCAACAACACAGCAAAGGGGCAGTACTCCTCCTGGCAGCTCTTCCAGCTCTTCGTCTTGGCAGGTTCCTTGATTCCAGAGAGATCTAAATTCATGGGGTCAGGGCCCCAATATTTATATCCCAAATTCCTTTGTTCTCTGAAGGCAGAGAGGCCTTTGCCTAGTCAAAACCAGTTCTGGAGCACTTTGTTGACAAGTCTCCGTCCCTTCTTTCAGAGAGTAGGCCAGGGACATCAGACGCACCACAGGAGGTGGAGCCAGCATTGTGGAGGGAAGGCACTGTCCTATTCAGGGCCCAGGTGCAACTCCTCCCACCCATCTACATGTAGATCTTGCTATTCAGCCCTGTGCTGACTCACCCTGTCTCCTGGCATCCCCCAGCCCCTGTCACTCACACTCCAGACAAGGAATACACAACCTCGCAGAGGCAGGCTTGGATGGTTAGACAAGAAAATACCCACTTTCTAAAAGTGGTATTTTCAAACACAGAATGTTAAAACCAACTTCACTAAAAGATGCATTTTATCATTCTGAGTCCAGGCATACTAAACTCGAATTTCTACCATGTTCCCGGGGTCAGTTAGGATTATAAGCTGTAATAATCCAAACTGCCCGTTCTGGCCTAGGGGGGAACAGGTAGCCTTGCAATAGTGAAAAACAAACTAGGCTGTAATTCACTATCAGGACATGCCACACACACCAGGGCATGTCCTACCTTTCGCATACAACGCACCCTGCCCACAGGGGTACCTTGGGCCTACCTTAGGGGTGACTAACATGTAGAAAAGGGAAGGTTTAGGGACTTGCAAGTGTGTGCACTTGCCAAGCCGACATGGCAGCCCAGGCTGCGCACAGGCTCTGCACTGGCAGGCCAGAGTTACACTTTACGGGCTGTTTGCGTGGGTGGCACAATCCAGTGCTGCAGCCCACCAACAGCATTTGGTCTATAGGCCCTGGCACTCGCAGTGCACTTTACAAGGGACTGACACATAAACCAAATAGGCCAATCATGGAAACGCCAATCCGCAACACATTTTATACAGGAGCACTTGCACTTTCCCACTGGACAGCAGTGAGGAAAGTGCGCAGAATCATTACACCAGCAAAAACAGAGTCAAAACCGGGAGGTCAGAAAGCAAAAAGTCAGGGGAAACACGCCAAAAGATGCCAAGTCTAACAGTCTCGGAGCGAACATGCGCTACAAGTGAAAAGGAAAGCTTTGCTTTGCACATATAAAAAGAGGCTGGGTTTGCCGTAAGCGCTTAGATGAATAATTATGGTAACTTCACTGATTATTAGCACAGTGAAACTTGTCTGAGGCACTGGCAAGGCTTTACCAAGGACATAAACAGCAAACACTGCCAGAGTCATATTGGTTACATAAGATGGATCAGAGAAGACCGTGAACATATTGTTTATTACAAGACCAGCTAGCCCATACACATGAATAGGCATGATTAAAAAAATAAGAAAGGTGCGATGACGCCCACGAAGGTGAAGCTACATGGGGGAAGACGGGGGTGGAGGAGAAACACAAGAGTTTGCAGCAAACAGAGCAACAGGGTGCACAGGGAGAAGAGGCACAACAGGGCAAAACTTTGAAAATATAAGCTCTTCTTTGAGTTTGTGTTGTCCTTCAGCAACCCCCACGGTTGTGCCTCTACGTTGTGTTGTCAAGCGCTAGCATGTAATTCACTTTTCTGAGCCATGGGTTGGGGAGATGGGCAGGGTGGTTCAAAAACAAGGAACACAAACCATGCAGTAAACCACAAGAGTTGGACTGTAGCACGAAAAACAGTAAGGCAGCAGACGGTAAGCAGTCCTCCTGAGAGATATGCATGTTCAGAGAGCCAGTTCCAGCAGTGAGGGTGGGTGGGTGGGAATGCTCGGCAAATGTGACGAAATAGCAGATTTCCGAGCGGCTCAGGGAATTTATAAAATGAACAACAAGTACATGCTGACTTTACGACGTAAATGACGAGGAACACAATTTTAAAAAAGCCAGCAGCAACTACGGGCAGGAAACAAAGAAAAAAATAGACCCCCAAAATGAACACAAACGCAGAAGCATAAAGATACCAGAAATTGGGCTATGCTCCATGGGAGGAAACAAAAATTAAAAAAAGGAGGGACAAAGAGGAAAGATTAACCACAACCAAGAAAGCAAGCAAGCATTTTTGAAGAACAATAGAAGAGATGAATAAAACGGCAATAGGCAGGCTGTAGGCCCACAGAGTGTATTCAGCATGTCTCAAAGAGACAGAGCATGTGCTGCCTAGGCTCGACCTAAAAGGAAGATCAGGGAATCATTTTGAAGTAGGAAAACCAAAGGGGATGATGGACGGAGTGTTGAACATTGCAAGCACTTACCCCTAGTCAACTGATCTGGGTTTAATCCATCATCATTCTTTAGCTCACTCCGCCACCCCAGTTCAGACATGGCCATATGCAAATCAGTCTGACCCTGTGCCTCATGGGAACAGTCCAGCCCGAACTGCCAAGCCAGGTCTTCCCTGGACCGGAAACAAGCATCCTGGGACCGGTTTCTGGCTTACAGCCGTCATCAGCCAGTGACTGTTCCCATGAGGCACAGGGTCAAGACTGATTTGCATATGGCTATGTCTGAACTGGGGTGGCGTGGTGAAGCAAAATAACGATGGATTAAACCCAGATCTGTGACTGGGGGTGAATGTTTGCCAATGTGCAGCATTCCGTCCATCATCTTGTGTGTTAATCATTTTGAAGTAATCTGATGACTTTGGCTGATCTATTCCCGTAATTATCTGGGGAGGTCATCGCAAGCCGTCCTGAAGTATATGTATAGAGAAAAGTACTTAAATGAGATGACTCTAGAGTCATCACAGAAACTACTCTAGG
Organism: Calotriton arnoldi; assembly: GCA_963921515.1. Lineage (NCBI taxonomy): Eukaryota > Metazoa > Chordata > Amphibia > Caudata > Salamandridae > Calotriton > Calotriton arnoldi. The sequence goes on from CAWUFW010006665.1 coordinate 971,612, forward strand.
ATTAGTTCCCAATTACTACAGTAGAAAACATTTGATGAATATTTACTACTGCAGGATGATCCCATGATGATTTCAGGATCAGGCTTTATTACTGCAGGATGGATTCTGATTTCTTCTGTGGAACACTTGATGATCTTGCCCTAATGCAGGATGATATCATGATGATATCAGGATTTAGGCTGCATTACTCCAATATGAACCTATGAGTATTTCAGGATGGGGCTGAATTATTACAGAAAAATCTTGTGATTATTTCAGAATGAGGCTGTATTACGCAAGGATCATCCCAAGATGACTTTAGAATGGGACTTTTCTACTACATAATCACTCAGTGATGGAGATGTACTACCCCAAGATGGAATCTGGCCATATTAATGCATATAGATTTCAAGATGAGGGATGTATTACTCTAAGACAGTATTTACCAAGCTGTGCGTCGCAAGCTGATTTTTGTTGGCTTACGAAAGTAAGAACAATTACTAAAGATCCCTTTAAATTCGGTGTTTAACTTGTCACAATTGCTGGTGATTCAAAGACAGAGGTCAAATGTCATGGTGCTTTATTCTTTTAACTTGGGGAATTTCGGTTTACTTTTCGTTCTCTGACTGCAAAGTGAGAGGCGTTTTTAAAGTGAACTATGTAGCAATGTAGGAGGTTATTCTTTGTAATACACAACAAAATGTAAATACCTGTAAATGAACAATATGCATCCAGCAGTTAGGAAAGCAAAAACTAAGCACTTTCGTTCCAAATCTGAAGTGTACTGGAAACAGAGATTTTACTGGGATCAAAACAAATTAAGACTTACTTGGTGATGCACCAATAATAAATGCCACAGAAAAGGGATTTCCACATGTTGCGATTTGTGTGCTATATAGTTTTATCAGCAAAACCTTATACCTTTGCAAATGCAGTTGCCATTTCAATAGAAAATGTACTGTCTGAAAATGACAATGTGCTACCACACAATGCTTTAGTTAGTCAAAAATCGCCCTACCTCCCATCAGTTAAAGGTAGGTGGATAGTGACGCTTGTTCTAAAAAGTGAGTTGAGATGATCTTGAGTGATATACATGATTAATGGAAAAATGAAAACCACCAATGTGAGACCACATGGGAGGAAACAAAATCTAGGAAAACCAATTTTAAGGAAATACAAATAAATTGAACAATAAAGGAAACACTTTAAAGGAACTATAATTTTAAGGAAAAATCCAAAATTACATTAAACTTGCGTGGAGTTTAGGACAAGTGACTGGTTTTTTGGTTCAAGGATAGGTAGCGTTTAGGGGTACTGAGGGGATTTTTATTGTCGGGAATGGGTGGAGTTCAGGCATAGAAAGAGGATTTAGGGTTCAAGAATGGTTAGAGTTTAGGGGGCTTGAATAGTTTTTAGCATTCAGGATTGGGTGGAGTTTAGGGTGTTGAGGGGTTTTAAGGATTCAGGGATGGCTGGAATTAAGATGTAGAAAGGGGTTTTAGGGTTCTGGGATGGGTAGAGTGTAGGAGAGAAAGGTTTTTAGGGGTCATGGATGGGTGCTTTTTAAGGGCAGTGAAATTTTTTAGGTTTCAGGGATGTATGGAGTTTGGGGTGGGGATGGTTTTAAGGGGTCAGGGATGGCGTGACTTGGCCGAGCAGCAAGATGGCCGCCTTCTGAAGGGGCTCTGCCGGCCAGGCACATTATCCTACATAATCCTTTGTACAAAGGAGATCCAGCGTTTCCTGCTTTGCTGAATCCGATTGAGCGCAAGACGAGGAACACATACATGCATCTATTGAGCTGTACGGTAAAGGGAAGAGGCGGCTGCACTCACCTTGTTGCGGAGCGTCCCCGAGGCCGAGACGGGCCTGCGTGGCGGCGTCAGCATTACGGCCTTCCTGCCTTGTATTGCCAGTTAAGCCGCTGAGGAGCTCGTCGCGGCCGCCCCGAGGAACAATCCCTCTCGATCCCGCCTGCTGGTTTTTGGAGAGCCTACCGGTCGGAGTGGCACGGCTGCGTAGGCTATAAAGACGCGCCGCTGCTCTGCGGCCCGGAGGCTGTCGTGGCTGGAGGTGAGCTGTTGAGGCCCCATACGCTGAGCGCATCGGTGATTATCTGCGGCGCTCCGAGCCGGACTGCACTCACCGCGTGTATCCTGCAGGCTTCGGCGAGCTGCGGTGGCGCGCGCGGCCTGTTGCCGGCCGTGACGTGGAGCCGCGCAAGAACACTGTGCCTGACTGTAGAGGAGCTACGGAGGGGCTGCGGAGGAGCTGGTGCCGGCTGCTGCTGAGCTGTACCTCGTGAATCCAAGGCCGTCTGCACCGCAGGAGTTGAACCTGGGAGCGGCTCCTACAAGGGAAAGCGGCAATATCCTGAGACCTGGCCCAGAGAACAAGTGAGTAGGGCGATAGGCCCCGAGCGGTGGGAGCCTTGGTTCCTGAGGCGGTCACCACAGGGTGGCCGCTGGGTGCCACGGGCTGCGCGTGTGCCCGGGAGGTGGGTGAGGGCCCTGGGGTACAGCGCCGCAGGATCCGGTGCGGGTACGTTGGAGGTGCCGGTTTGGGGCGGGGTGTGACACCCTAGGTGGGGCCGTGGTCCCGTCACCCTAGGGGCTGCTGCGCTCCGTTCTTCCCCTCGCTGGCATCACTCAGACGGCCCAGTTATGGCAGCTGGGGTGCTGTCGGACCAGACAGTAGGCCGGGCGCTAGGCGGGTGGAGGAAGCGCCTGGCCGCCTGAAACTGCAGAATAAAACTTCTACGCCAGTGGGGCCCCAACGTGTGTCGCATCGGCCGGCCACCAGCCGCATACCCATCTCGTCATGGGGAAAAATGACCCCAAACAGTCCAAATTGCCTTTTGAAAATAAGCGCACGACCCGCGCTGGGGAAGCAGGCTCTGAGCCTGAAGGCGAACCTTCCCAGGCGGGCGATAAACACGAAGACGACCTGCGCGCCATCATGCTGGAGGTGCGCTCCAACCTCAAATCTATGGACTCCAAACTCGACACTTTAACAGCAGGACTCGACACGGTAAAGCGCCAAGTGAATGCTCATGAACTCGCTTAGACGCCTTGGAGAACCGCGCGGAAGAAGCACATGAGTATCAAGTGGACTCTAAGGAACACCTACTAAATATGGAACAGGTTCTTACATTAATAAAGGCGAAAAATGAGGATTTGGAAGCGTGCTCCCGGCGTAACAACCTGCGCATAGCCGGAATTCCAGAGACTACCGCTTTTCCTAAAATGGAACCCTTTGTCGAAGCGTTGTTCCGTGATCTCTTTCCAGCGGCTCTTTCTGCAGTTTTTGTAATTGAACGTGCACATCGCTCACTGGGCCCTAAATCACCTGTTGGTGGTACACCTAGACCCATCATCGCGTGAGTTCTAAATTACCGTGACAGGGACTCAATTTTGAAAGCGGCTAGAGAACATGGCCCTATAACGCACCAAGGCAACCACATATCGATTTTTCCAGACTTTACTCCCACGGTCCAGGCTGAACGCAAGGAGTTCTTGCCGGCAAAACGCCTTTTTCAGCGCACTGAGATCCCCTATGCGATGCTGTATCCGGCGAAGCTGAAGATATCCCACGACAGCCAGGCGCACTTCTTCATGGATGCCAAATCTGCGCTCAAATTCGCCAAACATATTTGCCCGGGACGTTCCTCCCCCAGGACACCCCTAAGTGTGGAGGCAAGGGATAGACTCAGCGACAACGATTGAGCTTGGGATCGTGCTCTCGGGACACACTCCACAATGTATGCTGTTCCACTTTTGCCGTTACTGAATTTCTCTGCCTTCTCATTGCTTAGGCCTCACCAGTAGTATGATGACTGTTCTTGTTTGGCGCTCTTTAACTGATCTCCTGCGTTGATAAGTACGCCTGGCCACCCTGCCTTAAGTGCAGGGAAGTTCGCCGGCAACCCATGCCCCCACAGGGAGATCTCCCAGGGCTTATTTAGTCTTTTCTTGCATTGGGCGGGGGGAGGCTGTGAGTTCTCGACCAAGTTGGGGGGTTGGAATGGGAGGTGTTTGATTTTATGCATGTACAGTTGGCAGTTTATAGGCAATACTAGGTCACTCTTTCTACACGTTTTAACGAGCATTACGAGACACAACTTTTACTATCTTCAGCGACACACAAGTTTGGTAAGCAGCACCACATTTAGTTTACTTAACATATCACGTACTACATTCGAGTGGTCACCTCGCAGTGCTACATGTTACATTGAATGACTGAAGTATCGATCCTAACGTGGAACATATGTGGTCTAAACAACCACAGAAAGGCACGACTCACTCATGCTTATCTAATTCGACACAAAATAGATATTTGTTTCCTTCAAGAAACATCTCATACAGGCTGCAGATCCCAAGCTATACAATAGGTACTGTGGGGTGGGGGGGATACATTCCGCCACATATTCCAATTACGCCCGAGGCACAGCAATATTGATTCGTCGAAATGTGGGCTGGACTACAATTGAATCCTGCGTTGACCCCGACGGTCGTTATGTACTTTTGAAAGGCATGCTCCACACAACACCGTTGACCCTAGCGACCATCTATGGGCCTAACATTGATGATCCTGCCCTCTTTGAAACAATTTGGACCAAGATAACTTTGTTTGGCAATGACAATTATTTTGTGGGGGGGGGTGGATTTTAATGCAGTCATGCAAGATTCAATAGATTGCGTAGACACATCTAGGCAACTGCACCCCAAAAATACCGAAGTACTCAACAACATAGCACTGGAATATGGGCCGATAGATATCTGGCGCCTATGGCACCCAGACACCCGAGAGGGTACGTGTATCTCTTTGTGTCATAATGCCTGGTCCCGGCTGGATTTCTGGCTGGTCACCGAGGACGTAGCCTACTGGACTACTAGCATCAAACACACACCGCGCACATTGTCTGATCACTCCCCGGTTCAGCTAAACTGGACCATACCATTATCCAAGACGCGAGCCTTTACCTGGCGCCTACCACCACATGCTTTACGCAACACCGTATTCCGTGAGGAGGTCCATGAGGAGCTCCAGCAATACTTCTCTACAAACGCCAAATCTGTAGATTCCCCCTCTACACTCTGGGAAGCCTTAAAACAGTTATACGGGGAGTCTGCATTTCTAAACAATCGGGGGTGTTAAAATCCATCCGCTCCACCCTGGAACGAATAGAGAAGGAAATACAACAGGCGGAAACGTTATACTTCCAAACGGGCTTAAAGTCGCACCTTGCCACTATTCGTAGTAAAATTTCGGAGTATGATGACGAGGCGATCCGCGAAACGAATTTCCTTGGCAGGAATGCCAAAGCCCGCTCGTATGGGGAGGGGGAATCGCCCGGGTAAAGCCTTAGCATACACACTTAAACAGCACCGCGCCTCTGCTTACATTACCGAGCTTTTGGTAGGGTTACTCCAGTTTTGCACGTGGACAGTCTGCCACTCTAGACAGAATGAAGAGATTTTACGAATCCCTATACACTGCGACCCAAACCCACACGCACGCGGAGTTGCAGTCCTACCTAGACTCTATCGAGCTGGTCTGGCTGAGCAATGCTCATCGCGAATACCTAGACGTGCCATTCACTAAAGAGGACATTGTTCAGGTTATTAACAGCCTACCTGGAGATAAAGCCCCTGGCCTAGATGGCCTAACAGCCGCTTTCTATAAATCGTATGCAACTGAACTGGTCCCCCATTTATTAGAAGTATACCAAGAATCTCTTGAAATTGGCCACCTCCCCCAGACGATGCGCGAGGCTGTTATCGTGACAATCCTGAAGCCAGATAAACCGGCAAACAAGTGCCACTCCTATCACCCGCTCTCCCTTATTAACATTGATGCGAAAATATTGGCCAAACTGATCGCAAACAGATTGCAGCCACTCTTGCCCATCATTGCCAGGCCGGATCAATCCGGCTTTATTCCTGGTAGATCCACCTCCCACAACCTGCGCACATTTTTCTCTATACTTCACCAGTTAGACCCCAATTTGCCAGCGCTTTCTGCGTTCCTAGACGCCACAAAAACATTTGATTCCCTCGAGTGGCTGTTCCTTTTTACTATACTCCCCAGGATCGGCATGAGCCCTAACTTTTTTAAACTTATCCACTTACTATATGCCAACCCGGCTGCCAGACTTAAGGTGAACGACTTGCTGTCGGAGCCTTTTCCAGTGGCCCGAGGCACCAGGCAGGGATGCCCCCTGTCCCCCTTATTATTTGCGATAACTATGGAGCCTCTCGCAGCCCGGATGCGCCAACACCACACGGCCAGGGGGCTTGGCCTCACAGACAGGGGCTTGATCAGATCAACATATGCAGACGACATCACACTGTACATCCGGGAGCCAGCCACGAATCTCAACCCTGCGCTACGGGAGATCCTCCTATTCGGAGGCATGTCAGGTATACAGGTCAATTGATCCAAATCGACCCTCCTTGCCTTAACACCGGCTCCAATTGAATTGGCCCTTGATTTTCCGCTCACCTGGGCGGACCCAGCGGTCAAATACCTTGGGGTATGGCTCTCTAGCGAGATACAGCATATCTGGCGCCTGAATTACGGCCGCCTCATCACCTGGCTGGAGGGAAAGATTTCATTTTGGACCAAACTGCCGCAGTCGCTTGCTGGTAGGATAGCAATTGCTAAAATGATCATATTGCCCAAGTTCCTGTACCTCTTTGCCAATATTCCCGTCCCCCTCACACAGGCCTTTTTCAAACAACTACGTTCCCTCTTAATTTCTCTGGTCTGGGCGGGTAAACAACCTCGTATCTCCTTTGAGGTCCTGACATTACCATTACTACAAGGGGGTCTGGGGGTGCCGGACTTTGAACTTTACGCTTTAAGCGCTCAGGCCCAATACCTCCATTACTGGGTTCATCCTGTCCCGTTTCAACACCATGTGGCAATGGAGAGGGATGTTGCCTCGCCAGTACCTCTACCAGCTGCTATCTATCACACCTACAAAAGGCCAAATGCTGAAATCAACACAGTTGAAAATCTGCGCTGGGCCTGGGGGGGGTGGGGGGGTGGGGACTTTGGCACCGGGCGAAGCTACCACTGCTTTATGCCCCATCCACGCCTCTAGCCCACCATACAAGCTTTCCTCCAATGCAAGACGCTGGCTCTATACAAAGAGCCCGACGAATGGGGCTATCCACTTTTGCTGACCTGTACCCGGCGGGGGGAGTTCTTGCCTCGACCACAGAACCTGGAGGACGTGCGCGCCCCTCTCCTGGACCTCCTACTATACCACCAACTCAGAGCTAACTGTAGACAAATACACAGTTCATTCCCCGCTGCACCTGCTCCCCTTGGAAAATATATTAGCGAATCCCTCGCCCAAGAAGCTTGTAACCCGCATTTACAACATTGCACATCAGACCAGCCCGATCACGACTCCCAATGCACTGGCGCAGTGGTCCTCGGATTTAGACCCACCTCCCACAGACAAACGATGGGCCTTTTGCTGTGCTCAACTCAAACGCCTCTCTCCAAATTATAAACTGCGGCTCATACATTTCAAATATTTACACAGGTTATACCGCATGCCAATGCAGCTACAGAAAGTGGGCTTGCGCCCGAACGCATCATGCTGGCGCTGCGCAGATGTACAAGCCACCTTTTTACATTTGTCATGGCACTGCGGCCCCATTTCATTGTTTTGGGACAGGGTGTTCGACATCATTTACGAGGTGACATGTTTCCAGCATGCCCGCACCCACCTCACTGCAATTCTCGGCCACGTCGCCGACGCCTCCCCAGGAGTGGGGTGCCTGTCGGCCATGATGCTCCTCCTAGCAAAACGCAGCATCGCAATACACTGGGGTTCACCCCACGCACCCACCACCCGCATGTGGATAAAAGACGTGAACTATTGCCAAGAGATGCTCGCAGCGTATTGGGATCTGATGCCCACTGCATCACGACCCAAAGACATTTGGGCCCCGTTCATCACATGGGCGGCAGCACACACCGAAAGCACTAACTCACATTCCACAAATGCATCCACCGCCACAGACCCACCTGTATAATTTGTAAGCACATCACGCGCCCGCATCGCGTTATTTTCTCAAGGCACCATGTCATCGCTCCGACGGACCAGTCCTGGCAAGTCTTAATGCTTGATCGATATAATACCACACACACTTGTTGTAAACATTGTGCACTCTCCGCCCCTATGTACCATAGCTCACACTCCTGATTGAAAGTGCCTGCAGGATGAAATGTCGTACTCACCTAGATATACTGTGACTGCTTATCTTGTCGCTGACGTCCGTGTACTTGTACATATTCATACAGTCTCCATATGTATCTCAGATATGACAAATGTGCCCTGTCCGTTACCTTTTTTGTTGTTTGAAAATAATAAAGTTTTTTAAAAAAAATTAAAATAAAAAAAATCAGGGATGGATGGAGTTTAAGGGTGGTGAGGGATTTTAGGGTTCAGGGATGGGTGGAGTGTAGGGGTAGAAAGGCGTTTAGGGTTCAGGGATGGGTGAAGTTCAGGGTTCAGGGACGGGTGAAGTTTTGGTGTGGTAAAGGGTTTTCAGGAGACACGGATGGGTGGTGTTTAGGGGTTGTGAGGGGTAAGGAATAGATATGGGTGGGGGGCAGTGAATGAAAAGCATCCAATGTAGTTGTCTGACAATGTAAAATATATCAATATGAATTAAATGTCCCCTGAAGTAACGCACTGAAATAAATATCTAACAAAACTGTTTCTAAAAGTAAGATCTGCAACCACTGCATTTACATCTTAAAAAGTAAGCATGCGAAAGACAATTTTGAAGAAAAAGATATTCTAGGAATTTGTTGCTATGAAATGGTAAACACCATTCATTCTGATCGGTTCCATTAAACAGTCTAGATTAAATGGTTTCTCGGTAACGGTATTCCATGAAATAGATTTTCTGTGAAATCACGTACAACAGATCTTGAGTTGTAATGGGTAAACCTTGTTTGACATTCTGTGGGAGTGCCACCTTTTTAGGTCTCGGGCCTAGCGTTGCAGTGCGCAGACTGCTCGCGCAGCGCGAGACCTCTTGTATGGGGTTTTCAAACTCACCTAGGAATCGCACACGCTCGTGCGTGTGCTTTTCGTTTTTCCCCCGGCTATTGGGCTTTGCGTGCGTCTTTATAAGAAAGACAGCACGCAATTGGGAAAAGGCGGGCGCATGTCCCGCCTTTGCTCCGCCCATTCCCGTCCGTGCCTAGGATGCGCATCAGCGCGCGTCACACACGACAGGCTCCCTCGCCCCCCCGCTCCTCTGTGGTGCGCACGCACCACTGGTTTCGATTCCCGCGTTCGGCTGGGTTTCGATTCCGTGCTTTTTTATGCCGCTAACAAGAATAGTTATTGTTGCACTTTACGTAAGCTTCAGTTACGTTACACGAGTTAAGATGTATTTATTTTTTCCCAAAGGTAAATTATGTGATTTTGCCCAGAATCACCGTATGTTGAGACTTCGTCGGGACTGGAATTTGGTTCCCCAGTTCCATAATCTGCAGCTCTGGTCCCAAGGTTACATCCTCCCCCTAGTATTGGGCGCGCACTCTCCCTCGAGAGCCGGGGTCCATGTATATACTGGAGATGTAATTCAGGGGCCTCAAAAGAGGGAGCTGCTACGTCGGCATCTCTGGAATTATTTAATGGTGGACATTTCAGGCTCCATAAAGAATATTTTATAAAAGAAAACAAGGTAAGATCACCCTCATCCGAAACCAAATGGGTATTTTTTGCCGTTTTTTATTCCGCTAACAAGAATACTTATTGTTGCAGTTTAGAATTTTTTAGCATGGCTAGGATTTCTCATACACATAAATATTCATAACATCCCCATGTGCATCATACCATTCGGATCTAAATACGACACCGCGTGTGAATGCTGATAAGCGTGTTTGTTGTAGAGCAGAACAATAGAGGCTTTTAGCTAGCAATGCTTGAAGTCAAAGAGACACTCCTAAAGATTTCTGCAGGGCTGCGCCGCTCCCCAGAAGGCTGTAAACCCAAGCTCAGCCATAAATACTCCGGAGATGGTTCCTCGTCTCCAGTGAAATCTAATTAAGTCCAGTAGTGAGTGACAGCTTCCTTTCTAGAGCATGTTTTGATGTTTTGCTTTACCACAAAGTATTCTCGGTGGCAATACGGGTCGGGACTGCAAAACACAGAACCATGTGCGTTGGACTCTCTCATATTTGACCCCTGCGGGCTCCCTCAAAGTGCTCTTTTTGGCCGGAAGAGCAGCGTGTGCTTTCTTCTTAAACAAATGGGCTTCATCAAAGAGACGTTTATGGAGAGCATAAAATATGGGTAGAATGGGGACATGCTCTCTTAGAAACAGAGCATGCTTTCTTAGAAACAGAGGTCGGCTGCAGGTTAAAGCTTTCGGACTTACAAGGCGAGCCCTTCCCTGCCTACTATTTACTCAAGGATGCCACACTCTTATTTTATTTTACTTTTTCAACTATCCCGTTTGTATCTGCAACGTGTAAGTTTGTAAATCTCCTCATGTAACGTACTTGATTCTATTGTGAAGCGCTCTGACACCTTTGGGTAGTCTGCGCTATATAAAATTGCATAAATAAATAAATGTTCTCCAGGTTTACCAATGTTTACTTTAGTGCTCACGAGCGTGCGTGGGGGCTGTGCAAGCAACAACGTGGGGGAGGATGCTCTTGGTGCAAGGAACGATGTGGATGGGGTGCATCGTAGAAGGGAAAACGTGCAGTCTTATGGAGTGCTAGAACCCAACTAAAAACAAGCATTGAAAATGCAATAGGTCTCGCCTTTGATTAAGTTAAAGCCATTTGCTTTGCTCATGGTATTGTATAGCAAAGCAAATGGCTTTAACTTAATGAAAGCCGAGACCTATTGCATTTTTAATGCTTGTTCTATTTTGTCTGCAGAGCAGATCACAGCTACAAAAAAAACACAAATCACTGCTTCACTGGCTGTCTCCAAAAAAAGGGTGGATTTTTTGTCTGAGCAGAAGAAAGCCCTCACAAACTGTTCTATGGAGGCATGCCCTGCGCACTGTTACTCTAAACGGATACCTAACATCCAATCAGAAGTGTCTAACCAGAGGAAATTTGCGATTGTCTGAAAGCAACAATTCTAAAATAATGTAAGCCGCGGCTGTGGTTAGACCCTTCCGATTTCCTTAGAGGAAGCCATTCACCCTAGCGCTGTCCTTGTTCGACCACTCACAGATTGTGGTTAGAGGGATAGGCAGGTATTCACTTAGCAGTTCATGGATCACCATGGGATACTTTTAGCTGTTCACTATTTGATGTGTGCACACAAAACAGAAGAGATAACCAGAAAAGGCAGACTTGGCTTGGAATTCAATTCCGCTTAACAGAGAAATTGAACACAGCCTTATCTGGGAGGATTAGGTTTAGGATAGTCACCATTTTGTGATCCTGTCTTAGCACCAAAGCCATTTCCTTTTACACATATTTGTCCCCACCTGTAAGCCATCCCTTCTTGCACTCTTTCCTGTCACCCAACTACTCCTTCACCTGCCCCGCATCCACTCATCCCACCTATCCCTACTCTCAACAATCCCCATCATGCATCCCATTTCCTTTCCGGTCAACTGCACCCCCCATCTGTGACATCTCATTTCACCCCCTGTCAACCATCAGCTATATCACACCCTTGGCACCTACTTCCTGGTCCCACTGTGGCCCATCCCCTGTCTTCCCCTTGTGCTTATGCCTTGAATTCACAACCCTCCCCTATTTGATGGTATCTTCTCCCACCAAGCAACTTCAACTTTTTCCTTCTTTCATCTATAATTTATTCTACTGTGACCCGTCCCAGCTACATTCTATTAACAGTTCTCTCAACATATATCCAAGTGTTACTCATTTGTCCACTTCTATGAATCAAACTGCCACTTTCTGCCATCAGTTTTTCAATCGAATACCCTCCAATCTCACTATTTTCCAAGAACCATATGCTCAAACTATCCATACTGGTCGTCTTCTGTCAATCTCCTCTCACTGTCTGGTCTGTCACACTCATTAGGCCGTCACGACAGCCTGCGCACCCTCCTTTTCTGACATCAAGAAAATGGCTCTATGAGGTAAATCCACATATAAATGTCTAGTAATCTGCAGGTCACGAATTCAAATACCTACAAACACAAACTCAGTTTTCCATACTTTCGAGATTGGTAAATTATGATGAATGAGTAACAACTGTCATTTACAATTTTGAAAACAAAGTTTTGTATATGTAAAAGGGTTATTGCCTACTTCCCAATCACCATTATTAGTCTTCAGTCACTTTTACCTTACTAACTCTGTCCCCACGGCCTCACCCACAGTAATCAAATGTTACTCAATTATGGAACATTACAATGTTTTCTGGGGCCTGATTTACAATAGTTTAACGAGGACAAACCCCCAAATTCGGTAAAGTTGCTGGTTTGCATTTGCTAAAACACTTTTTGCAATTTACTAAAACCAAGTAACGATCCCACAAGGTTTTCCAAATATGTAAATGGGTAAAGTAAACATTAAGGAATCGCTATTTGGAAGGGACATTTTAGGGCATCTCTACAAAATCCTTAAGAGATGTGATAATATTTTGCAACCAAAATCCGTTCGCAAAACATTACTATTCCTCCACCAAATCCAAATTGGTGTTAAGTCATTTGAATATGGGAAGTGGCCTCCAGGGGACCCCTTCACCTTTGAGAATGTTGACAATTTTTTTTAGGAGTATGCAGTGGTTCAAAGGTACCACTGCCTACTCCTAAAAAGGTTTTTCTTTTCAAGTGTCAAGAGTGTCCCATTTTCGTTTTAGGAGAACAGTGCGCATTTTTTTTTTTAATGGATTGCTTCAATTAAAAGCAATTAAAGACATGATGGTTTGCTGAACCCAGCAAGCCACCATGCTCCTAACCCTAGGCAATCGTAGAGGGTCGCAATTGTGACCTGCCTCATGCATATTAATGAGATTGGTCAAACTGCAACCCACAACGATTCAGAATTTAGTGAAGCAGCCTATTCGCCTGTAGGTCAGTGCGCAAAATTAATTTTAATTTCCAAAACGTTGGTGCGCAATTTGCGACCACTTAGTGCAAATGGAAAATTTATAAAGCAGGCCCCTGGATCACACTATCATTTTTTTTTTTTATCTCATTCCCATTTTATTTGATTACCTGTGCTTTATTGTTGGGACAAACCCATAAATTCAAATTATGTCAACAGAATGCTATTTAGTGGTTTTGAAACCAGACAATCCCTTAGAAAACGGCTGATCAATTTAAGGAAGAGGATTTGAAAAAACTCATTAGATAGCCACCTACCCCGAAGATCTCCACTTGACCTTCAAAGTAAGAAACTTCACCATAAAGCCCAATAACTTTACTGTGGGATTGTTTGCATTCATGACAGTGTTTTTGGCTACACTAGGACTCCCTACTATCACAATATAATCTCAGTACAATGCAGGGAGCCTCATTGACTCATAGCTCTATTTTTAAGTCTGGTGTTAGCCAAGAACTTTCGATTTTACTAAAATTCTATGTTTAATATACTTAGTTATTGAGGCTTTCAGCCAGCCTTCTTCACTCATTGGTCTGTTATTGTGCAATTCATATTTCCCATCCATCCATTATAGCAAACAGCACGGGTCACTTCAGCAAACTGGTTAACTTCACTGTCAGTAACGGCATTCCTCCCTTTCACAAGAAGCACATCCACACACAAAACAATTCCCTTAAGAGCCAGGGACTACTATGGCAAAGAGTGCTTTTTGAGACCAAAAATATATGTTTGCTTTTAGCCAATTATTATTATATTTTTTTTTTCTTCAGATTAATGCATGCCTGTCAGGTTCCCAGACAAACATTCGCAAAAAACATGACAAAATAAAAACACTGACAAAGACAAAAGGCTGGCGGTCATTGTCAGACCTATTGGCTTTGCCATTGCGCGTTACGTATTTAAGAACATTCAAACCCAGTCAGGAACAAAGAAGTTACTCAAAACAACATATGGAGACCAAAATTAGGGTAGTACTAGAAACACCATCAGCAGGTCACAGAGTTAAAGCTGAGCCAGGCAGCAATGGCAGATCTCCCCAAGGATTTTTGCATATTTCGAGAAATTGTGCCAGTTCAAGACCACGTTAGATTCTGCCCAGCCTGTCACTTTGTGGCCTAGCTGTGACCATTATAAAGCAGTGGCATCATCGTGAGGGTGCGATTCAGAGCTTTGTGACCTGTGCTGGCTGAAGCCTGCAGTTTAGTCATCTAGTGGCCGCAGGGAAGAGGGCTGGGGGTAAGAGGGGTGCATTCAGTTCCTGTGTGCACTGCATGCTACGGTTTGCCAGGAGCCTAAGCGAAAATTGGGCAGGGCAGTTGAGTCCAGAATACACATTTCTGGGGAGGGGGGGTAGCAGTACTGCCTAAAATTGTAAAAACATTCTCACAGTGCATGAATCATCATTGTACAATTGTATCAGGCATGGACTACAATGTGCAGACACTTTCTCAACTCGAGGAGTAGGGAAGAACAGCGGAAAGAAAGAAGGAAGCAGATAGAGGTGTAAACCATGAAAAGATAGGTGTGAGAAAAAAAACAGATAAAGGGAGAGTGTGGAAGAGATGGATGTGGAAACCAGACAAATTGGGTAAACAAGGATTGAGATGAGTGAAGAGAACTGGGGAGGCAGAGATTGGAGTGCAAGAAAGGAAAATGATGCAAATGAAAAGTGGAAAGGGGGGGGGGGAAGAAAAGTTGACCTAGAGGCTAGAGTAAAAGGGGAGAGAAAAGTGGAAGGGAAAGACAGGAAAGTGAAAAGCAATTAGTGAGGGGAAAGCAAAGAGTAGGAAGAAAAACAGACAGTGCATGAAAGGAGAATGGAGAGGAGGGAGGTGAGAAGGAGATGAAGAAAAGCATCTAGTGAGGGAAAGCGAGAAAGTGTATACCTCTGCCTCCTAATGTATACAGTAATACAATATCTAAATATGAGGGATGACAACTATCATTCCTGGGCCTGTTTCATCTAATGTATAGCTCTGCTGACCAAGACACACAATAGTGATTCTTTCATTGTGCCATTAAATACTGTTATTTGGCATCACAGTAGTTATTCCGGATTAGAAATAATAAAGTGTCAGTCATACCATCAAGATTACGTTTTACTGGAGAACCACATTCTGACATTTCAAACAGCCACATAACATGATCAGGCTTTGAGACACAAACTCCCACTGCCACCTCTTTCGAAATGAAGTGCCACATTCAACCACTTTCAGATGGGCTCCACAAACACACTTTTACATTAATAAAGCATGAAGTTCAACTGAGCTTGCCCCACTGGTGTTGAGAGGTGAGCTCATACACACCTCTCAAAAGAGGTGGGCGAGCCACTGACAGCTCAAGGCGAAGTCCTCTTGGAACCTCGAACCTAAATGAGCCGAGCTTTCACAGGAGGAGATGTGGTCTAGTGGCTAGAGATGCACCTGGGGAACCAGCAGTGGCGTAGCCAATGAGTCATGAGCCCCAGTGCAATGAAGCAAGTGCCCCCCCCGTTGCTGTTTGAATTGTAATATACAGAAATAATCACTCAAAATAAACAAGTTCAAATTCTCACAGCGTCAGAATAATCAAACAGGAGACGCATACAAGACCAGTCATTCACAATACTTATTGCATCAGAACACTTCACAACTTCAAACCTCCAGAGCGTTAGAATACTGAAAAACAACTCAATGCATCACGAGGATCACAACCAATGGAGACCTACTAAATCAGGACACTAGCAGCAACACAGCACTCAAAAGGTGGAAACCAACATCAAAACTCCGGAGGTAAAACATGTCCATCCTTAACCTCTAGTGCGCTCGTTCCAGTGCCTTTCACAGACTCCAAATTCAAACATCAAAGTGCCCATAGCGCCTAAATGCACACTAGTTTGAAACGCAAGCCATATACAAGACAATATACTCCGAAACAAACACATGCCTTCTGATGGTTATACACACACAGTTCGCACATTCGAAACATGTATTTCTTTTCAAGTATGCACCAAGACGCACAAACTGTGTAACAAAAGCATGTGGGCAAATGTGTACAAACTTTTTAGTAAACATACATCCTCGCGCGCACAAACATGGTCTCCATACTGTAAGAGCTTCCCAGTATCACACTAGCATACACACAACTTTATACTTCTGTATAGTATAGAAAACTCCGCAATTGTTACTAGTGTGCATTTTTAGTTGTACTGTGTACTAGCGCGCATATAAAACTGTTGCACGCAAAGTCCAGAATGAAGATATGTTCTTTGGTCTGGTCAGAACCCCCTACATAAATTCAACTTCACCTACACATATGTGCCCACACATGTATAGCATATGCACTTGTACGGACAGCCAGTTTTGTATTTAACTCATTCTACCTTAATAACGGACTCTTAACGCTGCAGATAATTACCAGGAAAATGCAGTGAGGGGACTAGCCAGATCCCGACGCAGTGACTTACAGGTTATACATAGGCAGCAAGCCTTGGCCACATAAAATTTTTAAAAAACTTTATTAACCCGAGCCCAGGTGGGGTTTCCACACCTACCACACTACCTTTTGTACAGCCCTAAATTCACTGCGGTCTGCTATGTTGGGAGGTGTACTCACACATCTCAGTGCTCACAAAGAATAAAATAGGGTTCAGTAAAAGGACGCATTGGTGTAGTAGGCAGAGTCTGCTCAGAACTAATTTGTTTCGCTTTGCTCTTTATAGCAGATTAACCGTCCAAAACATCACGAGAACTAGCTCCCTTTTTTTTTCAAACCATTGACCAAAATGTAACTCTCTGTTGCCTTTTACAAACACTCGATTTCCCGGTCCAGCCTGAAAGGAAATGTTTATTTTATCTGTCTAAGACAGACCTGCACTTAGAATATCACCCCATTTGATCAGAGCCACTAAATCACTTAAAGAAAAATAAATGGAATCTGCAAGGGATTTTACCCCTCAAAAATTACTGCTACACTATACACCAGAAACTTCAATTGCCCCTGCGAGAAATTAGACCTGTACACACTACATTTTTACAAAATTACAGTTTGCGCCGTTAAGCATCGCATTTTGTGTTTGTTTGTGTCCCGTTGAGTATTTGAAAAACAATTCCTTTAATAGAATAGCAGAAGCTAAAAATCTCCATCCAAAACAGAAGTCAATAATGAACCGGCTCGTCCTCCTGGAGGACATGATAATCTGATCTCCGCGTCTTAGCTTATAAAATATTTTCCCAACCACGCACTCAAGGTCTGTCTGCGTGCAGAAAACGAAAAGCACGAGAAACGCCATACCCACACTTTAAAAGACCACAATGTCTCTCCACCATCTCCCTCTCTCGCAGGTCGCAGCGTAGACCAAACAGGAGGCTTTGCAGGTGAGGTAACTTCCGGTGCCACCAGAAGTGCGTAAGAGTCATGCTTGTCAACCAGCTCTCGGTTCCGGCGCCACCGGAAGTGCGTGAGAGTCTTGCTTTTTTTTTTCTTTTTAACTTTAATAGCGCAAGCTGGAGCCTAAGAGATCGGAGCGTTTTTCAAGAGCACCAATTGCATACAGATTTTTTTAGGCACTGGGAGCTTGAGTGATTTGCCCACAATCAGAGAATGTTTGAGCCGACGCCGAGACTCGAACCTAGTTCCCCAGCTTCAAGGTTGGACCGTCTAGCCGTTAACGACCAGCTCTCGTTTTGTGGTCGAATTGATGCAGGAAAAGCGAATACAGAGGCATTAAGGGCAAATGAACTGCTAATGAGGAAAAGTCCAATGTCTGATTGGTGCAGTAAATTAAAAGTTTGCCTGGAAGCACCTTCAACAGGCTTATTTTCGTGCCGCGCATTGCATTCTGGTACATGCAGTTGTATAGATTCATCCTGAACATAAAAATCCACTGAAAAAACACAAGAACAGCGCAGAGTGAAATAATTGCTGACTTGCCTAATAGTTTTTGAATCCCCACCTGTCCGTAAATTGCACGGACGGGTCCGTAATTTCAGCCTGACGTCCATTGCCTGTTATTGATCTGATAGCGGACAGCATTTGTAAGTTGGACACTTTCTTTTTACGGCCTTCTGGTTCCTTATGCAGCTGGCAGCTAATGATATGAGTATCACAACTGGCTTTCAGTGCAGCGTCAAAGATTTTTAAGCACTGAATGCATTCAATGACATTTTCCTGGAGCAGAGTGGAAAAACAGAATGGTGGGGACAGAGACCGAACAGGTGGCACAGGTAGAGGGGGACAAAGATTTAGGAACAGAGCCCAGAGACCCACAAGTGCCAAAAATGAAATTGGGTAAAGAGCTGGGTGGGCATGAAGGTAAGGGTCAGAAGGGAGATCACTGTTGTTAAAGTCTAGGCCCATTTACACCATTTTCTCCAAAGGGGACAGATCTCTCTAGTAGAGTGAGCAGTGAAAGGAAACAAATCACTAATTATTGTTCCCAACCCAGTGCAACCAATGTGGCTACACATTAATCCACTCGATTTGAGTTTAGTAGGTTTAATAATAAATTCAGAAACAGATCAATGTAGATTAATCTCAGCAAAGTCGTATAAAAGTACAAAAAGATCAAAGTAAGTCCAAATCTTAAGAGATGTACCCTTTATAGTACAAACAAATGACTAACTCTAAGACGACACAGGCAACCAAGAAAAAGAAATGGAGGTTAAATTGCATCAGATGATTCTCTTTAACAACCATAAGTAAAGTAACTTTTCCTTCACTTCCTTAATAAGGGCAACCCTAAACTAAAGCATTTGAGTAAGGGAGTAATCAAATAAGGTAAGAAGAAAGGTGTCAGCCGTCGGAGTCTTCAGTAAAAAAAAAACTTGGGCGATGGGTCAAGTAGCTTAAAGCCAAAAAGGCAGAAGCATAGGTCTGCTCTCTAAGGAAACCTAAGACAGACTCTCTCCCTCATTAAACACAGTATATAATATCATCTGCCATCGACTTGACACTCATGTGACTTCTCATGGGAAATTTCCATAGCTCTGGCACAACTGGATACTTTCAGCACCTTTCCCAGCTAGATAGCAAATTATCTCTCCTCGTCCTTGGTCATTCCTCTCCCATGAGAACTCCTCTCCTCGCTCATTACCGCAATTTACCTTCCCCTCCTCGTGCTTTACTATCTACTAAGACAAAACTCCTTTATTCTAACTAATGAAGCTCTCAACAACAGCAGTAGAAACAAAATGAGACAAAACATTCCACAGCGAAGGCTGAACAAAGATAAAACATGAGATTACGACATCGGCATGCACTGGAACAGAAAATATGAGGCTGAAATGAAATTACACATGAACTCAAGCTAACATGCGCATTAGGCCTCAATTTACCTGTTGACTTCGGCTAGTGCTCTGGATTAGAAATACATGCTCATTTCTATAACACATATGCATAAGTACAATGCAACAACTACAGATGCTTTCACATGATTTAATTCAGGTTTTACATATGAACCTAAAAACACTAGTTACACACATCCTGGTTACATCTCTTATGATAAGAACATTTTATGTACATTTTCCCCGTCACGTTAATATGTAAATTGTCACGTAACTTTATTAATCACATTTTAAACATGTATATTTCAAATAAAGTACTTTCAATATGCATTATTCCACTTTTTTGTACATTAGTTACAACAGAGTATATATTGAGTGCTGACTATTCGTGAGTATGATGCACTCATACATTATCTTCAGATAGGATCAAGATTACATTTCTTCAATACCCCCTCTCATGGCAAATCAAGCCATCACAAACCTCTTATCTTCTGATGTTATCAGATTAGTCAGGTTAAACACCCGTGGCAATTGCTGTTCTCTTAAACTCCTCCAAACGTTTCATTTCATTATAATGATCATCCTGTTTCCATTCAAGTTTAAAATCTTTTCCTTTCCTTGCAATCCCTTTCTGTCTCCTGTACTTCTGGTTGACCTTCACTCCCACAAACAAGAATATTGCACAGAGGGCAATAATCAACAGTGTTCTAAAAAGGAACGCACTATACCACTTCCCAAATCTGCGACCATCTTCCTAACAAACTAAATCAGTGTCCAACTTTGTCCCAAACACCTTCTTCTGCCAATCCACTCACTTCATTATGCAAGTCAGTAATATTCCTTATGAACTTCTGCAAATCCTTATTTTTATCTGGGACATAAGTGCAATACTGTTGGACCTTCAACATCCAGCAGACTTCGCCCTCTTTTGCGAGCAATATGTCCAATGCAAGCAGATTTTGTAAAACCATAGGTCTTATAGCAACATTTCAGTATTTACAGCAACAAAGACCCAGCAGTGTTAGTAGACAATCTATCAACTACAGTAGAAAGTTTTCTTAACTTGTCATTCAATATCACCCCAACACTTGGGATTATAGCTTCAAAAATGTCTCGTACTATCTCTCCAGAAGAATCACCTCGTTTAGATCTGGACCTTTCCTCCCACACGGGGATAAAAATTCTCAACGTGATAGATCTTTGGAAAACTACTCCTACATAACAAGTGCCATACTAATTGCTCGGCATTTTTAAATGGGCATTCTTTCCACAAACAAAATAAACTCAAGGAATCACAGGGTCTGTGCCATCCGAAAATAACTTCCAAGATCCTTTAACCTCAAAGGTATGATCGCATTCACTCTCTCCTACAGGGATGGTTTCATGTGAGTTCTTGTTGTTATGAATGCACAATTTCCCCTGGTGTTGCCAATCTAATGTCAATGCTCCTGTGTTTCCTGCTGTCTGGTGTTCCACTTCTTGTGATCAACTGACAATCTTAACACCTTTAGCTGCCTTTGCCTTTACTGCTCTATATCTATCTTCTACCTGTTCCAGGAACTTCCTTTCTATATCAGTAAGGACACAAGTCAAATTATATCTGTTTGCATAAGCCATATCTAATGTTTTAATGGGTGTAAAATATCTGCTTCCCGTTTCTGCATTCTGAGCATAGGAATGTTTGTTCAAGTGTTTAAACAGCGGGACTTCTGAAAAGACCAAATCATAGTTTGAATAATAGTACCGGGCCTGACCCTGTCCATAGAACATGCTCAACAGTAGACATGTGATGCCATATGTCAATGGTATGTGATCGTAGGTAATGCCCTCAGCCACTGAAGAAGGCAATTGCATGCAAACATAACAATCTCTGGCTTCCATAGAGTGTATATATTCATAAAGCAAATTAGTGCATGCATTAGTTGTATAATCTCTTCCTGATGAATCAATATGTAAATTTTGTACCTCCAGTGAATACAGCCCTCCACCTTGTTTATGTTTTGGTTTCTGTACAACTGTGTGTTTCTCTTCTTCGACCTTAGTTGGACTCAAGCTTAATCCTAAAATTAGTGCTATTGGGCCTATCACTAATATGATTCGCAATGCAACTATTATGTACCTACGTCTACGACTATTACTATTCGGTTACATACTATTTAGATGCAGACCAAATGGGCAGAAAAATGGCAGTAACGGAAAGATCTCTGTCAGGCTCCGGCTTTACAAATTGTAAACAGTCTTTTTGTTTTTCTTTATTTACCCTATGTATAATCCTAGTGAGGCTTCCCTAACCCTACTCTGTTTTCTTCTAAATGTAATCCGTACTTGTATTCTTCTTCAAGCTACAACATAAAGTTCATTCAACATCTCTGACAATGTGAGGCCTAAGTTGATCGATGAGCATCTCCAAAAATATTTCTCTCAGTTCAGCAACTTGCTCAGGAAACTCTTGCAAATTCAAATGTGGAAATTCAGTTTCATTCAATATCAGGTTTCTTAAACCACTTAGTCTTGTTGGGTACGGAAGGGCAAATGTAAAAAGGATGTTCAAGCTAGTCTCCGGAAGTCTCAACAGAACTTCTACTATTAGTCTGGAACTCCCATTCTTTCCCTCATAGTCATTAGTAACCAGGTAAGTCTACTCAGGAGAAGAGTACCTCCGACAAGGCACCCTCAGTCTTTTGGATTTTCAAACATTGAGCCCTTCGCCTCCGTCTTCATTCTGCTCCGATTCACCAGAGGCTTCTGATATGGGTGTAAGAGCTCCTTCCGAGGACATCTTCAATCTTCTTCTTTACTTATCCTTTGGTCAGCTTTCCTCCACCACTCGTGATTTCACAGCACTAGTTCCTTCGTTAACGTCAGGATCTGCTTCATACACCAGCACTGCATCAGCTTAATCAAATTCAGGCTCAACTTCAGTTTCGTCGTGACCCCCCTCAGATTGCTCACGTGCTGTCTCAGGCTCTGCCTGGTCCTCTAAAGCTTGTCTGACCTCTTCCCGTGTCCTTTCGACCACAGCTGGAGTCTCTTCTGAAAGAGGTGCCATTTCTTGTTCCAGGGGACACAGGACTCGACGAGTGTGGGGCACATGTACCCAGTTTGGAAGGCTACCAAACTTCACAGCTGTTGCAGTGACCACGATCACCTGGTATGTACCACGTCAATGAGGCTCAGGGCAACATTTCCCCACATGTTTCTTCACCACGACCCAGTCTCCCTGACTAAGGTCATGGCACTGCTCCTGATGTGGTGGTGCGGTAGCTGCTTCAACTTGAGACACAGAACGAACCACGTCAGGCAATCCTTTACAGTAATCGAGCACCATATTTTCTGTGATGTTTACTAAGCTATTAGGGGGCACAGCAGGCAGTCTTATAGCTCTCCCCCTGATGATCTCATGGGGCGAGAGCCATGTTCTCTAATCTGGGACACTGTGAAGACTCAATGAAGGGAAACACCAGAGGGCTCAAATACAGTTGTAACAAATAGTCGTCATGAGAACAATGTTACCAGACCACATGCATGGTAAGATACTGTGTTGTGACATTCTGGTTCGCTTGCCGTATTACTGCTAAGTGACAGTGTGATAAGCCAGTAAAACTGTACCTTTTAAGTACCAGTAAGGTTAGAGCAAAGTCTATCGACCAAAAAGATTAGAAAAGGAAGTGCATTGGTGAGGGGTGGATCTATGGAAAGTAATGTGAGTAGGTGTCCGTTTGAGACATATGTAATAAACTGAAAACCCGTGTTTGGGCTGGTGGGAAAGGGTAGTCCATTTAAAATTATTACACCGAAGATTCGTGTTTACGCTAATGAGCAGCTGGTTTACTTATCTACTGCTTGTGCTACCATAGAGCACGCCTACCTCGAATAGAGTCTAGCGAGTCTTCGGACCTAAAACAGATAAAAGGGCACTGAAGTAAATACATGCCCATCAAGTACATAACGTTAAAGATTTCAATGAGTTTAGCAAGCCACATTGTGTGCTAAAGTTATAAATTGAGCTCACCTTTCAGCTAGTGATACTTCCGACCCAGCGGGTCCTAATATTCACTCCAACGTATACCTTCAATAAATCTGTGTGATGATAACTACTATGAGTATGTTGCCATTTGAAATTCCCAGCACTTCATAATCACCATGAAAGTCAATACCTATTTGTTTCCAAACCGGAAGATAAATCTACTTCTTACCTCTTATAAATTGTATTCTAATGCTTATCCGATGTTGAAAATGGCCCAGTATGCCACAGTCCTATCTTTAGATGCCAGTACGTCTATTTTAGGCAAAATATGAGTAACGCGTCACCATCCGCCGTATCAAAAAGCTGTAATTAAAATCGTACAAAAACGTCACCACCATGTTCGGACACCCCTATAAGGTCCCAATATTAACTGGATAATGCTAAAAGCTACTGCTCACAATCCATTCTCTTACCTTCAGCGAGTACGCCTAGCAGCTTCTCACTCCGACACTCTATACTGCCGGAAGGTCAATAAGGTGTGACCCGGAAGTGATTTAAATATGCCGTGTACTGCTAAACAACTAGAACGTAGCTTGATTTTGGATTGGTCACGTATGCGCGTGTGTGGAGACGGTGTAAGCATGCAGTTAGTGTAAATGCAATACATGCTTGAGTGCATCCGGTACGATTGGTCGACAGGGTTATATCTTAATTCAAAATTGGTTCATGAAATCCCTCGATAAAAACAATAATTTGGCAAAATTTTCGGAAGGCAAAACATTCTAGCATTAAGGGTAAATTTGCAAGTTTCAGTGAACCGTGTCCATTGTGAAGAAAACGAGAACAAATCTAAACAGAAAATCATACAAATATAACAATCATACTGCATTGTAAAGAGACACAAGCCTCATTATCTTTTTGGTACTCCTAATCCTAGATGAACAAGCATAATTGAAGCAAACAGTTTACGAGATAGTCTCCTCCGACACGGTATTGTCACCGATCACTTTAACACTACTCAAGTGACGTCGATGACTTCACGTCTGAAAGCAATGCTGATATTTCAACATACTGATGTGTGTTTGATAGGGATACATAGACCAAATAAAGTATTGGAAATTCTATACATATATAAATGATCAAATATAAAAGAAGTGCGATAGGCAGGACGAGTATCAGGGAACAAATGGTAAATGGGACAATTCTCACATAGAGTCTCTTGAGAGCTAATATTCATACTTGAACACAGTGTGTATGAGATGATCAGCCAAAACCCATTGTAATTGTCTCCTAAAGTACCATATCTACGTACATTTATAAAAGAGTGCATAAATCAAACTTCATAGTTGAACACAGTGTATATGAGATGATCAGCCATAAACCCTTTGCAGTTGTCACCTAAAGTAACATAGCCACGGGCATTTATAATAGAGTACATAAAATCAGACAATGAATTTAGAAGGCATTTTCAGACAGACATTACAGAATAAGCCTAATCACCCAGAAAGTAATGCATCTCCCGGTCACTATTAAAGCCATGCTCATCAGATTTTAAACGCATGATCCAAAAGGCCTCAGAGCGTCTCAACCGCAATTCCCTGTTCCCTCCCCTGGGATTGGGTGTAGTGACGTCTATACCATAGAACATGAAGCTCTTATGTGCGCCTAGGGTAGTACATTCCCACATATGTTATTGCCATTGGGTATCTGGGATCGTGTTGCTTCAGAGCTCTAACATGTTCCCCAACTCTTTCTCTAAGGGTCCTAATTGTGCTGCCAACATATTTTCCACCACATGTGCATTCAAGTACATATACCACAAATTTTGTGTTACAATTGATATTGTACCTAATGTCATAGGTTTTTTCAGGGCCAGTGAAAGATGTCTTTTTGTCTGAGGCCCACCTACAGATACTGCATGAGCCACATTTATAAAAACCCAAAGTGCGGGGTGTGAGCCATGTATATTTGGTTGGTATTTTTGGGTAGCTAGGACTCAGCCTGGTTCTAAGCGTTTTGCCTCTTCTGTAGGTGATTTGTGGTTTCAAACCTATATGTTCTGCTAGCATTGTGTCATTTGTGAGCAATTTCCAGTGTTTGTTCAGACTCTTGGATAATGTCCCACTAAAATCATTAAAATCTGTAAGTAGTCTGACTGTCCGTACTTCTGTTTCTCGTACTCTGTCGCGAATGGTTTCTTGTCGAAGAGTGCGTCTGATCCTAT
The DNA here is from genome assembly GCA_963921515.1 of Calotriton arnoldi. NCBI lineage: Eukaryota > Metazoa > Chordata > Amphibia > Caudata > Salamandridae > Calotriton > Calotriton arnoldi. The sequence continues at coordinate 997,128 of CAWUFW010006665.1, forward strand.
TTTCAGCTGTGGTAAGATTATGGTGTGTATAACCTCTATGTTTGAACCTTGTTTTCATTGCTGACAGACAGTGTAAGAAAGTGGCTCTGTATATACTGTTCCAAAATAGGTACAGTGTGCACAGAGTCCACAGTCCCCAGAGGTTTGGCAGAGGCTAAAGTTAGATATAACCTTACTCTCTAAAGTGGTAGCTTGGTCGAGCAGTAAGGCAGTATCAGAGGACAGTGTAAAGCATTTGTTGTACACACTCAGTCAGCAAATGGTCTCACACACTCAAGAACTGAACTCTAGGCCAATGGTTTTGTATCAAAATATATGGTTGTTTTATTTTAGAACCAACAATAGGTATCAAAATATACTTTCTCAGAATGAGTTACTTTAGTTAAATACTTTTCAAATAGGCAATAGACTTTTGAATACAATAGTTACAGTTGTTGCAATAGGCAACACAATTTCAAACACAATAATACATTGAGCTCAATGGGAATTTCTAGTTAAATGCAACAGATTACATCTTGGATTACTTTTCTTACCACAGGAATGGATCCTAGATTCAGTCCTGGGACATCTCCTGTAAACAGTTGAGTAAAAACGTTTTGGTTACAGTTGTGATTTTTAAGGAATATTATTGTATTTTAAAAGTTGACACTTAGAAGCTTTTTCACATAGAATCACCAATGTTATCCTATGGGAGGAAATTCACTTAGCAGGTAAGTGGGGTTATTGTTACTTTTTCTAACTCAGTGTTGGATCCTGGATCCAGCACTGGTGCATCTCCTGTAAACAGTTGAAAGAATGTGTTTTTGTTATACAGGCGATTTTTAACAAATATTTGTAAGTTTGCAAAATCGACACTTAGAAACTTTTTCAGCAAAAACCAGGCAATGTTATCCTATGGAAGGAAATTCAAGTTACCGGTAAGTACAGGTATGATTACTTTTCAGGGTCAGTGCTGGGCACCAAGATCCAGCACTGGGATCTCTCCTGATAACAGGTGAGTAAATTCGTTTTCGTAATTCGGCTGATTTTAGATGAATATTTTAAAGTTTAGAAACTCCACACTTAGAAGAATTTCTGGTAAAAACCAGGCTATGTTATCCTATGGAGGAGAAACAAGTTATCGGTTTGCAGGTAAGTTTTTGACTGTGGGAGTCCAGGTTCTGGGGTTAGACTCAGGGGTCCCCCAGGGTCAGTGATGCACTCTTGTTGCACCCACAGCGGCACTAGGGCGGCCGGATGCAGAGTGTTGAGGCCCCAATGTTATCCTATGGGGGATAGGGGGCCTTCGGTTGGCGGCTGCTGGCTAGCAGGCCACTGGGTTGTGGGAGCAAAGCTCCTGGCTGTAGACTTGGCACAAAGGGGGAAGCAAGTGAGCACCAAAAGCGCACCCACAGCGGCACTCGGGCGGCTGGGTGCAGGGGGCTATTATGGCGTCGGGTTCCCTGTTGAAGTCTATGGAGATTCTCCGGACTGGACAAACACTGCAGGCTTGGAAACGAGAGTCTCCTGGGATCTATCAACACTTCGAGGGGTAAGTTGAGATGTCTTGGCTTAGGTAGGCACCCTGGGTTTGGGCACACAAGGCCGTGGGGCGTCGGGTGCAGGGGTGCCTTTTAGTGTTGGATTTTTCTTACCCGCTCTGGTCGCGGTAGGGGGGACCCTCTGGACTGGGGCTGCAGGCTTCGTCTGGAGGCTTGAGGCAGGTGAGGAGTCGCCGGATTCCAGGTCCGGATCGCCGGTGAGACCTCCTCTGGGTGTTTTTTTTCTCGAGCTCGGGCCGCTTTCGGCGGGTGCAGAGTGGGCTGGATTCGCGATCCCGGGCTGGTGCCAGGGGTGCTGGTTTTGAACAAATCCGGTGTTCGCGGGAGAAGCAGGCGGTTCAAGTGAAGGCAGGCAGGTCCTCCGGGGTTTGTGAGGTTGCTGGCTGCAGGACACACCGGGATTTCGCAGAAAGCAGGTTCGAGGGGAGACAGGCCGGTAGGGCTGGGGCCAAGTCAGTTGTTGTCTTCCTCTTGTTAGCAGGCTGCACGGCTGTTTGGTCCTTGTTCTTCTTATCTTGTTGTCGTTGCTGGATCTGAGGAAGGAAGGTTCAGGGTGCCCCTAAATACTAAATTTAGGGGTGTTACAGGTAGGTAAAGGGCAGGGACCAATGGGTCCCTTCCTGGGGTGGGTACACCCCTATCCTGCCCCTCTCCTGTGGGAGGGGGCAGTAGCCTAGTCCTGATTGGGCAGGGCTCCCCATCTTCAAGATGGCGAGAGCCCGGAGTTGTGCTTCACCTCGCCTCCCCCACCTGAGGGGTGGGGTTGGCAGAGGCTGGCACATCCCTTTCCTCCCTTGGGGTTTCCTGCCAGTCTTCCCGCCAGAGAGGGGTCAGAACCGGTGGGGGCCAGTTGCTGAGTACAGCAAGTGGCCTGGAGAAGCTGCCAAAGGCGGCATGCCTTTGAAGCTTCCCTGCCCATCCTGGGGAGGAGACCTAGCACCTCGCCCAGGATGTGCATTGTTGCAGGCCCAGGATAGCGGATGGCTCTCCACCCAGGGGTCCAGCAACATGTCTGCTGTGTGGCTGCCGGGGCAGCCCCTCAGACAAGACGTGGATTGTAGGTTAGGTTCAGGGGGCAACTCTAAGTTGCCCTCTGTCGTGCATTTTACATTAAATCCCACACTGGCATCAGTGTGGGTTTAATGTGCTGAGAAGTTTGATACCAAACTTCTCAGTCTTCAGTGTAGCCATTATGGTGCTGTGAAGTTCGTAATGACAACCTCCCAGCACCATATACTCTTAATGGCATCACTGCACTTACAGTGCCCAGGAATGGCCCTGGGTACTGTAGGGGCACAGGGCTCATGCACCTGTGCCCACACCACTGGCATAGTGCACCCAGCTAGAGGGGTGACTGAGGTATGCCAGGGCAGTGTGTTTAGTGGGCATGGCACACAGGGATGTGTGCCATGTCGAATCTCTGTTTAGTTCTGCACCAAGACACTCAGCCTGCAAAGGCAGGGTGTGTGTGTCAGGGTACAGGGCCTCTAAGGGTGGCACAATAAGTGCTGCAGCCCTTAGGGGCCTTCTCTGGTCACAGTGCCCTGGGTACCTAGGGTACCATTTACCAGGGGCTTACCTGTGGCCAGAGATGCCAATTGGGTTTAGGCTTTAGTACAGTTTTTAGGGAAGGAACACAGGCCCTGGGTACCTGATTGGCAGGGACCCAGGGCACACCAAGGAAAAGTGCATCAGTTATCAGGCAAAAAGTGGGGGTTACTGCAACAGAAACCCACTTTCCTACACAAGCCCCCCCAGCCCAAAGGCCAGGAGACTCAGCCAACGCTGGGAGAGTCTTTCTAGTCTTTCAGGCGAGGAAGAGTTGGGGAAGTGGTTTGAAAGTTGCAGGGCCTACTCTGCCTTATATCTTTCTTTCCAGGTCAGTCCCTTTGGGGAGCTGGCCTACCTTATCAGTTTCAGGACCTAATTCCCAAAGCTCCTCTCCTTGCTCTTTAGTGTCTTCACCCCATCTTTTTATTTTGGTTTCAGAGGTGCCTGCCACTGCAAAGTCTAACTTAGCCAGGGCAAAGCCCAGCTTACCCACAGAGGTCACCCACAGTTTGAGCAACCCCACCATGACCAATAGGGTCAGGGGGCCTAGCTTGCTATTTGGCAGGGGGTTAGGCCACCATGCCAAGGATAGGGCTGCCATGAAGGCTAACACCCAGCAGAGGCTGCTGACAGCTGTCAGTGCCCAGAACCACACCTTTAGCTCCTGACTGGCAAGTGAAGGGGCTATCTTACAGGTCTCTTTGGGTCCTGGCTGTCTGCCTGTTGCTTTAGGGTGGGGGGGTCACTACACTTTGTAGTGAACACCCTTCCTCCACCCTTTGTTCTGTCAGCTGAGGAGCTGCCAACTCAGGCTGGACAGTTGCCTGACTAGTGAGGTCTTCTTGTTGGCTAGGGGGGGCTTTACCAGGGCCACTTCTGGAGTTTTCCCTCACTGGGATAGAATCTCCCTGGCCCTCTGGGACTGTGGCTAACAGTTGCCCACCTTTCCTACCCTGTTCCTTTTTACTCTTTTGGGGCTCAGCTGCACTGACTGCAGGTTGAGCCCCCCCAGGTTTCTTGGGTGAGGCCTGGCATTGGGCCAGTGCCTCTCTTTGGCTCAGATCCACCTCTAAGTGGTCATTCCCCAGGAGATAATCAAGGGGAGGTCTTTACTGACTACCACCTTTCTCCATCTAAGGGACCCAGCTATGACTAGGGGCACTACAGCCACAGGCCTAACAGTGACTCCCCTGGGACAGCCCTTACTCTCCTTGTTTCCCCTGGGACATACTGGTGTGGGAGTACCAACCTGTCATGCACCACAGTGTGACTGGCACAGGTATCTCTCAGGGCAGTGGCTGGGATTCCATTCACCAGTAGGCGGTGGAAGTGTCTACTCCCCTCTGGGATCTCCAGCTTACCTCTTGGGCCCATTTTCCAGTTGAAAGCTAGGAGGACTTCCTCATCTGAGGACCCGTCCTCCAGAGCTACACTGGCAACTCCTGGGGCTACACTAGTCACCCCTGGGGCTGTACTAGGGATCTTGTTTTTAGGACAGCTAGGGTCCTTGGTGTGGTGTCCTGACTTCTGACAGTTGTGACACCATATTCTGTTGGGATCCCAATTCTTACCTTGGTACCCTGGTTTAGTTTGTGAGGTGTCTTTGGGCCCACTCTCCTGGACAGGTTTTTGGGGGGCTTCCTGGGACTCCTTACTTTTATCCTTAAGGGGTTCACTATCTTTCTTCTGGGGAGGCTTTGTGACCCCTTTCTTTTGGTCACCCCCAGTGGATGTCCTAGTTACCCTTGTTCTGACCCAGTGGTCTGTCTTCCTTCCCAATTCTTGAGGGGAAAGTGGACCTAGGTCTACCAGATACTGATGCAACTTCTCATCAATGCAGTTACTTAAAATGTGTTCCTTCATAAACGGGTTGTAAATTCCATTAAAGTCATGCACATTGTTTCCAGTTAACCAGCCACCCTGTGCCTTTACTGAGTAGTCTACAAAATCAATCCAGGATTGGGTTCTGGGTTTTGTGAGCCCCCCTGAATCTAGTTCTGTACTCCTCAGTGGTGAGTCCAAATCCCTCAATCAGAGTTTTCTTCATGAGATCATAGGACCCTGCATCTGGCCCAGAGAGGGTCAGAAGCCTGTCTCTGCAGTTACCAGAGAACAGTTCCCACAGGAGTGCCCCCCAGAAAGTCTTCTTCACCTTCCTGGCTTCACAAGCCCTCTCAAAAGCTGTGAACCACTTGGTGATATCATCACCCTCCTCATATTTAGGGACAATCCCTTTGGGGATTTTAGGATCATAAGATTCCTCTCTATCCTTATTATTTTGATTGCTGCCACCATTGATGGGTGCTAAACCCATCTCCTGTCTTTCCTTCTCTAGAGCCAGGAGTCTGGTCTCTAGGTCCAGTCTTTTGGCCAACCTTGCTAAAAGGCTGTCGTCCTCACTGAGGCTGTCCTCAATGTCCACTCTGGGACCTGAACCACCTGTGTGGCTTCTAGGTCCCCAGAGGTTATCTCTTGGAAATAAGGGTGCAGGGACCCTGTCTTCCCTAGGCAGTGGTGGAGGTGGGTTCCCATCTCCATCCTCCTCCCTCCTTTCCTCCTCTGCTTGGTCATCACCATGCTCAGAGGGGTGGGCCTTTGCATACTCAGCCAGGAGCTCCTGGAGCCCTTGTTTGGTTGGATGCTGGCCCATGGGTATATTTTTAAGTTTACATAAGGACCTTACTTCCTTGAAAGACAAGTGAAGGTAAGGGGTGAGGTCGAGCTCCTCAACCATGTCCTGTATGTCATTATTATCCTCACTAGTAGCTGGGTTCTTTTCTTGAGACATTCTAACAAAAAGTTCTAACCCCTCTACCCTTGACTATAGTGACTTTTTATTTTCTAAAATTCTAAAGGGACTTAAGCAAGGCCTTAACAAGACTTTTAGTAGTGTGGAAAAAAAAATGCCAATTTAAAAAAATCAGAATTCTAAAGGCAATTTAAGAGTTCTGTCGTGTGATCAGATGGTAACCAAGTAGTCCAACAAATGCAAGTTTGTATCCCACCGCTGATCCACCAATGTAAGAAAGTGGCTCTGTATATACTGTTCCCAAATAGGTACAGTGTGCACAGAGTCCACAGTCCCCAGAGGTTTGGCAGAGGCTAAAGTTAGATATAACCTTACTCTCTAAAGTGGTAGCTTGGTCGAGCAGTAAGGCAGTATCAGAGGACAGTGTAAAGCATTTGTTGTACACACTCAGTCAGCAAATGGTCTCACACACTCAAGAACTGGACTCTAGGCCAATGGTTTTGTATCAAAATATATGGTTGTTTTATTTTAGAACCAACAATAGGTATCAAAATATACTTTCTCAGAATGAGTTACTTTAGTTAAATACTTTTCAAATAGGCAATAGACTTTTGAATACAATAGCTACAGTTGTTGCAATAGGCAACACAATTTCAAACACAATAATACATTGAGCTCAATGGGAATTTCTAGTTAAATGCAACAGATTACATCTTGGATTACTTTTCTTACCACAGGAATGGATCCTAGATTCAGTCCTGGGACATCTCCTGTAAACAGTTGAGTAAAAACGTTTTGGTTACAGTTGTGATTTTTAAGGAATATTATTGTATTTTAAAAGTTGACACTTAGAAGCTTTTTCACATAGAATCACCAATGTTATCCTATGGGAGGAAATTCACTTAGCAGGTAAGTGGGGTTATTGTTACTTTTTTCTAACTCAGTGTTGGATCCTGGATCCAGCACTGGTGCATCTCCTGTAAACAGTTGAAAGAATGTGTTTTTGTTATACAGGCGATTTTTAACAAATATTTGTAAGTTTGCAAAATCGACACTTAGAAACTTTTTCAACAAAAACCAGGCAATGTTATCCTATGGAAGGAAATTCAAGTTACCGGTAAGTACAGGTATGATTACTTTTCAGGGTCAGTGCTGGGCACCAAGATCCAGCACTGGGATCTCTCCTGATAACAGGTGAGTAAATTCGTTTTCGTAATTCGGACTGATTTTAGATGAATATTTTAAAGTTTAGAAACTCCACACTTAGAAGAATTTCTGGTAAAAACCAGGCTATGTTATCCTATGGAGGAGAATACAAGTTATCGGTTTGCAGGTAAGTTTTTGACTGTGGGAGTCCAGGTTCTGGGGTTAGACTCAGGGTCCCCCAGGGTCAGGTGATGCACTCTTGTTGCACCCACAGCGGCACTAGTGCGGCCGGATGCAGAGTGAGTTGAGGCCCCAATGTTATCCTATGGGGGATAGGGGGCCTTCGGTTGGTGGCTGCTGGCTGGCAGGCCACTGGGTTGTGGGAGCAAAGCTCCTGGCTGTAGACTTAGGCACAAGGGGGAAGCAAGTAGAGCACCAAAGCGCACCCACAGCGGCACTCGGGCGGCTGGGTGCAGGGGGCTATTATGGCGTCGGGTTCCCTGTTGAAGTCTCATGGAGATTCTCCGTGACTGGACAAACACTGCAGGCTTGGAAACGAGAGTCTCCTGGGATCTACCAACACTTCGAGGGGTAAGTTGAGATGTCTTAGGCTTAGGTAGGCACCCTGGGTTTGAGCACACAAGGCCGTGGGGCGTCGGGTGCAGGGGTGCCTTTAGTGTCGGATTTTCTTACCCGCTCTGGTCGCGGTAGGGGGACCCTCTGGACTGGGGCTGCAGGCTTCGTCTGGAGGCTTGAGGCAGGTCCAGGAGTCGCCGGATTCCAGGTCACGGATCGCCGGTGAGACCTCCTCTGGGTGTTTTTTCTCGAGCTCGGGCCGCTTTCGGCGGGTGCAGAGTGGGCTGGATTCGCGATCCCGGGCTGGTGCCAGGGGCTTGCTGGTTTTGAACAAATCCGGTGTTCACGGGAGAAGCAGGCGGTTCAGAGTAGAAGGCAGGCAGGTCCTCCGGGGTTTGTGAGGTTGCTGGCTGCAGGACACACCGGGATTTCGCAGAAAGCAGGTTCGAGGGGAGACAGGCCGGTAGGGCTGGGGCCAAGTCAGTTGTTGTCTTCCTCTTGTTAGCAGGCTGCACAGCTGTTTGGTCCTTGTTCTTCTTATCTTGTTGTCGTTGCTGGATCTGAGGAAGGAAGGTTCAGGGTGCCCCTAAATACTAAATTTAGGGGCGTTACAGGTAGGTAAAGGACAGGGACCAATGGGTCCCTTCCCTGGGGTGGGTACACCCCCTATCCTGCCCCTCTCCTGTGGGAGGGGGGCAGTAGCCTAGTCCTGATTGGGCAGGGCTCCCCATCTTCAAGATGGTGAAAGCCCGGAGTTGTGCTTCACCTCGCCTCCCCCACCTGAGGGGTGGGGTTGGCAGAGGCTGGCACATCCCCTTTCCTCCCTTGGGGTTTCCTGCCAGTCTTCCCGCCAGAGAGGGGGTCAGAACCGGTGGGGGCCAGTTGCTGAGTACAGCAAGTGGCCTGGAGAAGCTCCCAAAGGCGGCATGCCTTTGAAGCTTCCCCTGCCCATCCTGGGGGAGGAGACCTAGCACCTCGCCCAGGATGTGCATTGTTGCAGGCCCAGGATAGCGGATGGCTCTCCACCCAGGGGTCCAGCAACATGTCTGCTGTGTGGCTGCCGGGGCAGCCCCTCAGACAAGACGTGGATTGTAGGTTAGGTTCAGGGGGCAACTCTAAGTTGCCCTCTGTCGTGCATTTTACATTAAATCCCACACTGGCATCAGTGTGGGTTTAATGTGCTGAGAAGTTTGATACTAAACTTCTCAGTCTTCAGTGTAGCCATTATGGTGCTGTGGAGTTCGTAATGACAACCTCCCAGCACCATATACTCTTAATGGCATCACTGCACTTACAGTGCCTAGGAATGGCCCTGGGTACTGTAGGGGCACAGGGCTCATGCACCTGTGCCCACACCACTGGCATAGTGCACCCAGCTAGAGGGGTGACTGAGGTATGCCAGGGCAGTGTGTTTGTGGGCATGGCACACAGGGATGTGTGCCATGTCGAATCTCTGTTTAGTTCTGCACCAAGACACTCAGCCTGCAAAGGAGGCAGGTGTGTGTGTGTGTCAGGGTACAGGGCCTCTAAGGGTGGCACAATAAGTGCTGCAGCCCTTAGGGGCCTTCTCTGGTCACAGTGCCCTGGGTACCTAGGGTACCATTTACCAGGGGCTTACCTGTGGCCAGAGATGCCAATTGGGTTTAGGCTTTAGTACAGTTTTTAGGGAAGGAACACAGGCCCTGGGTACCTGATTGGCAGGGACCCAGGGCCCACCAAGGAAAAGTGCATCAGTTATCAGGCAAAAAGTGGGGGGGTTACTGCAACAGAAACCCACTTTCCTACAGACAGCTTTCAAATTCATGATCAGTACTACAATTCCTCCTGGCTCTAGTAAACTCGCCAAAGGGGATTGCGCGAATCTGGTGCAAAGGATGAGCGCTGTTAGCATGGAGAATAGAATTATGCCGTGTCCTTACGAAATAGGCGAGTCTGTAAGGTGTTCTGACACATAAAGATTTCGATGTCTAGGAAGGTAATAGACAAGTTGCTCATATGGTGTGTGAAGCGCATATCATAAGTGTTGGTGTTCAGATAGGAGCAGAAATCATCCAGTTTATCCTGTGGTTCTGTCCATATTAAAAGGCAGTCGTCGATATAACGACCCCAAAAGAAAATTGAATCGTTAAAATGACTGCCTTTAGGACCCCAAATCCAATCTTCCTCCAAACGGCCCATGAAAAGGTTCGCAAAACTGGGTGAAAATTTAGAGCCCATGGCTACACCTCTTTTCTGTTTGTACCAATCTGTCTCGAAAAGAAATACGTTGTTGTCAAGAATCAAACTCATCATGTCTAGCAGCATGTTTGTATGTTGCCACTGTGAAGCAGGTCTTTTATTGAGAAAATGTGAAATTGCTTTGATGCCCAAGTCTGGCTTGATACTCGTGTAGAGTGAAACTACATCTAAGGTCACAAGGGTCATACCCTCTTCCCATGCGAAATCAGCCAGCATGCTCAGGACGTGTTTGGTGTCTCTTATATAAGATGGAAGATTCCGGACCAAAGGTCCAAGAAAGAGATCCACGTATTCTGCCAAACGTTCAGTGGGACCACCTATTCCCGAGACAATGGGTCTGCCAGGGGGGAAAGGTGTTTGTGCACTTTGGGGAGCGTGTATATGCATGGATAGTGAGGTCTGAACACTCGCATGTAAGTGTGTTCATCATCATTGATGAGCCCTGTGTGACATGGTTGGCTCCACGTTCCATGTTCTAGCGTGGAACCATAGCCTTCGGGAATTCTAGGTTTGCCCAGCTTGACGATGGCTGGGGTTGCGGATTAAAGTTTCCCTGAACTTTACCTGAGGTCTCTTGTACGTTATTTCACTGGCGACGATCGCGCAGCAGAGACAAAGTGTGCAACCCCAACATCGAATGATTGTGTAAAGAAGCAAGAATCTTACCAGAAGACGAAAGGAGCCGTCAGCGAAAGGAGAGGACGAGACATCCACCTACCTTGGCGAGTTACAGGCTTGAGGAGGTCAGGAGACACAGTGTGGAGCGGTTGACAAAGAGTACAAGCCGGCAAGTGTTGCGAGTTAAGATACGGCGTACCGATGCACAGTGAAACGCATGGGCCGGTCTGCGCTTCAAGCTGGTGACGTACTGGATGGATGTGCTCTATTTCCTGAGGAAACAAGACCAAAGGCTATTTCCTTCTGCTGCCGGCAAAACAAGCTCTATCAACGCTAGAAAGAGGGCCTAATGTTTACGTAGAGACGGCGGCGGCCATTTTGAAGGTCTGAAAAGGGAATTTGTCGTTTCAAAGCATCTTTCAACGTGGAAGGTTTGAATTATAAAGAAACATTGAAAATTGGGGTATGGCTTCACGGTGACAAGCACACCTTATATTTTACTGTAATTTGAAGAATTTCTGGCTTGTCATCACGGTGACGGGCACACCTATTTTGGAAATTGGGAGAAAATATTAATTGACGTATTGGGTCAAAGTGTGCAATCTCAATTAAAAAAAAAAGACAGTTAATTAACAAAAATGTAGCAATGCTGCTGTAAAAAAAAAAAAAGGAAAAATAAGGGTTTTTTTCTTTTTTTTCTTTCCATATCCACAGAATTCTTGTTTAATATTGGTCATTTTCGTTTAAGGGGTGGTTGGTAAAAACAGTTTGTAAGTGCACAATGCAAAATGTAACTGCACCCCCGTTCTTTCTGTCAAATCCAGGGGAACCCCAAGTGAAATGGAAAAAATGGAGGAAAATATTTGAAAACTATGCAAGGGTGTGTGGGAGTAGTTTGTCTGCGGAGAGGAAGCAAGCATTATTACTTCATTGTCTAGGGGGCGAAGGGCAAGAGGTGCTAGAGAATTTGCCACAGTTGAGTCCCGCAGCTCAAAGGGGTTGAATGAATACGAGATTTGCATCAAACAATTAGATTTACATTATCTGCCCAAAGTAAGCACCATCATGGAGCGATATTACTTTGGGTTGAGAGAACTAAGGTAAAGAGGAAACTGTGGAGGAATTTGTGACAGCTCTACGAAAGTTAGCTTCCAGTTGCAAATTTGGGGAACTTGTGGAAGAGAGGATACGAGATCAATTTGTTTTAAGGTGTAGCAGTGATAAGATAAGAGAAGAGCTTTGGTTAAAGGATGAGCCACCTTTAGACGAGGTGATGATTATTGGTAAACGAGTGGAACATATGCTCAAGTGTGTAAGTGAGTTGAGTAAGGTGGGAAAATCACCTAGTCAACCAGAGAAAGTGGAAGAGATTGTATGTCAAGCGGTACACAAATCCGACTCGGCAAGCAACAAAGGTAGAGAGGTAGGATACAAGACTACGAGCACAAATTATGAGCAAAGAAACATAATGATATTTCAGGGAACTTGTTATCGCTGTGGTAAATTTGGGCACAAGGCGAATGCAAGAGAGTGTCCTGCTCTTAAAGTAGTTTGTAGCACTTGTGGGAAAAGGGGTCACTTTACAAAGAACTGTCGTTTTCGTAACAAAACCGATAGCAGGAATGAAGTGAGAGAGGTCTCCTTTCAAGTGAATGAGTGTGGGGTGGAACATCCTTCTGAGTGGGTGAAGGTGGGGATGTAAAAGTTAAAATGAAATTTGACTCGTGCTCTCACCTCACTTTCATATCCAAGGAGGAGTTTGGAAAGAATTTTGCGAGTAAGGTTAAATTACTGAAATCTGATGTGAGACCTACAGGCTATGGTGGAACTCCCATTAAAATGTTAGGATACTTTATGAGTTGTGTAGAATGCAATGGGAGATTTACTGATGCCAAAATTTACGTGGCGGAGAAAGGGGACAATTTGCTGAGCTGGACTCATCAAGCACATTTGGGTGTTATTCTAAATCCCAATGGTAAACCCACTGTGCAGGTGCAGTCAATTGAAAATGTTGACAACAAGTTTGTAAAAAAGTTTGAGGGTTTGTTCAGAGAGACGTTAGGTTGTTTAAAAGGTTATAATCATCAGATTAAACTCAAGCTTGGTGCAAAACCCATTGCAGCCAAAGTGAGGAGAATTCCCATCAGTGTGCAGGAGGCAGTTCAAAAAGAGATTGATAAGTTACTGGTTACTGGTGTGATTGAGCCTGTGGAGGCTACAGAGTGGTTGGCTCCCATAGTTGTAGCACGAAAGGCCAATAATGAGATTCGTTTGTGTGTGGATCTTCGCGCACTTAATAAGGAGGTTGTGGTGGACAAGTTTCCACTTCCCAATATTGAAGAAATGGTCTCAACCTTAGAGGGTGCTTGTTATTTTAGTACCTTAGACTTAGCATCGGCATATCACCAGGTGCCCCTCTGTAAGAGTTCACAAGAATTGACTGCATTTATAACGCCCATGGGGGCATTTAAGTTCTTAAGGATGCCTTTCGGCTTAGTTTCAGCCGCCTCCATTTTTCAGAGGATTATGAATGACGTCATTAAAGGTATTCCGGGTGTTAGATGTTACCAAGATGATGTGTTGATATATGGAAAAACATTGAAGAACATGATTGCAGGGTAGCTAAGGTGCTAGAAAGATTGCTTAGAGCTGGTCTGACTTTACGTCGCGACAAATGTAGGTTTGGGGTAACGGAGGTTGATTATCTTGGGCATCACATATCTGGAAGTGGTGTGTTACCCAAAAGGAGTTGGTGGACACCATTGAGAATTTGAAGGAACCGTGTTCAAAGGAAGAGCTTTCCTCCTTCCTGGGTATGGCTGAATTTTATAGCAAATTCATTAGAAATTTTGCAGATAAAACTGTACATCTCAGGGTTTACTCCACAAGAACGCAGAGTTCGTGTGGGATGAAGCGTGTAAGGAAGAGTTTTTAGGTGTTAAAATGGATCTCAAGAATGCCCCTAATTTACAGGCATTTAAACCAGGTGACGTGACATATATCGTAACGGATGCTAGCAAAAAGGTTTGGGTGCTCTTTTGTTTCAAGTGAGAGATGGGCATGAGCAGTTGGTTGCATGTGCGTCCAGATGTCTGAAGGGTGCTGAGCTAAATTACTCAGTTATAGAAAAAGAGGCTCTTGCCATTTTTTGGGCACTCAACAAATTCAGGAAATTTGTTTGGGGCACTTCTTTTATTGTCAGGTCAGATCATAAGCCTCTTAAAGAAATTTTTGAAAAAAAAGGTCTTGACTCAATTTCCTCTAGAATCAGGAGGTGGGTTATATCTTTGCAGGAGTATAATTTTGTATTAGAATATATTCCTGGGAGTTCAAATGTGTCTGCTGACTGCCTCTCGCGTTTAGTGGACACTGTGGAGTTAAATGATCTCTCTTGTGAGGAGGGAATGGAAAATGAGTTCGGTATACGAGTGTGTGATGTCACTTTAGGTGTGATAAAAGAAGATGAGTGGAAGGAAGAAGTAAAGAAAGATCCGGAAATGTTAGGTGTGATGGAGTTGTTGTCGCAAGACAAGGAGAACAAACTTGAGAAGCCCTGGTCATTAGTGTCTAATGAACTAGCTATTGCTGATGGAATTTTGACTAGAGGTACCAGGCTTGTTCCACCCGAGAGTTTAAGGAACAACATTGTCCAGATGGCTCATGAAGGACACATGGGTATCTCTAAAACCAAAGAACGCATTAGACAAGATTTCTGGTGGCCTGGTTTAGATCTCATGGTGGAACGTGCGGTTCGTGATTGTGTTCCTTGCTCTTTGAGCGACAAAATTCTTAAGCCCAGACAACCACCCATGGTTTGTAGGAGATTACCCATGTGTCCTTGGGATGAGGTAGCCATAGATATTGTTGGTCCTCTTCATGGTGAACACCAGACTCCTTATTTGATTGTGTTGTTAGACTTATATTCTCGCTGGATTGAAGTGAGTTCAGTGAGGGACATCACAACACTATGTATAATCAAGTTTTTGGATTCTATCTTCAAGCGCGAAAGCTTTCCCTGTTCATTACTTTCGGACAATGGACCACAATTTTGTTCACGTGAGATGGAGGATTATTTGGCGAAGTGTGGCATTGAACACAAGAAAATTTCACTTTATCATCCAGAGTCTAATGGTGCCATTGAGAGGTTGAATAAGACTTTGAAGGAAAGCATACAACTGGCGAGAGTTAACAGTTTAAACTGGAGGGATGAATTACAAAATCGCATTTCTGCTTACAGGTTTACGCCTCACTCTTCAACTGGGAAGACACCTTTTGAATTATTCAAAGGAAGATCTCCTAATACCATTTTGTGTCCAGGATGGATGCTTCTGGATAAAGGTCTCAAGGACAATGGTATTGGTGTCTGGAGGGACAAAGAATTAGCCCTTCAAGAAAAAAGGAAGATTTATTTTGATGCTCGCAAATCCTGTAAAGTTGTTAAGTTCAGAATTGGTGATAAGGTCAAGGTCAAAGCTCCTGTTGGCTGCCAAAACTGGTCAAAGTTCACTTCTGTAAAGAGTGTGGTCAAACTGTTCAAAAACGCTGTCAAAACCAATGATGGTCGCATCTGGAACCACAGTCGGGTGGTTCATGTTAGGCCAAACAACAACAACATTTATGAGTCAGAGTCTTTTGACAGAGTCTCTTCTCGTTTGGAATGTGAGCCTACTCGCAAGAGCGTTAGGATCTGCAAAAGGCCAGGTTATTTAAATGATTTTGTGAGAAAGTAATTCTGCATCCGTTGTGCTTTACTTTCTACCCTTTTACTGTTTTCTCTTTCTTTTCTATTTTAGAGGGAGGAAGGCCTATGTCTAGTTTCTTGAAGATTCAATATGTTTAGTTTCTTGTTTTTATCTTCTTGGAAAATGTATTTCAAATGTAAGAAGGAAGAAGTGTGACATGGCTTGGCTCCACGTTCCATGTTCTAGCGTGGAACCATAGCCTTCGGGAATTCTAGGTTTGCCAGTTTGCCCAGCTTGACGATGGCTGGGGTTGCGGATTAAAGTTTCCCTGAACTTTACCTGAGGTCTCTTGTACGTTATTTCACCCTGCCTCATGCCAATCCTTAAGTCTTTTGTTTGTTTCAACAGTAAGAGGGCCAACTGGATTACATGTGAGACGTTCATAGCATGCTTTATCTCGAAGTTGTGTTAGTATTTCATTATTGTAGTCAAACCTATCCATCACCACCACGTTGCCCCCTTTGTCAGCCTCTCTGATGATTATGTCATTGTCACTGGCTAACTTTTTCAGAGCAGTCCGTTCCCCTGGGAGGAGATTATCAATATGTCTGGTTTTATTTCTCCCTCTCTTCACATTAAACTTCTCTATGTCCTCTAAAACAAGTTGATGGAATATGTCTATGGTGTTGCCACTGTTTAGAGTCGGCATCCATTTAGATTTTCTCTTTAAACCGCTATCAATGGTGAAGTCAGTATGCACATCTAGTTCTTGTAGTAATGTGTCCATGCGGAGAGGCTGACAAAGGGGGCAACGTGGTGGTGATGGATAGGGTTGACTACAATAATGAAATACTAACACAACTTCGAGATGAAGCATGCTATGAACGTCTCACATGTAATCCAGTTGGCCCTCTTACTGTTGAAATAAACAAAAGACTTAAGGATTGGCATGAGGCAGGGCTCATCAATGATGATGAACACACTTACATACGAGTGTTCAGACCTCACTATCCATGCATATATACGCTCCCCAAAGTGCACAAACACTTACCTTTCCCCCCTGGCAGACCCATTGTCTCGGGAATAGGTGGTCCCACTGAACGTTTGGCAGAATACGTGGATCTCTTTCTTGGACCTTTGGTCCGGAATCTTCCATCTTATATAAGAGACACCAAACACGTCCTGAGCATGCTGGCTGATTTCGCATGGGAAGAGGGTATGACCCTTGTGACCTTAGATGTAGTTTCACTCTACACGAGTATCAAGCCAGACTTGGGCATCAAAGCAATTTCACATTTTCTCAATAAAAGACCTGCTTCACAGTGGCAACATACAAACATGCTGCTAGACATGATGAGTTTGATTCTTGACAACAACGTATTTCTTTTCGAGACAGATTGGTACAAACAGAAAAGAGGTGTAGCCATGGGCTCTAAATTTTCACCCAGTTTTGCGAACCTTTTCATGGGCCGTTTGGAGGAAGATTGGATTTGGGGTCCTAAAGGCAGTCATTTTAACGATTCAATTTTCTTTTGGGGTCGTTATATAGACGACTGCCTTTTAATATGGACAGGACCACAGGATAAACTGGATGATTTCTGCTCCTATCTGAACACCAACACTTATGATATGCGCTTCACACACCATATGAGCAACTTGTCTATTACCTTCCTAGACATCGAAATCTTTATCTGTCAGAACACCTAACAGACTCGCCTATTTCGTAAGGACACGGCATGTAATTCTATTCTCCATGCTAACAGCGCTCATCCTTTGCACCAGATTCGCGCAATCCCCTTTGGCGAGTTTACTAGAGCCAGGAGGAATTGTAGTACTGATCATGAATTTGAAAGCTGTCTGTCAGCAATGAAAACAAGGTTCAAACATAGAGGTTATACACACCATAATCTTACCACAGCTGAAAATAGGATCAGACGCACTCTTCGACGAGAAACCATTTGCGACAGAGTACGAGAAACAGAAGTAAGGACAGTCAGACTACTTACAGATTTTAATGATTTTAGTGGGACATTATCCAAGAGTCTGAACAAATACTGGAAATTGCTCACAAATGACACAATGCTAGCAGAACATATAGGTTTGAAACCACAAATCACCTACAGAAGAGGCAAAACGCTTAGAACCAGGTTGAGTCCTAGCTACCCAAAAATACCAACCAAATATACATGGCTCACACCCCGCACTTTGGGTTTTTATAAATGTGGCTCATGCAGTATCTGTAGGTGGGCCTCAGACAAAAAGACATCTTTCACTGGCCCTGAAAAAACCTATGACATTAGGTACAATATCAATTGTAACACAAAATGTGTGGTATATGTACTTGAATGCACATGTGGTGGAAAATATGTTGGCAGCACAATTAGGACCCTTAGAGAAAGAGTTGGGGAACATGTTAGAGCTCTGAAGCAACACGATCCCAGATACCCAATGGCAATACATATGTGGGAATGTACTACCCAAGGCGCACATAAGAACTTCATGTTCTATGGTATAGACGTCACTACACCCAATCCCAGGGGAGGGAACAGGGAATTGCGGTTGAGACGCTCTGAGGCCTTTTGGATCATGCGTTTAAAATCTGATGAGCATGGCTTTAATAGTGACCGGGAGATGCATTACTTTCTGGGTGATTAGGCTTATCCTGTAATGTCTGTCTGAAAATGCCTTCTAAATTCATTGTCTGATTTTATGTACTCTATTATAAATGCCCGTGGCTATGTTACTTTAGGTGACAACTGCAAAGGGTTTATGGCTGATCATCTCATATACACTGTGTTCAACTATGAATTTTGATTTATGCACTCTATTATAAATGTACGTAGATATGGTACTTTAGGAGACTATTACAATGGGTTTTGGCAGATCATCTCATACACACTGTGTTCAAGTATGAATATTAGCTCTCGAGACTCTATGTGAGAATTGTCCCATTTACCATTTGTTCCCTGATACTCGTCCTGCCTATCGAACTTCTTTTATATTTGATCATTTATATATGTATAGAATTTCCAATACTTTATCTGGTCTATGTATCCCTATCAAACACACATCAGTATGTTGAAATATCAGCATTGCTTTCAGATGTGATGTCATCGACGTCACTTGAGTAGTGTTAAAGTGATCCGTGACAATACCGTGTCGGAGGAGACTATCTCGTAAACTGTTTGCTTCAATTATGCTTGTTCATCTAGGATTTGGAGTACCAAAAAGATAATGAGGCTTGTGTCTCTTTACAATGCAGTATGATTGTTATATTTGTATGATTTTCTGTTTAGATTTGTTCTCGTTTTCTTCACAATGGACACGGTTCACTGAAACTTGCAAATTTACCCTTAATGCTAGAATGTTTTGCCTTCCGAAAATTTTGCCAAATTATTGTTTTCATCGAGGGATTTCATGAACCAATTTTGAATTAAGATATAACCCTGTCGACCAATCGTACCGGATGCACTCAAGCATGTATTGCATTTACACTAACTGCATGCTTACACCGTCTCCACACACGCGCATACGTGACCAATCCAAAATCAAGCTACGTTCTAGTTGTTTAGCAGTACACAGCATATTTAAATCACTTCCGGGTCACACCTTATTGACCTTCCGGCAGTATAGAGTGTCGGAGTGAGAAGCTGCTAGGCGTACTCGCTGAAGGTAAGAGAATGGATTGTGAGCAGTAGCTTTTAGCATTATCCAGTTAATATTGGGACCTTATAGGGGTGTCCGA
Organism: Calotriton arnoldi; assembly: GCA_963921515.1. Classification (NCBI taxonomy): domain Eukaryota; kingdom Metazoa; phylum Chordata; class Amphibia; order Caudata; family Salamandridae; genus Calotriton; species Calotriton arnoldi. Next base: position 1,015,974 of record CAWUFW010006665.1, read on the forward strand.
ACATGGTGGTGACTTTTTTGTACGATTGTAATTACAGCTTTTTGATACGGCGGATGGTGACGCGTTACTCATATTTTGCCTAAAATAGGCGTACTGGCATCTAAAGATAGGACTGTGGCATACTGGGCCATTTTCAACATCGGATAAGCATTAGAATACCTGAGCAGCAACAAAAGAGGAAAATGGCTGACTGTTCTGGCAATGTTCTGCGTTCTAGAGCTTTATGTGTTCTAAATTCTAATGTTTGTTGCTGCTGTGTTTGAGGAGCAATAAAGGTGTTATGCTTAATATTAGCCTCCGTGCCTTTAATAAAATCATGATTTTCTACCCATTAAAACTGTGGAAAATCTGCATTCATAAGAGGTAAGAAGTAGATTTATCTTCCGGTTTGGAAACAAATAGGTATTGACTTTCATGGTGATTATGAAGTGCTGGGAATTTCAAATGGCAACATCCTCATAGTAGTTATCATCACACAGATTTATTGAAGGTATATGGTGTAGTGAATATTAGGACCCGCTGGGTCGGAAGTATCACCAGCTGAAAGGTGAGCTCAATTTATAACTTTAGCACACAATGTGGCTTGCTAAACTCATTGAAATCTTTAACGTTAAGTACTTGATGGGCATGTATTTACTTCAGTGCCCTTTTATCTGTTTTAGGTCCTAAGACTTGCTAGACTCTATTCGAGGTAGGCGTGCTCTATGGTAGCACAAGCAGTAGATAAGTAAACCAGCTGCTCATTAGCGTAAACACAAATCTTCGGTGTAATAATTTTAAATGGACTACCCTTTCCCACCAGCCCAAACACGGGTTTTCAGTTTATTACATATGTCTCAAACGGACACCTACTCACATTACTTTCCATAGATCCACCCCTCACCAATGCACTTCCTTTTCTAATCTTTTTGGCCATAAGACTTTGCTCTAACCTTACTGGTACTTAAAAGGTACAGTTTTACTGGCTTATCACACTGTCACTTCGCAGTAATACGGCAAGCGAACCAGAATGTCACAACACGGTATCTTACCATGCATGTGGTCTGGTAACATTGTTCTCATGACAACTATTTGTTACATCTGTATTTGAGCCCTCTGGTGTTTCCCTTCATTGATTATGAACGTGTATTACCACTGCACCTACTATGTTCCATCTGTGTAGGACATACACTTGTAAGATTGTATGTATCACACTGACACAATTTTCCATGTTCAATTCCAGCCCTGAAGAAGTCAAGGGTTATACACCCAATGACGAAACACGTGTTGGCTGGCCTGTGAAGCGACATAACATTAAATCAACACTCCAAGCAAGAATACCTTGTCGTCGTTTTGATTAACAATTTTCATATGCTATATATACTTCTGTGTGTGTGCACAGGACCTGTTGTTATATTAAGAAGGACCCGTGTCCAAAACCGAGGGCTTTGGGGTTTTCCCTCACCTGTTGCACCACACCAAGATAGTGTCCTTTTCATACTCATGACACCAGGTGAGCGCCATAGTATACTCTGTGATAACGAATACCCCCTTTTCGTCTACTGTGAAGACTCATCAGGCAAAGCATCAGGCCATTTCAAAGATGTTGAAGGGCATACTTTAGCGATTCTAGATTTCAGAGTTCTGTTGACTCACTCCACGATACCTGAAGCTTCTGGCCTATAAATGCAATGCAACCTCTGCTCCACCTGCAATGCTGCACAAAGCATTCTCAGAACCTCATTATTAAAATGAGTGCCTCATCAGACTCCAAAGAGGTTGGAAATCCGAATCTTGGGCTGAGTTCCCTCAACAACAATTTAGCTACAGTGATGCTATCACATCTCCTAGTCGGATAGGCTTCGACCGAATGAAAAGATGCACTAAAATGTACCTCAATCCATTACATACTGGCATCTCAACAAAGTCCAATTGCATCCTGTTGAAAGGACCTCCAGATCTCCCTATGTGACTCAGTGTGACAGCAGTTCGCTTTCCCACTTTAATTTGCTGACAAATCACACACCGATAACACAATGCCTCAGCCATCACACGAAACTTCAGGTAAAACCAAGTCTGCTTAAACAATCTCACCATGGCATCTTATCCTATATGCATCGAATTATGATAATGCATCGTCACCGGGGGCAACAAACTATTAGGCAATACTGGTCTTCCATCTCCCGAAACTCAAATGTCATCATCTCGTTTCACACAACCTGCTCTGATCCAACCTTCCTGTTCCTCCTCAGTAACTTCCTCCCAAGTATCAGCAATTGTCATCAAAAGGTTGAAAATGGTTTAATCTGTTCCCTCATTTGAATATTCACCATTAAAAGCACAGACATTCAGTGCCCAGTAGCGTGCGACTTTGTCAGCTTAACGGTTGCCAACCCTCACAAAATCATTTCCTTTACAATGAGCGGGGCAATTAACAACAGCAATTTGTGTAGGCATCTGGAGGGCCTCCAGCAGTTTTCTCACATTCTCTCCATTGCAGATGGGGACCCTGACAAGGTCATGAAACCCCTCTGAGACCATAACTGTCCAAACCACACCGTACCCAAACTGGCTTCAGTGTGGATGTCGACTTTCAGCTGGTCTGAAATAGTATGCTCTGGTAAGGGCAATCAATTCTGCCACCTGCGCAGGGAATACTCATTGAAGACAGGCAGCTTCCACCACTCCCGTAACAGTACAGACAGCATAGGCAGCTCTCAGGTTTCCATCATTGTCCCTGAGGCAAGAGCCATCCACAAATAGGATATGATCAGATTCAGGTAACGGCTCATCAGAAATGTTGGGATAGGGCTTGGTGCATAGTTCAGTGACATCAAGACAGTCATGTTCTGCTTCAACTCCATCCTCATCACAATCATGTAACAGCATCTGGGTACAACATTCCTTCAGGGTCACATTCTCTGCTGCCAAGGTCAACTGCTCGTGCTTAGTGAGCCTGCTATTTAAGTGCTGATTTCGAGTTAACAAAATCTTAACTGAGTAAGGAACATAAACAGTCCAAGGATGACCCATCTCAATGCTTTTGCATCTCTCTATGCTGACACCTGTTGCAGCGACGGATTTGAGACATCCGGGTAATGCAGAGGCTACTGGATCTAAAGTAGCAGAAAAATAGGCCACGGGGCTACGGGCACTTCCATGAGTTTGTGTCAATACTGAAAGCGCACAACCTTTTCGTTCATTACAAAAGAGCGAAACCGCTTTGTTGTAATTTGGCATTCCTAGTGCAGGTGTGCGACAAAGGCTTTCTCTTAGCTCCAGGAAGGTGTTCAGGCAATCATTGTCCCAAGGCACCGGATCAGACACATCCTTGTGTGGTAGCCAAAAGTTGAGTATCCACTGGCAACAGTAGCCCACTATTCCCAAAAACATTCTAACTTCCTTCTGCGTATGAGGCAGATTAATTTGCATGATCGCCGAGATTCTTTCCTGTGACACCTTTCTCGCACCCTTCACAATATGATGTCCCAAATAAAGAACTTCTGTCATGCAATACTACAACTTACTTGGGGACACTTTATGTCTATTCTCAGCCAGATGGTTCAACAGGACTGTTGTGTCAGTTTTACAGGCCTTTCGAGTATTCGAACCAGCCAGAAGGTCATCGATATACTGGACCAGGACATAATTGCAAGGCATGACCAGAGACTCCAGATTCCTTTTCAGGATCTAGTTGAATATAGAACAACACACCGTATACCCTTGTGGGTCATGGCACCATGTTAAAACACGGTTCTCCAGCCGGAAAGCGAACAAAAATTGGCTGTCCTCATGGAGGGATATGGAAAAGAAGGCCTAGCAAAGATCATTCACAGGGAATCTGAAAAAATATTACAGATGGATTCGGTACCACAGGACAACAAGGAACCGCTATGTTGTTAACTTTTTGTAGATCCTGCACAATGCAGTACTTGCCGCTTCGGCTTCTGTAAGCACATAATGGGTGAGTTACATGGTCTCCCCAGGATTTCCTTTAATATACCTTTTTCAATCATTGTTTCAATCACAAGTGTAATTCCAGCGACCATTTCGGGCGTAAGATTATATTGTGAAGTTCTTGGATATTCTGCATTGGGCTTAACATGGATATGGACTGGCTCAACTCCTCGGATGAGTCCGATGTCCTTTCTAGAAAAATCCCAAACTAGGTCTTTCACTGTATCTCTGAGATCCAATGGTAAGTCTTCCACTTTCAACATGGAGAACAGTGAGACACCCAAGTTCTGATTTGCTAGCTTAAAGGCATTGTCCTCATCATTAGTTTGGAGTTCTATTCCCTTTGGCATACAGTAGATGGTGCAATTTAACTTGCACAGCAAATCACGCCCCACAAGACATACAGGACTAGATCAGAGACAGAATCACACACCACAATTTGATGATTATCTTCAAATGTCCCTATCTTTACAGGTACTTTCAGTAAGGGGATTCGCCAACCGTCTATTTGCAACTCCTACAACTTGGATTGTTTTTCCCAAGAGGAGTATGTTCTCTGCTGTTCTCACAGTACAACTGGTAAAACCAGTGTCAATCACAACAGTGACATTGTGGCCATCTACATCAGTATCAACATATTGTCCACTCTGGTCTACCTCTAAGACTGCGTCAAGCGTACTGTCTTCCTCCCCCTTAGGCACCGTCATAAGGACTGGTGTGGACCATAATCATTAGAGGTCTTCAACATCGGGTAATTCTGAGACACGTTCTAATATGTATTCATGTCCCTATTTAGAAAGTTATATATATATAATCTTTATTCAGAAGTAATCAGAACCATAAAAGATAAAACAAGCTGTAAATCACATCAACATGGCAGTTAAAATTCATTGAGAATATTGTGCAAAATTGCAAAGTCCGAGCAGCCATCAATCACATCTGGAATTTCTGGATCTGAGTGCAGCTCTCAGGAAATTTGTGACTGCAAAAAGGGTATAATCATCATTGGGCAAAAGCTGCAAATACATTAGGGCAACCCAGGCATGTCTAAATCTCATAGCTTTTAAAAGGGGCTTAAGAAACAATCTCTTGGGATGGGTAAAATATTTACATAGAAGGACAAAATGTAGGGTATCCTGTGGAGACCTATTGTCACAGCCACAGGGGCCTCTCTCATCTGCATGTAAAACAAAGCTGGCCGGGGATGCCAGAAGATGATGGAGCTGATTAAATCTGAAACGAGTTACTAAAAATCTATCTGAAGCACTTGTTAAAGTAGAAAGGTTTTTCTCCATACCCTGCACTGATTTTAGAAGAACGTGTTCTCTCTCAGCTGGTTTAATAAGCTCATTATTTTCACGGAGAGCCGTGGCATGTTTAAAAAACAACTCCTTTACTACAGTCAAATCCCGGGACTTCACTGTTTGGTATTTGAGGAGAATATCTGCCCTGCCTAGGGCCTTGAGGGACTCTTTGATGTACTGTAACCAGGGGGCTTTGAGTGCGTGGTCTAGTGATAGGCAATCAAGTATGATTGAGCGGTTAAATTGCTAAACCAAATCTTCACCCAAAAGAGCAAGGGCTTTGCTGCCACCAGGTCGGCTATATAATTAACTTCTAATTCTTCGTGTATGGAAAATGAGGGGGTACCCTGGAGAACCTTCAAGGTTCGTCTCAGGAACTTGTTTTGTGCGGTCTGTAGTTTATCAGCCGTGGTATACCCGCAGACCTCGCTTCCGTACAAGACCTTGCAGATGCAGAAGGACTGGTAGAGCTTTAGAATCACCCCCGGAGACCAGGTACCTAATCTTTGGGGGTAGTTAGCTATGCCTTCCATGGTTTTCTTCATGTCTCCTAACGTCTCCTCCATCATGTGTTTCCAGTTCAATTTTGCATCAAATAAAATTCCCAAATAAGGGAAGGCCAGGACCTTGGCTAAAGTGTGGGCTCCTGCCTTAAAAGTCTTAGATCGGGTCACCTAAGGCCAACTTCCAAAACATACAATTTTGTGAAGTTGGCTGACAGGTCCAGCCCCTTCAGAAAAGAAACAAATCCATTAACCAGGGCTTGTAGGCCCATCGGTGTGCGTGCCATGAGCATCGCGTCAACAACGCATAATAGGACTGGCACTGCTGTTTTACTGCCCACTCGAGGGCAGTCGGCCTGTAATGATGTCAGTGCAGCTTCTTAGCCATTAAAATATATTGTAAATAAAAATGAGCATAAGATACACCCTTGACGGACCCTCCTAGTACAATTAAAATGATCGGTAAGGCCCTCTCCGTGTGAGTATCTAACTGCTGCTGTGGTATGAGCATGAAGGGTCATTAAAAGAGTTACAATAGCGGGCTCGACATCCAGGGAACTAAGTAGGGTCCAAAGTTACTTACGGTTCATCCGATCGAATGCGGAAGTGAGGTCCATAAAGCACAAAAAAGGGCACCAGGTTGGGCTACCGTGTATTTGGAAACTAAAAAGTAGAGGTTAAGGCATTGCTCTGTAGTTGATTTTCCCGAGCGGAAACCAAACTGCACCTCAGAGATAATTTGATTCGTATCAGCCCAAGCAGAGGGTCTAGTTAATAAGACCCGGTCCCAAGACCGTGACTGGAATCAATGAGCGATATGGGGCGGTAACAATGGGGATTATCACTAGCCCTCTTCTTAAAGATTGAAATGATGATAGCGGTTGACCATGAAGTCGGCATCCCATTCCTTACTGCTGCATTTAGCACCCTAGTCAGAACTGGGGCACATACATCAACGTCGTCCCGGAAAAAATCCGGAGGGATCCTGGTGCCTTTTTCCGGGACAATCCAAGGCCCAGACGTACTTCGTCCTAAGAAAAGGTGGCAGGAGTATCAGTCGGGCAGGGTTCTATCTCATTAGTGGTTGCCTCACTTCGTCCGAAGTTATAAACTCCTTCAAAGTGGGCGATCCATTGATCCGGGGTAATGTGATGACATAGTGCGGGTCTTGATGGCTCCGAAAAACAGGGTCTATTTATGACTTGCCAAAAGAGAGTACTATCCCGCTGCTCACTCGCTTGGGTTAATTCGTACCATGCCTGACTTTGTAACACTCGCCTCCGTTCCTTAAGGACCCCCTTGTAGTTACTGCACCAATTTGCCACCCAAGCTCTATCAAGAGGGGTCTGCTTCAAAGCTTTCTTCAGGAGGCAGAGGGCCAGAGAACACTAACCATCAAACCATTTAGGATGTTCAGGGACACGGTCTCCAGCAGGTGCTGTTAACAAACTAGTAATCAACAGGGCGATGGAAATGAATGCGCTTTTAGCCTCTTCACCAGAGGCTATGGGGTCTAAGCAGGTTAGGATCTCCTGTTGTCATGTTTTAAAAAGAGAGTGGTTAAAAGCCTTAGGGTCTATCTGCAACCAGCGTAGTCGCCTCCCCTGGTCGGTTAAAGATAATAAACCCACTGGCGTGCTCTGGTGCACCGGCTGATTACCTACCACTACGAGCACTAAGGTCAAGGGGTGGTGATCACTGAATGGACTGTGTAAAATGTTAAAAGAAAGTATGGACCCTCCCAGAAAGGCAGAGATGAAAATGTAATCAATAATCGTTGCACATCCCCTACCTTTATAGGTTGGGGGAATATGAGACTTAGAAAGGTTAGACATCTTATCTAAGGTGAATACTCGATTATGAGCATGTAAAAGGTTGTTCAGTTCAAGGCCATCTGGGTAGTGCTCCATTTGCGTTCCCTCACTAATCATGCATGTTTGAAAACTATGCAGGTGTTGTAGGGAATCTGGGCATAGGTGGCAATTAAAATCCCTTGCCACAATAGGATTCTTTTGGGTGGGCCCCTCTCCCCATAATGAATCAAGGGCGCCACTTAAAACTGCGAGGTTTGAGGGCCCTTGCGTCCCCCTTTTTGCGTTGTAAAAATTAATTAATGTCAATTGGAGCGATCTTCCCATTACTAGTTTGAGGCCCTGGAGCACTTTGGAATCCCACTTCACTCGCTTCACGGGCCTGCATTGCTCAAGGGCTACAAAAGTAATTAGGCCTCTGCTCGCTCTGCCTGCTCTGGAACCCACTGCCGGGAGGAAAAAGGTCTTGAAACCCTCAAGAAAGAAGTTGATCTCAACTTCCCATGTTTCTTGAAGGCAAATAATATTAAAGGTTTTGATAAACAGGATTCACCCTGCATCTGCAAACTTTGCAGATAGACCAGCCACGTTCCATGAAACGAGGGTTAAATCTTTCCCAGTACCCTGATTGTGGCTTACGGAGGGTATTGTAGAACCTGCAAGGTGGACTATGGCCTCCTGAGGGGGTAACCTATTAGAATAAGGCTCTGCACTTAAGAGAGGCAAGTCCTCAGTGTCTTCTACATCCTGTAAGGGAGACCCTAAGGGGGGACCTATAGAAGAACGTCTGTTGACATTCTCTAAGAGTCAATCCAAATCGTTAAGGTCCGCCAGAGGGGCGTTGCGGATAGAGAGTGCCCGCAACACCCTCCCAGGGCACATTCTTCCCCACCGCGGACAGAAAGGTGATCTCCAGTGGTTTGATACCAGATTCGGGAAGAAAGGTCTGGGAAAACTGCCTCAAAATATTTTGTACCAATTCTGGATATCTGAAGGTGATAATCACACAATCTAAATTGGAAGCGGTGAGTTCTGCATTCAGAAACACTCCCTTCGCCGAGCAGTGAGCAGGAGGAAGGAGCAGGAAGACGGGAGACGCCGAAAACCGCTAGCCTCCCCCCCCCCCCGGCTTAAATCTTGACTTTGTTACCGAGCCCTGCGCCCTGGGACCAGGCTCCCTCATCGGGAGGGTAAACGGGGGGGGCAAACGGACTGCAGTTCGGCTCAGATTGGGCCGTAATTGAGCCGCAAACAGCCGCAACAGGAGCGGCAGTGGAGGTCTGCTGAGTGCGTTTAGACCCCTGGTTCTCACCTGAACTCCTCGTCGGCCGGGTGCTTGGCCGGATGCTTTTAGCAAAGGCAAGGCAATGGCAACGCAAGTGGACTGGCTGTGTCCTCCAAACCGCGACCATCTGTGGCAGTCAGGAGCCAGTGTTACAGAGGTCAATTGACGTGACTGCGCATACCTGCAATTGCCTTGCCTTTATGGGGACTACATTACTTCCTACGTTGTCCCACATGCTTTAATGCTGCAGATTCCTTCTGGATCTCCCTCCGTAACCGTGACCATCCGTGGCAGCCTGCAGCCTGGAAGCCAAGGTTAAACAGAGCCCCTGCTACAAAACAGTGAGCATAAACAGGGTTGCAGTGAATAATTGAGCAATTGCAATCGCAGTGCTAGACAGCCAGCTAGCAAGCCAGCCAGCGCAGGTGAGCAAGCTTATGCAAGCAGGCGAGTAAGTGTGAGCGCAGACCTTCACTAGGGAGGCTGTCAAGTGCCTGCTCGGTGATCCTGCGGAGGCGGCCTGGCTAGGTCCGGGTGCGGCTTGCGGATCGCCTGATAGCCCCGCTCTACATCTTGCTCTGCTCACGGCTTTCCAATTTCCAAACAACTAGCAATTGTACATTTTCTACGTTAAGGCTCCCAGCTCCTGCTAGCACAGCAATCACTACTTTTTAACACATTTCTGTTGGGTTTTTGCCTGCGGTCTGGGCATACATCCCGCCCATCGTGTCATCTTACTTTACTCTAAACTGTTATAAATCATTGACATATTAAAATATGAGGTCGGGAAGAACCCGTAAACAAGTGACGGAAAAAAAAGCTATCAGAAAAATAAAGGAGGTATTGGAATCATCGGGGAAAAATAGACAAGTAGCAACAAATACACTAATTTCACCAACATATTCGCTTTTTGATAAAGGCCCACCCAGTAAAAAATTCATGTTCCAAAAGGATCCGTCTACAGTAATTTATTCAGAAGCAGGTGAAACAGTGGGACTACCAAATCCATTGACACCACAAAAGATAGTAGCATCTAAACTTCAGGATTCTAATATCAAAACTACTCAAGATATGGAAAAGGATCTGACAACTAGTAAACGAATAACAATACAAGCACAAATACATGTCTCGGACCGTTCGCACTCCACACCAAAAATTTTAGTAAAAAAGGGGTCTTCTAGTGCCTTTCAACAACAGGAGGATCACCAATGCGATGTCTCAGATATTATTCACGGCCCAAAGGAAGATCAAAACAATTCATGGCTTCATTCATTATCGCTTACAAACAATACTGATCTGCTTCAAGCGTTGGAGGTAAAAACTATAAATTTATCGGACAATCGGATAGAAAACGTAAAGAGTACTATAATAAATGATCACAACCAGCCGATAATAGAAATATCTAGTACTCTGGAGCATTCTGCCCAAGTGGGTAGATGGAAAGAGAGTAAGCAAGAGGAAAAAGGCTACAAAGAACTGAAATCGTTAACGGAGTTGTGTTCTAGCCCAAAGCAATCAAACAAAATAGTGACAGAAACAACGGAAAAAACACAGGAGAATGAAATATCAACGCAAGAACCCCCGGAGGTTGACCTAAAAAAAAAGGAGAAACCAAAATAGAAGACTACACGACTGTGTCTGCCTCGCTATTAAAAATGCTGGAAACAGTAATAACCACTTTTAACATGCAGTCGGACAAATTAGACATTCAGATCGATTTAATGAATATAATAGCCACTTACATTTCTGGCATAAATTTAAAATTGGAAAACCTCACAGCCTTAATAACTACAATAAGAGGTTCGAATGTAGTGGTGTCCAGCGAGTGTGCATGTGGCCCAATAATTGATAAATTGAGTACTGTACCGGCAATTTTACAAAATATCTTAATAGCAAGACAAACTAATGGCCTGGAGCAGCCAAGAAATGAAATCCATAGAGACGAAGTGACTAAAGACACCCAGCGAGTTTCAATCTTTGAGCAATCACAACCACGGGAATCAAATGAAGCACCCAAGCCCGCTGATGGGGACTTGGAAGTTGAGAACGATAATATGAAACAAATAAAACAAAAACAGGCTATGATAATTGTTCAAGATGATTCGAAGTTATGTATACAAACGAAGAGACAAAAAAACGGGCAAGGAAATCGAGGAAGAGCAATAATGGTGAAAAGAGATTGTTTCATATTTTTGATAAAAAGCAACTAGTGCAAATAAACAAATCCATAAACCAGGTAAGGGAAGATGGGAATGACATAATCAACGATCCACCCCCCTCGTGGAATTCAACAAGACAAAGTACAAGTATGGAGGAGTCAATGTCCTCAAGACAAACGAATCAAGAGATATTAAGTAAAAAAATTACAGCAGAAAAAAAGAACAAGCAAAAAAAACAAATAGAGAATTCAGATATTCCACGCAAATGCAAGATGGCATTAGCAAAAAAAAGGAAATAAATCAAAGTGTAAGACAAACAGAGCTACATAACAGCATAGTGAAGGGATTGGCAGTACAACAAGAGCTAATCTCGGAATCAATCATTTCTAAAGGACAAACTCAATTAAATAATAAGGGAAGGCCAGAACAGGCTAAAGGCTCACGTACCTCTTCTGAGATAGGATCTACCAGACTGCAATAAACAATAATTCCCAGGAACTAAAAGAATCCGACGAAATTACCCAAAGGAATACACAAATAGAAGATGTGCTAAAAGAGCAAGTTCTAATTAAAGTTAATATACGAAATAATAAGGAAGTAGGGTCAAACCACTAGAACAGTGATGTCGGAACCACAACACAAGTCAAATCACATGTCATCATATATTGAGATAAATCAAGAAGACAGTTGGAGCAAACAGATTATTCTAACGCCCAAACATACCTCACAGGGACAGCAAGATATCCTTAATAGAGGAAATATAATGCGACTATTGGCTGAAATACCAGCTTTAAAAAACTTAATTCAATCTGATTTACTGTCCATTAAATATGTTCCTCATGAAGAAAAGAAACAGATAGAAGGAACGTATAACAAAAAGAAACAGATGGAAAGAACACTTGCGACATGGAGAAATGAGGAGATTGTGGAAGTTATTATGAATGCCAGACAACAATTTGAAGCATGGGGTATCTTATTGGAAAAACCCCTAAGACCTTGTTACCCAACACCGCTAATGAAGCCCTCAAAGAATTATTTGCCAGAAATTGAAAAAGTCAGGTATCTTCGGTCCTACAAAATGCTAGAGGAAAAAAGGGTGACATTAGTAACGGTAACAACATACAAACACGGGGGCAGGGTCAAATGCACTGGGGATGGCTAGCTGCAACCCTCAACGCTCCGTCAAGGGAATGACTTGTTAATCAAGCTAACAGTCCTCATTACGATTGCCTAAAGTTGCTCTCTTGGAATATAGCGGGGGCTAAAAGTGAAATTCAGGGGGATGTACCACCAATACATTGGAATAAATACAAAATTATTGCATTACAAGAGACCTGGTTGTTAAATCCGCAGGAAGTGGCTAACTATAAACTTCATCATGTTAATGCCACAAGAATACATCGGCATGGGAGAGCAAAGGGGGGCCTAGCAGTATATATTTCAACCGCAGTAGCCTTATGTTCGGAGCAACTTAATACAACAACTTCGGACATACAGGTTGTCAAATTAGACAACTTGTTAAAACATGAATTAACAACAATAATATTAATAAATGTCTATTTGCATCCAAATGCAGGGAAAAACGACTGCAGTTGGATAAATTACTCTCGATAATTACAGAATACAGACTGACGAACCCAGAGTGGGAAATTATATTAACGGGTGATTTTAACACCAACCTCATTCACACCCCGAGGACGATGAATTAATAACTGCACAAAATGTGTTCTGGTCTGTACCGGTACAAACTCACTCAACTGCAAAACGACGGGATTTAATTGGACAAAAAACAGTCTTGGCCTTGGAACATCTAGGACTGAGAATATTAAATGGAAGAACGCAAGACGACATGCCCCCATGTTGGACATATCAAGGTATAAATTCTCAATCCATAATAGATTTTACAATCTTGTCGTTACCTTTACTAAATCAAGTGACGAAATTCATGATCAAATATACAACGCAAAGTGATCATTCATATCAGCATCTGGAAATAAGAACTAATTTTCATAAGTACCAAGAAGCACCCTCAGTGATAGGAAACCTAACTACAACTAACTTGAAGCGTATAAGATGTTCGGTTGATAATCTACTGGAGCTAACAAAGTTAGCAAAGGAGGCATTAGAAACTATTATAGCTACAGAAAGCAATAAAGTAGCAAACTGGACAACTTTTACCACAAAGTTCATGATGCTGGCACCCAAACGGGATTTTGTAAGACAGAAAAGTAGCAAGGAGACCGGGAAAATTTCAAACAAAGCGCTAACATTAAGGAAAGAAATTAGGAAGGCGACCAGAAAGAATAGGATAAATAATGATGTGAGCACCTGGAATGATATAAAAAACCTCAAAAGAATATATAAAAAACAAATCTGGAAGGATCAAAAATCGAACCAGGTGCAATTTTGGTCAAAGCTTCTTTTCTGTGCTAAACAATCGAACAACCAAGCGTTTTGGAAAATAATAAATGGAATAACTGGACCGACGCAAATTATAAACAATGTGTGACGGAATCGAATTGGCTAAATTACTTGAGTAGCACCTTTAAAAAACTTTAGGTTGTGACAATAAAAACAGTCACATTGACTTGGAATCTAGGCCTCCAGATACATCTAATGAACAGTATAAAATCATGGATCACCAAATAACGGTGGATTGCCAACTCCAGGTATCTGATAGGATAATGAAAATAATAAAATCAGGTCGAAGAGATGGGGCCCCGGGGCCAAACGGAATACCTCAAGCCATTTTCTCAAGTGACCATCAATACTGGGCGATTCAGTTGTCAGGGCTCTTTATGGAGGCAAAATTATCGAATACTCTCCCTATGAGTTGGAAAGGTGCAATAATTAATCCAATATTCAAGGGTGGAGACAGATCGGATCCTGCAAATTACAGGCTTATAGCCCTAATGGATGTGGAAGCGAAATATTACGCATCATTAATCTTAGAGGACTTGGTGGAATGGTCTACTAAAAATAAGTTGATTCGAGGGGGCGTGGTCTGCAGCTGCGGAAGATGGCGGCGTAGTTTGTTAGCTGCGCTAGCAACCTAAGTTCTACCCTCGACATCCGGCACAATCCGATCACCGACGCGGACACTGAGGACGCCCACAGTCGTGGGAGTGTGGCGGCGATCCGCGACGGTGTCCGTCAGCAGCTCCGAGCGCCCGTGAAGGTTGCAACGCGGTGCGCTGCTCCCAGTCTGCCTCGGCGGAAAATGGCGCCCGCATGGGAACAGTGAGCGGAGGCTGCCGGCGATCCTGCTTCCAATCCCTCCTGAGCGGCTGAGAGTCGCATTTCTAAGCGGACGAGTGCCCTGGAGTGACGTGTGGAGCGGGCCAAAAAAGCGGTGAGCGAGGGCTGCCGCATCCGATATCAGCCGTTCTTAGCCGTGGGGTGAAGTGAAGCCTGGAGAGACCCGGGGCCTTCCCCACGTTTGCAGTCCGGTACCTCGGGTCCTCGGGCAGTTGACGGTGCCGGTCGGGTGCCCTGGGCTGCATGGGGCCACAAAGACAGTGTAACTGGTGGGCGGCCCCTCTCCCATTCGTCTAGCGGTTGTGGTGATCGTTGGAGCGCGTTTCTGACCGTGCTGTGACAGTGGCTGTCCCCTCTGCATTAGGCCGGTGGCCTACCATATTCTGACGGACACTGCACCTTGCAGGGGCCCTGATTGCGTCTCCTGGACTGCCTCCTACGAACTGGTGCGAGTACCTGTGGAGTCCAGGTGGGACAGCGGACATTTGGCGCGGATCTGTTTAATAGACATTTCAAAAAGTGAAAGCGGCCAGCGCAGCAGAGACCTGTCGTGAGTGACGGGCCCACCAGATCCTGGTGATACGTGGGTTGCCCTGTGGCTGAGTGGTAAGGAGCTGTCCGTCGAGTGCAGGGCCAGGCGGGGAGTGCTGGTGCTCAGCTGTATCCTGGTTACCGGTCCACCATGGGTCGCAACAGGGCTCTGGGCCAAACCAATCAAATTGACAAATACACTGTCGCAATGAACCGAGAGGATGGTGCGACGGGCGGAGGTCAGAACGACGACCCAGAGGACAGCGGCCCGGATCCCTCTCTGAAAGACATAATGAGGGCCATTAGAGACTTCCGTGGTACCCTGGAGCCGAAACTGGACTCTGTGACAGAAGAGGTGAATCTCCTACGGGCGGATTTCCGGAAGATGTCGGAGAAGGTCTCTGCCGCTGAAACTGGAATTGGGGGCCTTCAATCGAGGACGAAGAGGCTGGAGGAACAGGTGGCCGCTCTCACAAAGAACCAGGCCACCATCCATGCTCGCCTGGAGGACCAGGAAGGTCGGGCTCGTCGTAATAATATTCGCATAGTTGGCGTGCCGGAAGGAATGGAGGGGCCATCGGCGGACTGGTTTGTAGAGGACCTGATCCTAAACCACCTGAAACCTAAACGTCTTTCCAATTTTTTTCTCTGTTGAGCGAGCGCACAGAGCCCTGGGAGGAAAGCCCAAACCTGGGGCTCCCCCTCGCACCATCATCGCCCGCATCCTTCATTTCAGAGACAGAGATGCCATATTGCAAGCGGCACGCACTCATGGGGACCTTCACCGTGATAACGCCACCATCCGTTTCTTCCCGGATTTCACACTTCAGGTTCAACGGCACCGGCGCTCCTTTGATGGGGTGAAGAAGGCACTTCGTGAGAAGGGCGTGAAATACATGATGCTCTTCCCGGCAAGACTCAAAGTCCTGGATGGAGAAAAGGCCTACTTTTTCGATGCGCCAGCGGATGCCAGCACCTGGCTAGAAGGCTGGAGAACTGTTGATCGGCAAGGGAGGCGGTCAAACTCCGCAACGAACCGGGGGGACCGTGCCCCGGATCCGGAGGATGATGGCCAATCTACCAGTGGCAGAGAACAGCAGACGGCTGCGTGACATTGAAACGGCTCTGGCACCGTTGTGTCAGGTGGTAGGCCCTGAATAAACTTTGACTTTGGGCTTCGAGGAATGGGTGGCCGGTTAGTTTGGTTCCATGACGGGTGGGAGAAAGGGGCCGGGGTTTTTTAGTCCGCTCCTGGAAAGGGACGATGTCTGAGACGCGAACAGTCCTTGTTCTTTATTGGACCCTGGGGCCAGCGGGACAGGGACGAAATGTTGTATGTGGGAAGCTCTGCGATATATAGTATGGGGGTGTATGATTCGACACTAGTTGTGTACCTCTTCCTTAGGTCTGCAAGCCCACGTTTCCTCATAAATGGTTTTGGTTGTGTTATCGGGGCGACAGGCACTCTGCAAGTTTTCTCGGTGGGTGGTTTGGGACTCACCCGGCAGGCGGAGGGGGGAGTTTGGGGGTTGGGGGGTTGGATGGGGGGGATCCGAGGGAGTTGGGGGGGATGGGGAGTTAGCTCATGGCCATCTTATTCAGTATGCACTGGGGACTGCGCGGGGGGACATGTCTGAGACAGTAATTCCTCAGAGGGAACGGTTGAGGTATCGATACGATGGGTGACTCAGCTATGGTGAAAATCTGGACCTGGAATGTTAATGGGCTGGGCAATAAAATTAAGCGAACATTGGTGCTGCAGCATGTAAAGAGACACTGCCCGGATGTGGTCCTTCTTCAGGAGTCGCATCTGAAGGGGAATAGATGTAAGGCCCTCGATCGATTCGGCTACAAAATGGTTGTGCATTCGGGGTTCACATCTGGGTCACGTGGGGTGGGCATACTGGTACGTACTACCCTACCTTTTGTTATTTCGGGCACTTGGGTGGATGAGGCGGGTTGTTTCGCCGCAGTGGCGGGTGAATGGGAAGGACGCACATTGGTGTTCTGCTCGTGCTATATACCCCTGGCCTCCATTCTGGGTGCTTGCCCAAACTGAGCGCGTTTATGACAAACCTCCCAGAGGGAACGCTACTTTTGGGTGGCGACACCAATGCGGTTATGTGCCCAGAGATGGACCGGTCCAATGCCCCCGCAGGTAGGAAGGGGGAGAGGGGCCTATCGGATTTTGTCACTGCCATGGGAATGGGGGACCTGTGGCGGGCACAGAACCCCACACTTAGACAATATACATTTTACTCGGCACGGCATGGGTCCTTCTCCAGGATTGACCATTTCTTTACGCGCTCGGACCAGATGGGGGTTTTGGCACTACTTCTCACCTAGCTAGGGGATCTCGGATCATTCCCCTGTTTGTACCACCCTTAGGGGCCCGGTCGTAAACAGAGCGGTTTTTCCGAGAATTGACCCTTGGCGCCTCAGAGACCCTGAAATTGGTGATAAGCTCAGAGAGGGATCTGAGCTGTATTTTGAGGAGAATCAGGGGTCCGTGGACTCCCAGATTACCTTATGGGAAGCGTACAAGACGGTGCTGAGGGGATTGGCTCAGTCACTTATTGGGGCGAAAAAGAAAGAGGAGTCCCTCCAGATTCGGCTCCTGGAGAGTGAGGTTCATCAACTAGAGGGAGACGCGGCTGCGACCCCTTCAGTGGACACGTGCCACAGGCTTAAGCTGAAACAGAGGGACCTCAGGGCATTGGCCGAGAACGAGGCCCGAGCCTATGCGTTGGCCACGCAACACCGACTGTACGACGTAGGCGATAAGGCGCTCAAATTATTGGCGTGGTTGGAGCGCCGGGATAGAGATCGCTCTTGGGTAGCGGCGGTGTGGGATGGAGCGGGCAAATTATGCTCGTCCAGCACAGATATAGCAGAGGCCTTTGCGGCTCACTTTGAGAGGGTGTACTCACCTGTATGCACTAGAACAGAAGAGGATTGTGAGGACTTCTTGAGGGACTTTGCGCTCCCCACGTTGACTGAGGAGACGAGCAAACGACTAGAGGCGGATGTCACGGTAGAGGAGCTAGGGAAAGCGCTCAACTCACTGCAGTCGGGCAAAGCCACTGGTCCGAATGGGCTTCCAATCGAAATTTATAAAAGGCAGGCCTCGGTCGTGACAGCCCCCATGCTGGAGATGCTAAAGGAGGCCCGAAAGCGCGGGCACTTACCCCCTGACCAGAGAGAGGCCATGATTGTGGTGATACACAAGGCTGGGAAGCCGACAGACCGATGTGCCTCGTACCGGCCGATCTCTTTGCTTAATGTGGAGGTGAAGGCTCTCGCCAAGGTCCTGGCGGATCGGGTACTCTCAGTGGTCACAGAATTGGTCCATGTGGATCAATCTGGCTTTATGCCCCGCAGAAGTACTCGTCATAACCTTCGGCGTCTCTACGGGGTGTTGTATTTGACTGAGGATGTGGGTGACACTCAGACGGCATTGATGGCGCTGGACGCGTCAATGGCATTTGACCGCATAGAATGGCCATACTTGTTTATGGTACTTCGGCGGTTGGGTTTTGGGCCGACCTTCTGCAGCTGGGTACGGCTCCTCTATGAGTGGCCGTCGGCTCGGGTGCGGGTTAACGGGGCGGTATCTAGGGCTTTCTCCTTATGGAGGGGGACAAGGCAGGGATGCCCTCTGTCCCCTCTCCTCTTTGCACTGGCGCTGGAGCCTTTGGCTCATTGGATCAGGAGGGACCCTTCGATTTGGGGTCTAGCAGCAACGGATGAATGGGAAGAGCGTATATCTCTATACGCCGACGACATCATCCTGTATCTGGCAAGGCCATATCACTCGATTGCCCGAGTAGTTCACCTCTTTGAGTTGTTTGGTAGCTATTCAGGCTATACCATCAACTGGTCAAAGGCCGTGATCTTCCCTTTGTCGGGCTCTCCCCTCGAGTTCCGTCTAGGTGCTCCGCAACAGTGGTCCTGGAAGGATTCAAGTATTTAGGGGTGTACATCACTCGCAACAGACAGGAGTTCTTCGAGAGGAATCTCGAGCCCCAACTGACTCGCCTACAGGCGGACGTGGCCCACTGGCGCACTCTCCCGCTCTCGCTCATGGGTAGGGCGGCCATCTTTAAGATGCTCACACTGCCGAGGCTGCTGTATGTTCTGCAGAACACCCCTATCCGATACCCGCAAGTGTATTCAAGAGGATCTCTCAGGCGGTGCGCACCTTGTTATGGGACGGACGGTCCCCTAGGATAGCGCTACACAAATTACACAGGGGGGTGTACGACGGAGGGTTGGCAGTCCCGGATATCAAATTATACTACTGGGCGGCACAATTGCAGGTAGTTAATGATTGGGTGTATGCTGACAGTAACGAACCAGCCTACTGGGTGGACAGAATGGTTATGCCACGGGGCACTTGTGAAACTCTCCTGTATGCCCGTAAACCCCAGAAGGCGTGGCCAGACCATACAAGGGTAGTCGTTCACTGCTGGCAGGAGGCAAATCGGCTCCTGGGATGGGCTGGCAAGCTCACCGGGAAAACTCCACTTTGGCAGGGGGACCTATTGAGGGAAGTGGCGACGTTAACAGGGTTCAGGGGTTGGCAGCAAATAGGCATTGACTATCTGGGGGACGTCTGGAAGGGAGATGCTATCCGCCCTTTCGAGTATCTCCAGAAGGAGTACAGTTTACACACCTCCCAGAGCTATCAGTATGTGCGCCTCCAGCATGCGCTCCGCTCCCACATACCTAGTGGCACAGTAGTCCCGGAGTATTCCCCGATGGAAGATCGTTTGTTACTGGACCCTATCGAGGAGAAACCCACATCCACCATCTACCATAAATTGTTAAACAATATACCAGATCCCTTGGTCAGTCTCAGAGCGGCCTGGGTTCAGGACCTTGGGAGCCTCGATGAGGAGGACTGGCAGGATGCGCTTCAGGGGCCCAGGGAAATCGCTATCCGATCTCGGTTTCGACTTGTTCAGTTCAAAGTCCTCCATCGCACATACTATCCTCGCACTCATCTTTATACATGGGGAAGGTGTCTGTCGGCGCTCTGTGTGCGGGCTGTCAACAAGAGGGCTCCTTCTTTCACATCATTTGGGAGTGTCCGGTGATTAGTACATTCTGGGTGAAAGTTACGGACACTATGTCCAGGGTAGCGGGAGTGCCAGTCCCGATGGACCCGAGGTGGCTCCTCCTGCTGATTAAAGGGGACAGCGACTGGTCGAGGTATGTTGAGCTATGGCTGGCCCTGGCGGCGGGGGTAGCGAAACGGAATATTGCTAGGGCCTGGGGGTGCGGGCGCCCCCTTTATGGGAAGATTGGCAGCGGGATCTAGACTGGTGTCAAAGAGCGGAAGAAACGGTATATAAAAGCAGGGGGTGCACGGGAAAATGGAAGAAAATATGGGCGCCATGGCGCAAATACAGAGAGGCAGTTGCCCTTGTGTCGGAATAGTCAAATTGTATTGATGAAAGACATTTGTTATTCACTGATGTGTAACTCCCGGATGACGTCTGTATTGTTCCCTAAGGAGCTATTTGTGCATAGTGTTGTATCGTATGGTCTCATGAGCATTGTTACAATAAAAAGATTACCAAAAAAAAAAAAAAAAAAATAAGTTGATTCCTATGAACCAAACAGGATTTTGTAAGGGGTTCGAACAACAACTAACATACTTGCTTTGACCACGATTGCAGAAAGGTACAAACGCTTGAATGTAAAATTACAGCTCTGTTTTATTGATTTTAAAGCAGCATTTGACAGCATAGAGCGAGGCCTACTGTGGAGTAAATTAAAGAAGATGGGTCTCCCAGAATCAATATTGCGTGCCATAATTCAATTATATACTGGAACTTGGATAAGAGCAAAAATTGCAGATGGTACGAGAATTTCAAGGGCAATACATACGGAGATAGGGCTAAAGCAAGGCTGCGTACTAGCCCCCCATCTATTTAATCTCTTTATGGTGGACCTCTCAATAAGATTAAATGGGACAAATTCTCATCCACCACGTTTGGGCCCATTATTGATAACACATCTTTGTTACGCCGATGATATAGTTTTACTCAGCCTGACACGAGTTGGCTTACAAAGATCATTAAACCAGCTAGCAAAATTTGCAAATGACAACACCTTGGAAATTAACACAAAGAAAACAAAAACGATGACTATTGCAAAGCGGTCAGGACGCAAATTCCCTGTCAGACTGGGAGAAATAACATTAGGGGTAGTTGATAACTACAAATATCTAGGGCTGTACATTGATGATCGTTTAAACTTCCAAAAACATAAACACTATCTGGAAACAAAAGGTAATGGCTTAATCTACGCATTTTGTGCTCTCTCAAAAAAGCTAAAGGGTCCATCCCTAAAGCCAATGTTAGCCCTAATGCCTGCCAAATTGATGCCGACAGTAGAGTACGCAAGCATCGTTCTACATGGAACAGATGCTAAACTGTTGGACAAGATACAACTGAAAGCACACAAAGGGTTTTTAACCTACCTCAGAACGCGTCTCCAGCGCAGGTGAGATTGGAATTCGGCCTTATTCATCAAGAGATTGGGAGAACCTATGCGTATGTCAAAGGCTGGTATAAAATCTGGTTAAATCGAGAGAATGAACTACACGATGCCTTATGGCGGGCTCAGGAAGAAGATCAGCACTCTAGTTATGGAAAGTTTTTAAAACTGGCCTTGGAAGAAACAAAGTCCAAAGACCTTTGGGCACAGTCCCCCTCCTTTCCTGTTTTTCGTAAAGTGACAAATAAAATGGTGAAACTACATTCATTATTAGAGGACAAAAATAAGTTTGCAAAGAGGTCTCATGCCTGGATGGTATTGCAGTCCTACACAAAATTACAACCGGCTGAATATCTGAACACAACATATTCATACTACCTAAAACGGAAACTCATGGCCACCAGGTTTGGGTACTTACCAAGTTTAGCGGATCAGCCAAAATGGAGATATAATGGGCCTACAATATGTACACTATGTGACGCAGAGAAGCAAGATTTCATTCATCTTATCTGTATATGTCCATGTTTAAAGTCGACTCGGGCATGGTTTTTGAAAAAGGCATTTACCGATAGAGGAATTAGGTCTTGTAGATCCGCAATAATCAAGGGCTTGGACTCAACGGATCCCCTTTTAAATTGTAAGGTGATGAAATTTTTGATACGGTACGAACAGATAAATAATGAAAATGGACATAAAACTCACAGTGCCATTGATTGAGTAGTGTTTGTACCCGCCGTTAGGAACATATAAGAAGTGGTAGCAGGAGTTGCGTTGTTGACTCCAATATTGGGACTGAAATAAGTGGTGATGGAGGTTCAGTTTTTTGACAAATATAAAATGGTCATGTATTTTGGTTTTAATATGTTAGGTAGGGTTCTTAGATAGGTTTTAAAAGGATTCTATGTCTAGTGTTTATTTAGTAAGTCAGCAACACTGTATATTTTCTTATGAAATACCCTTTTAACAATCTTTTTATGAAATCGTTTGGTATAAAAAATAAAATAAAAAAAAATAAAAAAATAAAAATGTTTTTAAGCGATAGAGGGTATAAGAATTTTCGATATTGTATGGTTTTTATTAACTGAAACAATAAAGACTTTCATATTCATATTCACACAATCTCCCTCAACAGATTTCCGGGAGGACTCTATCCATGAAATCCTCCTGGCCATCAGGATGTGCCTGTAATATGCTGCGTTATATATATCTAGTGTGTCTGCCTAACCAATGAGAAGCTTTGTTGATCATTTGGCCCATGGTTTCCTGTTTTAGGGGGGTGTTAGACTTGGCATCTTTTGGCGTGTTTCCTCTGACTTTTTGCTTTCTGACCTCCTGGTTTTGACTCTGTTTTTGCTGGTTTAGTGTCTCTGCGCACTTTCTCACTGCTGTTCAGTGTTAAAGTGCAAGTGCTCCTGTTGTAAATTGTTGTTATGGATTGGTGTTTCCATGATTGGCTGATTTGATTTACTAGTCAGTCCCTAGTACAGTGCACTGTGTGTGTTCAGGGCCCGTAAATCAAATGCTGCTAGTGGGCTTGCAGCACTGATTGTGCCACCCACACAAGCAGCCTGTAAATGTAACTCTGGCCTGCCATTGCAGAGCCTGTGTGTAGTCTGGTACTGCCATGTTGACTTGGCCAATGTACCCACTTGCCAGCCCCTAACCTTCCCTTTTCTTACATATCAGTCACCCCTAAGGTAGGCCCAAGGTACGCCTGTGGGCAGGGTGCAGTGTATGTGATGGTAGGACATGCCCTGGTGTGTGGCATGTCCTGATACTGAATTACTGCCAATTTCGTTTTTCACTATTGCAAGGCTACCAGTTCCCATAGGACAGAATGGGGAGTTTGTTTATAACATCTTATAAATAAAACTACCCCTGGGAACAAGGTAGAAAAATAAAGTTTAGTATGCCTGAACTCAGAATCTAAAGATGCATCTTTTAGTAAAGGTGATTTTTACATTCTGTGTTTGAAAATACCACTTTTAGAAAGTAGGTATTTTCTTGCTTAGCCCTCCAGTGTGCCTCTGCTGGGTTTTTGGATTGACTGTCTGGTTTTGGGATGGCAGGGGCTGGGGAGGAGCAGTGGCTCCAGAGAGTCTAGATGGGTCAGAGATGGGCTGAATAGACCTGGGCTGCATTTAGAGTAGGGGGAGGAGATTTCCTTTCACCTGAATGGGCCTGGTCTGCCTCTGACAATGCTGTCTCCACCTCTTGCCAGGAAGCTGCACCAGAGAGGACAGAACTGGTTCTGGCTGGGCACAGACACTCTCTGTCCCCAGCGAACAAAGGATTTTGGGCTATAAAAAGTGGGTCCCAAACCTCTAAACTTTAGAACTCTTTTGGAACCAAGAAGACTGCCAGGAAGAAGAGCTGGAGAAGCTGTGAGGAGGGACTACCACTTCGCTGTGTGCTTTGCTGTGTTGGCCTGCAGTGGCTGCTTCTGTCTTGGGCAGTGAAAGGATTGGACTGAACTTTCTGCAATTTCTTTTTGTGAGTTTCTCCGAAGGCTTGAGGTAGAGCTTGCCCCCTGTTCAAGAAGTCTCAGGAACAGCAAAGATTTCAAGTTCTTCTGCCCTCAGCACTGGGGATTGTGGGTTTTGTGCTGCAACAGAAGAAAAAGCAGCCCGACGCCGTTTACGATGATGCTGCCACACCGCAGAGGGCAACGCCGCACCGCAACCCTGGTCTCACTGACGCCGCCACCTGGCACCACTGCTTGCACCGCGACCTGTGGGCACCGCCACGCATCACGCTGTCACCCTGGTATTCCCGACGACGACGCTCCACGCCGACATTGACGCCGCTGCTTGCACCGTGGTTCGAGGGCACCGCTCGTAAGTTACACAACGCACCGTCCTCATCCCGCACCGCAGCCTTGGCCCAGCGACGCCGGCGCCATCGACTCCAGTTCATCAGCCGACGACAGCGCTTCAGCAACGACGCCGCTGTTGCACCGTGACCTGCCAGCACCGCGACGAGCACCGCATCACTTGGCACCCCGCAGCCCTGGTCTCATCGACGCCGCTGGAGACCGCCACCGAGCCGCTGCCTGCACCGCGACCTGAGGGCACCGCACCGCTGCACTTCACACCGCAGCACCCGACGCCTGCCGACGCCTGCGCTCCTGACTTCAACCGCGAGGAGTTCGAGCTGCAACGCGTGTGACTTCAAGGGCCCGACGACTCCTGCACGGACCTCCGGAACCGACACCTGCGGACGCTGTGCTTTCGGAGCTCAACGAGAGGTCGCTGACGCCCTGCATTTCTAAAGGCACTGTTTTGCGGGTCTTCCTGACACCTTAGCTGGCCCGCGACGCCGCAGTCAGCCAGAACTGTTTGGATTTGTTGTTCACGACGCCGTGATAGCCCCAGACGGAGCTATCGACTTCAAGGAACTATATTTTAAGTCTATTTTGATAGCTGAAGATTTCTAAGTACTGTATTGTGCATTTTTATCGTTTTGGTATTGTTTTAAGTATATAAAATATTGGACATTTTTCTAAAACTGGTATGGTGTCGATTTGTAGTGTTTTCACTGTATTACTGTTGGTTATGTGCAAATGCTTTACACACTGCCTCTAAGATAAGCCTGACTGCTCGTGCCAAGCTACCAAGGGGGTGAGCAGGGGTTACTTTAGGAGTGTAACTCCCTTATCCTGACTAGAAGGAAGGGTCCCTACTTGGACAAAGGTGCAAACCAGTGCCAACTAGAGACCCCCATTTCTAACAGCGGGCAAGCCCTGGTACCCCTGCTAAAACTAAAGTATAGGGACAGCAAGCTGGGGGTAGGTTAATTGCTGGTAAAAGAGGGCTATTAACAGAAGCTAGCAATTCCAACGCTACTGCAGGGCTGCTTGTCGGGGGATACTGGCTGGTAGTGACTGCCTGCTTGCAACAGGTTTGAAAATCAATGGCCCGGAAGGGGGCATTCAGGTTCGTAACTTCCTCTAGCATGGGTTTACTAGTATGGGGCTGTCCTCTGCTCAAGTGATCTGAGGGGGGCATCTCAGTGCTTTTATCTTGGATCTGTAGGGTAGGGGGAGGGGAAACTTTGTTAATGGTGGACAGGACACTCTCAGCTCTGTCGAGTATATCTTTTTGAGTCTGCTATCAATTTGGCAATTTTATATCAGGGATCGTTAGGCCAGTCACTGTATCTGTGATTTTTTGCGTTAGGGGGTCCCAAAACTCCTCTGTATCCCCTGATGTACTTCTTGCATATTCATCCTCGGTCCTCTCCCTGGTATTTTGCATTTCATCGCACTTTTTGGCCTTGCGTTTCTGCTTAGGGCATGTCAAGTCCATGCCAGCAGCTGAAGCTAAAGTAGCCAGGCTGTTATTGAGGGAACCTCTGTTGGAACTAAGACCAACTAGGTCCATCGTTGAGACCCCTGTGACTGGCTCCTGAGCACACGGGCCAGCAGGATGTAGGTCTTCCCTAGGCAATGGTAGGGGTGAGTCTCCAGGCCCTGCAGAGAGCCTCCTCTCCGCTTGGTCAATTTCTTTTGAGATGGCCCCCACCGCTTTGGCTAAAAAAGAGTCAATAGTTGAACTCTTTGGGCCAGTAGGTGTTGTGGCGAGCACGGCTTTCCTTTTCCCCATTTTGCCCAAGTTGCGATAAACTAGTAGGAGGGCAAAAGCACGGGGCCGTGAGACTGTAGAGCGCTATATAAGCAGTTACTCACTGCATGATCTTCTAGTAAGTCCTGTTGCTGGCTGTGCGTCTGATGTCAATCCAGCCCCGCAGATTTGGAGAAATGGTGACTTGCTGGGAAAACCAAGAGAATAGGCCCAGCCCGGCCGCTGATGGGCGCAGGCAGGCCCCAAGCAGATTAAGTACGTGCCACCGGGCGCGGGAGCAGTGGCGTTGGCAGTGGCTGCCGCTAGTCACTCAGGGGCCTGTGCGTCCTGCCCCCTCCTTGCCAGTAAATGGGCATCCCACGCAGCAAGAGCCCTAAGCAGATGAAATACGCGCCTCTGGGCACCGGAGCAGTGGCGTAGGCAGCGGCTGCCGTGAGTCACTCTGGGGCCTGTAGTCCTGCCCCCTCCTTGCCAGTAAACAGGCGTCCCGTGCAGCGGGAGCCCCAAGCAGATTAAGTATGCGCCTCCGGGCACGGGAGCAGTGGCGTAGGCAGCGGCTGCCGCGAGTCACTCTGGGGCCTGTGGTCCTGCCCCCTCCTTGCCAGTAAACGGGTATCTCCTTGCCAGTAAACGGGTGTCCCGCGCAGCGGGAGCCCCAAGCAGATTAATTACGCACCTCTGGGCGCGGGAGCAGTGTCGTAGGCTGCGGTTGCCACAAGTCACTCTGGGGCCTGTGGGCCTGCCCCGTCCTTGCCAGTAAACTGGCTTCTCTATTTGGATGAAATCTATGAATACCTAAAGCTTGCTGTGGCATCGGAGGTTGCAGTACTTGCATCACATGACCTTGCGAACCAGAAACATTTTTAGATCTTGGTCTGGGCACATTTTGAGACTGCGCGGCATTCCCTTGGGACTGAACCATACCCCCATTCTGTTCCTGATTGGCGGTATTTAAACAACATTCTCGCTTCCAATGCCCCACCTTATTACAATAGTGACTTGGGTAGGTCTTTTTCATAGTGGTAATATCAACTCCAGTTTTAGGATCTATAGGAACACCTCTTCCCCGAAATCCTCTTCCTTGTTGAACCGGAGTCCCAGGCTGCTGGACTCCCTGCATAGAGGTAGTGTTCCCTACATAGGACTGTCCCTGACTCATTTGAGCTTCTTTCATCTGTGCTACCATCAACGTCTCTTTCAACTTTTTGGGATTCACCTCAATTTCATCACATCAGTATTTTGCATATTGCACAATTTCATCGACAGGCCTGTTCTGCCAACAGATTAGATGCTGCTGTGTCATCATACAAATCTCAGGTCTCAATCCAGTCACAAATCTAGACACAAATCGTCCCATGTCTTTGGGCTCTAGAGTATCCATTCCACTATACTGCTTAAAAGCTTGTAACAATCTTTCATAAAAAGCATGAATTGTCTCTTTAGGTCCTTGGGTCGTCCTGTCAATTTTTACCCAATCAATAGCCTTTTGCGGCACCTTTGCTTTCAACCACGTAATCACCTGATTGTACTTCATCACTATAGGTGCTGGACCATATGTCACTGGATCTCTTTCAGACTCACCTTCAGGCGAATTTACAGCTATTTTACATGCTGACTGTTAGACCTGGCACCATTGGCGTGGGTCTCCCAGTTTTTGCTGTTGCCTCCTGTGTTTTGCTATGTTTTTGCTGGTCTAGATGCTTTGGGCACTTTGCCACTGCCATTCAGTGCCAAAGTGCAAGTGCTCCCTATGGTAAATTGTTGTATGGATTAGTGATTCCATGATTGGATTATTTGATTTACCCTAGTACAGTGCACCGTGTGTGCCCAGGGCCTGTAAATCAAATGCCGCTGGTGGGCTTGCAGCACTGGTTGTGCCACCCACAGAAGCAGCCTGTAAAGTGTGACTCAGGGCCGCCATTGCAGAGCCTGTGTGCAGTCTAGTACTGCCATGTTGACTTGGTAAGTGCACCCACTTGCCAGTCCCTAAACCTTCCTTTTTCTACATATCAGACACCCCTAAGGTAGGCCCATGGGCAGGGTGCATTGTATGTAAAGGTAGGACATGCCCTGATGTGTGTGGCATGTCCTGATAGTGAATTACAGCCAATTTCGTTTTTCACTATTGCAAGGCTACCTGTCCCCATAGGCCAGAATGGGCAGTTTGATTATAACATCTTATAATCCTAACTGACCCAGGGAACATGGTAGAAAAACGAATTTAGTATGCCTGAACTCAGAATGATAAAATACATCTTTTAGTGAAGTTGGTTTTAACATTCTGTGTTTGAAAAATACCACTTTTAGAAAGTAGGTATTTTCTTGCCTAACCATCCAGCCTGCCTCTGCTAGTTTGTAGATTGCATGTCTGGTTTGTAAGAGACAGGGGACTGGAGAGGGTCTTGGCTCCAACAGTCTGATGGGTCAGGGCTGGGCTGAATAGGACCCACATAGAATAGAGAGTAGGGGGGAGGAGACTTCCTTTCACTGACCTGGACCCTCATAGAATAGAGAGTAGGGGGCGGGGATTTCCTTTCACTCCCCTGAGACCTCATAGAATAGAGAGTAGGGGGAGGAGATTTCCTTTCAGCAACCTGGGCCAGGTCTGCTCTCAAACAATGCTGTCTCCACCTCCTGCCAGGAAGCTGCACAGAACTGGTTTTGGTCAGGCACAGACACTCTCTGCCTCCAGAGAACAAAGACTTTCTGAGTATAAATATTGGGGCCCAGACCCCAGAACTTTAGATCACTTCTGGGAAATCAAGAAACCTTTGCCAAGGAGAACAACCGGAGAAGCTGAAGGAGGAGTACTGCCCCTGTGCTGTTTGCTATCTGGGGTTGGCCTGCAGTGGTTACTTTCTGCCAAGGAGAGGAGAAAAGACTTTGCTGTGTGCTTTGTCATCTTGAGGAAGATCTCCAAGGGCTTGAACTGAGTTTGCCTCCTGTCTGAAGTCACAGGGACACCAAGACTTCACTCCTCCTGTCTGCCTGCATCTAGAACTGCTGTTTTAGCTGCTACAGAAGGAAATTGCAACACCGACGCCGGCGAGCGACGCCGTTACCTGCACCGAAGCCGTGAGCGCTGCTCCGTCTTGCGACGTAGGCCAAAACGCCAGCTGCTGTGCCACATCGACGCCAGCGAGCAACGCCGTAACCTGCCCGAAGCCGTGAGCGGTGCTCCGACTTCCGACGTAGGCCTGACGCCTGCTGCTGTGCCGCATCGACTCCGTAGCCGATCTCATCATCGCTGAGCCGATCCTCGACGTGGGTGACCCCGAACCCATCGACATCGCGACATCGTAAGGAACCGTGGTTTCGGCGCCATTGTGACGTCACCTCCCCGACGCAGTAAGGAACCGTCGTCTCACCTCCCCTGCGCTCCAGTAAGGAACCGAGTCTACACCCCCCCCCGGGGTCATAAGGAACCAAATCCGCGCAGCGCCAACGAAGCCGCACCTCCCCGACTCCGTGAACCGTCTTTGTTTTCATCGCTTTTCCAAGGTACTGTTCTTTGTGGGCCCGACGCCGCGAACCTCGCTGTCGGCGCCGTACTTTGGGATTTTCATCTGTCACGACGTCGTAATAACTCCAGGTGGAGTTATTTGTTGCTAGAAACTTGATTTAAGTGAATAACCTATTCTTGAAGCTACCTTGATAACTGTACTGTGGATTTTTGTCGTATTGGTCTTGTTTATGATTAGATAAAGATTATCTATTTTTCTAAGCTGGTGTAGTGTCCATTTGTAGTGTTTTCACTGTATTACTGTATGTGTTCACAAATGCTTTACACACTGCCTCTGAGATAAGCCTGTCTGCTCGTGCCAAGCTACCAAGGGGGTGAGCAGGGGTTATCCAGGAGTGTAATCCCCTTTCCCTGACTAGAAGCAAGGGTCCCTATTTGGTCAAAGGTACCTACCTCTGCCAAATAGAGACCCCCAGTTCTAACATTGGTGGTCAGCGGTGAGGATTTGGATTTGCATTTGTGACTCATATACAGTGATTGGTGTACACTACTAGTGAGTGCAGACCAAATGCAACCACATACATTTTGGTAGATTGTTTTTCCTGGGATTTCAATTTTTGCCAAGAACTGCCAACTTTTGACACAATGAGCAAAGCAGCATCCATCGCATCTATGGATTTAGATTTTGAGGAAGAAAAGCTAGAAGCCTACACTGTGAAACAGCTGAAGTGCTTCTGCAGGAGATTTAAAGTTGCTACTCCAGGCCTCACCAAGAAGGATGAGTACCAAAAGGCGCTGAGGGCCTGGGTGGAAGCAAGAAATACCCCTGAGCATGTGGAAGAGCATGAGGAGGGGGCTGAAGAGGCAGAGGGGCAGCTAGATGGGCCATGGGGTCCAGGGGGGAGGAAAGCACCTTCCCCAGCAGGTAGCAGTGTTTCTTCCGAGGGCCTGTCCCCAGGAGAGCTGGAGGACAGGGAGAGAAGTAGGGTGCATGAAATAGAGTTAACCAAGCTCAAGATGGGTGGGCAGTTGGAATTGGAAAAGAAGAAATTGGCCCTAGAGGAAAAGAGGATGCAGTTGGAGCATGAGAGGATTTTGAGGGAGTTGGAATTGAAAGCCAGGAGCTTAGAGATTACTCCCTCTGGTGGCAGCACACCGTCCATGCCTGTTGAAGCACGAGTGCATATACCTAAAGATGTGGTGAAAGAATTTTATAAAAATGATGATATTGGTCAGTGGTTCAATGCCTATGAGGTAGCTATGTCCTCCCACCGGGTCCCTGAGAAGGATTGGGGAGCGGGGTTGTGGGGGCGGTTCCTTAGTGAGGGGCGGGATACCTTGTTAGACTTGCCCTCTGAAGTCCACAATTCTTATGGTCATATGAAAGAAGCATTAATGTCCAGGTATGGGTTGACTCCTGAACTGTATAGGCAGAGGTTTAGAAATTGCAAAAGTTGGAGTCAAGTACTTGGGTGGAATATGTAACTTTTTTGCAGAGCATTGGATGGTTGGGTGAAGGGTAGCAAAGTGAATGATTTTGAAGCGCTCTTTGATTTGATTGCATGGGAGCACTTGTCAGGAAATTGTTTTCCAGAGCTACGCCAGCACCTTATTGATAGTAGGCTGACTTACCCTAGGAAGCTTGCTGAGGAGGTGGACCGCTGAGTGAGCATCCGGGTCCACAAGGGTCACGTGGGAGACTCCGCCAAAGGTGGGCAGGGTCCCCAGCAGAGGAGTGGGGGGGACAAGGGTAAACAGAGGGAGTTCCAGAAAGGGCCCCAAAGTAATCCCCAAGGGAACCAAGGGAAGGGTTCCCAGCCTCCCCCTGAAAAGAAGTCAGGGGCCCCGACAGATGAGCCTGTTCACAGGGGGCTCAAGACCTGTTTTAAGTGTGGTCAAGTGGGCCACTGCTCCTATGATTCAAGATGTCCCATGTATGGGAAAACAGCACCCACTGGTGCACCACCCCGGCAGATCGCTAGTGTAGCCCTGGGGGAGGAGTTGGGTGCCCAAGGTGGGTGGGGTCCCGCAGAGATGTCCCTAGTCTCTTTAGGAGACTGTGAGGTGGTCCCCAGGACCCAGCTGCCTGATAACACTAAGAAGTACAGGCAGTGGGTGAACATCAATGGCCAAAGGGTGGAGGCTCTGAGAGACACCGGAGCCAGTGTGACAGCTGTCAGTTGTCGGCTGGTGTCTGAAGAGCAGGTAATCCCCAATGCATTTTACCCAGTTGTTGCCGCTGACAACACAGAGAGCCACTGCAAGGTGGCTCAGGTTCCCTTTGAGTGGGGTGGGGGGTCTCAGGTACTCTTCAAGTAGCTGTGAGGCCAGCCATGCCTGTTGACTGTCTGTTGGGCAATGACTTGGAGAGCTCCCCTTGGGCTAAGGTGGAGCGTGATGCACATTTAGAGATGCTGGGCTTGCCGGATTGGGCGTGTGTGACCACCCGGTCTATGGCAGCCAGTAAGGGTGTTCAAGAGGACCTGGAGCCTGAAAGAGTGGCCCAGGTGCCGGTCTTAAAGAGAAGAGGCAGGGGGCGTGGGAAACCGGCCCCCGTGGTTCCCACGGTCCAGGAGGAGGCAGACCTTGAAGGGGATGCCCTGGAACCTACAGGGGAACAGGTGGCTGAACTGGGGGACCTGCCTGAGCTGACCCATTTTCAGCAGGAAGGAGGCCCCTCCAGGGAAGAGTTCTGTGAGGAGCAGAACAAGTGCCCTTCTCTTGTGGGTTTGCGGCAACAGGCCGCAAACCAGGCAGCAGGTGATCAGTCTGGATCACATTGGATCTACTGGGAGAATGGTCTCCTGTATAGCGAGCCTAAGGTTGCTGAGCCTGGTTCAGCCCATTTGCTGGTGGTACCCCAGCGCTTTAGAGCCTTCCTACTGGGTTTGGCTCATGATGTACCTTTAGCAGGACATCTGGGGCAGGACAAGACCTTTGAGAGGCTTTTCACCCACTTTTATTGGCCCCAGATGCGCAAGAGTTCAGACACTCATTGCAGGACTTGTCAGACTTGCCAGGCAAGTGGAAAGAGTGGGAGGAAGCACAAGGCTCCTCTCCAGCCATTCCCTGTGGTCAGCACCCCCTTTGAAAGGGTGGGCATTGACATTGTGGGGCCTCTGGATCCCAAGACAGCCATGGGCAACAGGTTCATCCTGGTCTTGGTGGACCATGCCACCCGGTACCCGGAAGCCATCCCTCTCCGGACTGTGACGGCCCCCGTGGTGGGATGTGCATTGATGGGGATTTTCTCCCGTGTGGGGTTCCCCAGAGAGGTGGTGTCAGACCGTGGTACAAACTTCATTTCCAAGTATATGAAGTCCCTGTGGCAGGAGTGTGGTGTGACATACAAGTTCACCACTCCTTACCACCCCCAAGGTTATGGGCTGGTTGACAGATTCAACCGGACCCTGAAAGGCATGATTATGGGTCTGGAAGAACCCATAAGGCGTAAGTGGGACATCCTCTTGCCATGCCTTCTCTTTGCTTACCGAGAGGTGCCACAGAAGTCTCTAGAGTTCAGCCCCTTTGAACTGCTGTATGGTCACCCGGTAAGAGGACCTCTGAGTTTGGTAAAGGAAGGCAGGGAGAAAGCTTCCAGGAAACCTCCCCAGGATGTATATAGCTACATGCTGGCCTTCAGAAACCAAACCCGGCGTTTCAGGTAACTCGCTCAGGCGAATCTGGAAGCCAGCCAGGAGGAGATGAAGCGGTGGTACGATCAGAATGCCACTCTGATTCAATCAATCAATCAATCAATCAATCAATCAGGGCATTTGTAAAGCGCACTACTCACCCGTGAGGGTCTCAAGGTGCTGGGGGGGGGGGGTGATGCTGCTACTGCTCGAATAGCCAGGTCTTGAGTAGTCTCCTGAAGGTAAGCAGGTCCTGGGTCTGCCGTAGGAGAATGGGGAGGGTGTTCCAGGTCTTGGCGGTGAGGTGGGAGAACGATCTGCCGCCGGAGGTCGCTCTTCGGATGCGGGGGACGGTGGCGAGGGTGAGGTCGGCAGAGCTGGCGGTTGGGGGTGTAGAAGGTGAGTCGTCTGTTGAGGTATGCCGGTCCGGTGTTGTGGAGTGCCTTGTGTGCGTGGGTGAGGAGCTTGAAGGTGATCCTCTTGCTGACGGGAAGCCAGTGCAGGTCTCTCAGGTGGGGTGTGATGTGGCTGCGGCGCGGGATGTCGAGGATCAGGCGTGCCGAGGCGTTCTGTATGCGTTGAAGTCGTTTCAGGAGTTTGGCTGAGGATCCTGCGTAGAGGGCGTTTCCGTAGTCCAGCCTGCTGCTGACGAGGGCCTGGGTGACCGTTTTTCTTGTTTCGGTGGGGATCCACCTGTAGATCTTGCGGAGCATGCGGAGGGTGTTGAAGCAGGAGGACGA
Source organism: Calotriton arnoldi (assembly GCA_963921515.1). Taxonomy (NCBI): domain Eukaryota; kingdom Metazoa; phylum Chordata; class Amphibia; order Caudata; family Salamandridae; genus Calotriton; species Calotriton arnoldi. Next base: position 1,049,689 of record CAWUFW010006665.1, read on the forward strand.
GACGTCGTTGACTTGCTTTGTCATGGAGAGAGTAGAGTCTAGGATGAACCCCAGGTTGCGTGCGTGGTCGGTGGGTGTTGGTGCTGTTCCCAGTGCGGTTGGCCACCAGGAGTCATCCCAGGCCGAGCTGGTGGAGCCGAGGATGAGGACTTCGGTCTTGTCCGAGTTCAGTTTCAGACGGCTGTTCTTCATCCACTCGGCGACGGCTTTCATTCCTTCGTGGAGGTTGGTTTTGGCGGTGAGGGGGTCCTTGGTGAGGGAGAGGATCAGCTCGGTGTCGTCAGCGTAGGAGATGAAGTGTGGGTCATGGCCCCAGTGGAGCCCTGTGCGCTCCAGGATAAGTGGACCGGACCATTTGAGGTGGTGGAGCGAAAGAGTGAGGTCACCTACTTGGTGAACTTGCGGTCTCCTAGGAACCCCTTGCGGGTCCTGCATGTCAACCGCCTGAAGCCCCACTTACAGAGGTCCGAAGTGGGCATGCTCCTAGCGACAGATGATGGAATGGAGGAGGAGACTGAGCCTCTTCCTGACCTCCTGTCTGCGACAGAGCAAGATGGGTCAGTGGATGGTGTAAACCTCTCTTCCACCCTGACCCCTGAGCAGCAGGATGACTGTCGCCAAATGTTGGGACAGTTTCCTGACCTGTTCTCCCTGACCCCTAGTGTCACTGAGTGGTGCGTCCATGATGTGGACACTGGGGACAGTCCTCCTGTTAAGAACAAGACTTACAGATTGACTGACAGGGTGAGAGCTTGCATCAAGGAGGAGGTCTCCAAGATGTTTGCATTGGGGGTGATTGAGTCCTCTAACAGCCCTTGGGCCAGCCCAGTGGTCTTTGTCCCAAAGGCTGCCGCGCCTGGTGCCACACCCGAACTCCGGTTCTGTGTGGACTACCGAGGACTCAATTCAGTCACCAGGACTGACGCGCACCCCATCCCCAGAGCTGATGAGCTCATTGATCGGTTAGGGGCTGCCCGGTACCTCAGCACGTTTGATATAACGTCTGGGTACTGGCAGATCGCCTTAATTGATGGGGCAAAAGAGAGGACAGCATTCTCCACACCAGATGGGCACTACCAATTCTGGGTTATGCCCTTTGGGATGAAGAATGCCCCTGCCACCTTTCAGAGGTTGGTCAACCAGGTGTTGGCTGGACTGGAGGATTTCAGTGCCCCCTACCTGGATGACATTGCAGTGTTCAGCGCCAGTTGGGAAGAACATCTGCGCCACCTCTGGGAAGTGTTGATGGCGCTGCAAAAGGCAGGCCTCACGATCAAGGCGAGTAAGTGCCAAATCGGGCAGGGTTCTGTGGTGTACTTGGGACACCAGGTTGGGAGCGGCCAGGTGGCGCCCCTACAGCCCAAGATTGATATCATCCTGGCTTGGGAACCCCCCAAGACCCAGACAGAGGTGAGAGCCATTTTAGGACTCGCTGGGTACTACAGGAGGTTTGTCAAGGGGTATGGCAGCATTGTTGCACCCTTGACGGAGCTGACTTCCAGGAAGCAGCCCAAGAAAGTGAACTGGACTGACACCTGTCAGAAAGCTTTTGATGCCCTGAAGACTGCCATGTGCACAGCACCCGTGCTCCGGGCGCCCAACTTGTCTAAAGAATTCATTGTTCAAACAGACGCTTCAGAGCATGGTGTAGGGGCTGTTCTTGCACAGATGAATGAGGAGGGCCTAGACCAACCGGTAGCCTTCATCAGTAGGAGGTTACTTCCACGGGAACAGAGGTGGAGTGCGATTGAGCGTGAGGCATTTGCTGTGGTCGGGGCACTGAAGAAGTTGAGACCATACTTGTTTGGGACTCACTTCTGGGTTCAGACAGACCACAGGCCCCTCAGATGGTTGATGCAGATGAGGGGTGAGAATCCAAAGCTGTTGAGGTGGTCCATTTCCCTACAGGGGATGAACTTCACGGTGGAACACCGCCCTGGTACAGATCACACCAATGCTGATGGTCTGTCCAGATTTTTCCGCCTTAGTGAAGAGAACTCCCAAAAGGTAGGGTAGTTCTCCCCACATTTCAGCTGGAGGGGACACGTGTTAGACCTGGCACCATTGGCGTGGGTCTCCCTTCCATTTTTTGCTGTTGCCTCCTGTGTTTTGCTATGTTTTTGCTGGTCTAGATGCTTTGGGCACTTTGCCACTGCCATTCAAGCCAAAGTGCAAGTGCTCCCTATGGTAAATTGTTGTATGGATTAGTGATTCCATGATTGGATTATTTGATTTACTTGTCAGACCCTAGTACAGTGCACCGTGTGTGCCCAGGGCCTGTAAATCAAATGCCGCTGGTGGGCTTGCAGCACTGGTTGTGCCACCCACAGAAGCAGCCTGTAAAGTGTGACTCAGGCCCGCCATTGCAGAGCCTGTGTGCAGTCTAGTACTGCCATGTTGACTTGGTAAGTGCACCCATTTGCCAGTCCCTAAACCTTCCCTTTTCTACATATCAGACACCCCTAAGGTAGGCCCATGGGCAGGGTGCATTGTATGTAAAAGGTAGGACATGCCCTGATGTGTGTGGCATGTCCTGATAGTGAATTACAGCCAATTTCGTTTTTCATTATTGCAAGGCTACCTGTCCCCATAGGCCAGAATGGGCAGTTTGATTATAACATCTTATAATCCTAACTGACCCAGGGAACATGGTAGAAAAACGAATTTAGTATGCCTGAACTCAGAATGATAAAATACATCTTTTAGTGAAGTTGGTTTTAACATTCTGTGTTTGAAAATACCACTTTTAGAAAGTAGGTATTTTCTTGCCTAACCGTCCAGCCTGCCTCTGCTAGGTTGTGGATTGCATGTCTGGTTTGTGAGTGACAGGGGACTGGAGAGGGTCTTGGCTCCAACAGTCTGATGGGTCAGGGCTGGGCTGAATAGGACCCACATAGAATAGAGAGTAGGGGGAGGAGACTTCCTTTCACTGACCTGAGCCCTCATAGAATAGAGAGTAGGGGCGGGGATTTCCTTTCACTCCCTGGGACCTCATAGAATAGAGAGTAGGGGAGGAGATTTCCTTTCAGCTACCTGGGCCAGGTCTGCTCTCAAACAATGCTGTCTCCACCTCCTGCCAGGAAGCTGCACAGAACTGGTTTTGGTCAGGCACAGACACTCTCTGTCTCCAGAGAACAAAGACTTTCTGAGTATAAATATTGGGGCCCAGACTCCAGAACTTTAGATCACTTCTGGGAAATCAAGAAACCTTTGCCAAGGAGAAGAACCGGAGAAGCTGAAGGAGGAGTACTGCCCCTGTGCTTTTTGCTGTCTGGGGTTGGCCTGCAGTGGTTACTTTCTGCCAAGGAGAGGAGAAAAGACTTTGCTGTGTGCTTTGTCATCTTGAGGAAGATCTCCAAGGGCTTGAACTGAGCTTGCCTCCTGTCTGAAATCACAGGGACACCAAGACTTCACCCCTTCTGTCTGCCTGCATCTAGAACTGCTGTTTTAGCTGCTACAGAAGGAAATTGCAACACTGACGCCGGCGAGCGACACCGTAACCTGCACCGAAGCCGTGAGCGCTGCTCCGTCTTGTGACGTAGGCCAAAACGCCAGCTGCCGTGCCACATCGACGCCAGCGAGCGACGCCTTAACCTGCCCGAAGCCGTGAGCGCTGCTCCGACTTGCGACGTAGGCCTGACGCCTGCTGCTGTGCCGCATCGACTCCGAAGCCGATCTCATCATCGTGGAGCCGATCCTCGACGTGGGTGACCCAGAACCCATCGACATCGCGACATCGTAAGGAACCGTGGTTTCGGCGCCATCGTGACGTCACCTCCCCGACGCAGTAAGGAACCGTCATCTCACCTCCCCTGCGCTGCAATAAGGAACCGAGTCTACACCTCCCCTGGGGTCGTAAGGAACCGACGCCGCGCAGCGCCAACGAAGCCGCACCTCCCCGACGCCGTGAACCGTCTTTGTTTTCATCGCTTTTCCAAGGTACTGTTCTTTGTGGGCCCGACGCCGCGAACCTCGCGGTCGGCGCCGCACTTTGGGATTTTCATCTGTCACGACATCGTAATAACTCCAGGTGGAGTTATTTGTTGCTAGAAACTTGATTTAAGTGAATAACCTATGCTTGAAGATACCTTGATAACTGTACTGTGGATTTTTGTCGTATTGGTCTTGTTTATGATTAGATAAAGATTATCTATTTTTCTAAACTGGTGTGGTGTCCATTTGTAGTGTTTTCACTGTATTACTGTATGTGTTCACAAATGCTTTACGCACTGCCTCTGAGATAAGCCTGTCTGCTCGTGCCAAGCTACCAAGGGGGTGATCAGGGGTTATCCAGGAGTGTAATCCCCTTTCTATGACTAGAAGCATGGGTCCCTATTTGGTCAAAGGTACCTACCTCTGCCAACTAGAGACCCCCAGTTCTAACACTGACCATAAAATGCTAGAGACCACAATTTCAAACAATGTGTTCAAGTCAATCCACAGCACTTTCGAAATTTTTACAAATCGATCAACTTGCTTGTACCACTCTACAGGTTTCTCTCTCAATCTTGGGAAATCATTTGTAAATGACGCACGATCCCCTATACTCCAAGGCACATGTACATAGCTTCCACTCGGCACTTCTTGTAAAGGGAAAGCTTGGACACCCACTCCTTTCTCTCCTCCAAGAAGAAGTTCTCCCGTTATTATCTTAGAAGCCATTCTCTTAGCCCATCTCTTTTCCCATCTATCCAATGTACTCCAAATTCTAATGCATAGTATGAGTTCTCAGATTTGCATTTTCAGCCCTGGTATCCTCAGGTTCTCTATATCCTGATCACTAAATGCAAGTCTGTGGTTTTTCTGCAATGCCTTTGTTCATTCCATATCAACATCATATCTGTTAGCCAATTCAGATAATTTATTGTGTGCTTGTCGTGCTCTTCTAGTGACCTCTTTACTCATAAACAACAATTCACTTGGTTGATAAGGGTCTATTCAATAAAGTTCTAAGCTTCCACTTATCATAGCATCCAATTCAGTTTTCAATTTGAGCACATTGACCAAATCCACCTCAACAGCTGATTTCATAGTTCCATGACTAGTTTCAGTACTCTGGCTCCCTATTGATTTTTCATTATGCTCTTTCAACCACTTCTCTAAGTCTTGAACATCGAATATATATGTTTACCCTCAGAAGTTCCATTCTCTGGAGTAGCATTCTCTCGGGGCATGCCGTTGTGCACATTTGTGAGTGTTTCCCATACAGGCGAGTTGAGACCCGCTAATCCCAGAAAATACCATGCAGGTCCTCATCCATTTTGCAGAGCAGAGGGATCTGCACTTGCTGTGCAAGGTGTACTCACGTTCATCGGAACTAATGGGACAAATTGCATTCTCTGACTCTCTACTACCTTTACTTCCGTAGAAGCAGGTATTTCCTGACCTCTATTTCCAGGAGAGTTTGGATCGTAAATAGGAACAATTGGGCCAATAGTTACCGGCGCTGTAAGAACATCCGGAAGCTGCGAAGCCAAATTAGGGCCCGATTACGATGTCGTTAGGAAACTGTATCGAACGAATCCGTTCCGGAATAGTTTCGAAATGAATCCGGTCCTGTGAGTCCGGACAACTAATTACGATGCTTCCCAACATCGTTCAGTCGGACTCGCATTGACTTCAATGGGAGCCTGTGTTCCGAACGAGAACACAGGCTCCCACTGAAAAAAAGGGGTGGATGGGGAAAACCTTGCACCATGGTGCCTGCCACACTGTGCATGGGTGGGAAGAGGGGTTCCTTGGGTACCCCCATGGGCTACATTTGTAAGTCTCAGTTTGAAGGGGGTCCCGCAACAGACCCCAAAGACAGATTCCGGCAGCCATTTCGTCTCGGGCAAACCGAATCGGAACGGCTGTCCGAATCGGTCATCATAATCGCTCGTCTAGAAACCATGTCCTTAGAGCTGTACGAATCGGCTCCGAAAGACTCGGGCTGTCTGGATGCCTTTCGGAACCGATTCGGTCTGCTCGAACGGTGTCCGCGCATCGTAATTGGTCGTTGGGAAATCTGTACGATTCGGTAGGAAACAAGGGTTCCGAATCGGATTCTGCAATACTGAATCCCATCCAGAGCCTTTCCTAACGACATCGTAATCAGCCCCTTAGTTTTACCTTTTCCCGAAGTTACAGTTTCTTCCCGCCCCAGTCGATATGAACCCTACAGCACCAGGGGTAGAAGCAATTGGTGATGAAGCACTTCCAGAACTCTCAGTAAGACTCACATTCCTCCCACTTTCCATTGCGTCTGATTATATGGAGGTGGACTTTCAGCTAGCAATCCATCCAAAAAGCTGTCACTTGCATCACTATCGCTGTCTGCATCCCCCTCCTTCTTCTTTTACCTTCTCTTTCTCTCAGCCTCATTTCCCTCACTTGTTATGGCAGGGTACAATCTGACTCCCTCAATCATGTCTACTCTCCATCTCTTGTTGGTCATCCCATCTTGCATCTGCGTATGCACGCATCGCTTTTGTCATTCTCCCTTGATATTTGTCTCTCTGCATTACATGTGCCTCATGTTCCCATGCATTAAGCGATTCAAATTGTGTGGGTCTAGGTAATGGTTTCATTGCAAATAATATTCCTCTCAGATGGTCAATTATTCTCAAATTAAATTGCTATAGCATGGGATCATCAATGCGCCTTCTTTCTCTGTTATTTTGTTCCAATTCTTAAGCCAAATAGTAGTATGTAGCCCTACTTTTGTCGCCATGTAATGGGCTGGCATATCCTCCGGTGGTGCTTCCTCGCCAATTCTAGTAGGCACGTATACATCTCCTCGTATCATAACTCTTATTTCTTTAAAACATCTTATTTTTCAATCACCTTTTCAAAAATTTTGCACTCTAATCCAACCTAAACAAAATGTAGGTTCTGCGGCAATGCGATCACCAAGAACAGCACAGCATCCAAGGAACAATTTCAACCAATCCCAGCGCGGCGTTACACCAACCGACAGCCCAGCGTGGCACACTTTGACGTCACTCTCACTCTTCGCAGCAGTTCACCCTCCTTCCCAATTTTCTCTCTACACTCTCTCGCTCATTCACTTCGATCTCTTAAACAACAACAATTGTCTGCTCACTAAAAGAATCAATAGAATCAATCACCCAAAGAATACACAAACCCAAATGAAACCACAATCAGCGAATAATCACTTAAATTGGTATAGTTTTCCCTCCTGCGCAAAAGGCCAAATGCACAAATTACAGCACTACCTTGCATACAAAGTTCCCTATCTCAATTGGGCCATCGACGACATCTCACGACAAGCCCTACAAAACCCTAGCAGATAATTACAACACAGTGTCTTCTGCACCTTATTATATATCCTGGGATCTTAGGTCATGTTGGACCCGATAACAACTTTAACTTCAAAAACTTCAACTTAATACCACATTTTCACAACTCTCACAACATCTCCGCCAGACATCACACAATCAATACTGTACCACAAGCTAAGCATGCATTCCGCACACACACATCCCTTCTAATACCCACTCCTCCTTCGCTTCAGTTTCAACGCACGCCACTGGAACTCTGTTCTGCACGCCTCGATCCTGGATTCTGAACTAGGGACACCAAGGTTGGGATCCAGATTTTCTAGGTCAAGTTCTAATTTCCTTCATTCACTAACTAACCATCCAATAATGTTACTGGTTGTTAAAGTCTAGGCCCATTTACACAATTTTTTCTAAAGGGGACAGGTCTTCCTAGTAGAGTGAGCAGTGAAAGGAAACAAATCACTAATTATCGTTCCCAACCCAATGCAACCAATGTGGCTACACATTAATCCACTCAACTCTTTGATCTGGGTTTAGTAGGCTTAATTATAAATTCAGAAACAGATCAATGTAGATTAATCTCAGCAAAATTGTATGAAAGTACAAAAAGGTCAAAGTAAGTCCAAATCTCCTTAAGAGATGTACCCTATATAATACAAAGCAAATGACTAACTCTAAGACAATGACGCAGGCAATAAAAATAAAGAAATGGAGGTTAAATTGCAGCAGATGACTTTCTTTCACGAGCATGATTGAAGTAACTTTCCCTACACTACCTTAATAAGGGCAACCCTAAACTAAAGCATTTGAGTAAGGGCATAATCAAATAAGGTACGAAAAGAGGTGTCAGCCATCAGAGTCTTTAGTAGACAAAAACCTCAGACAATAGGTCAAGTAGCTTAAAACCACACATGCAGAAGCATAGGTCTGCTCTCTAAGGAAACCTAAGACTGACTCTCTCCCTCACTAAACACAGCATATAATATCATCTGCCGTTGACTTGACACTCTCATGTGACTTCTCCTTGGGAAATTTCCATAGCTCTGGCACAACTGGATTCTTTCAGTACCTCTCCCAGCTACATAGTAAATTATCTCTCCTTGTCCTTGGTCATTCCTCTCCCATGAGAACTCCTCTCCTCGCTTGTGACCGTGATTTCCTCGGCCGACTCCTTCTTCTCATGCTTTACTATCTACTAAGGCAAAACTCCTTTATTCTAGCTAATGAAGCTTCTCCACACCTGCAGGAGAAACAAAATGAGACAAAGCATTCCACAGCGAAGGCTGAACATAGACAAAACATGAGATTACGACGTGGGCTTGCACTGCAACAGAAAACGTGAGGCTGAAATGAAATAACACATGAAATTAAGCTAACATACACTTTAGGTATGGACTTTGGCTAGTGCACTGGATTACAAATACGTGCTCTTTTCTTGCATAAGTACAATGCAACAGCTACAGATACATTCACATGATTTAATTCGGAATCTACGTATGAACCTAAAAACACTAGTTACACACATCCTGGTTACATCTCTCATGATAAGACATTTTATGTTAATTTTCCCTGTCACGTTAATATGTAAATTGTCATGTAACTTAATTAATAACGTTCTAAACATGTATATGTGAAATACAGTACTTTCATTATGCATTACTCCACTCTTTTAGTATGTTAGTACAACAGAGTATATATTGAGTGCTGACTATTTGTGAGTGTGATGCACTCCTACATTATCTTCAGATGGGATCAAGTTTACACTTCTTCACTCTTTTTGTCTTTGCTGATCACGGAGCAGCGTTACTGTACATAAAGGTTATGTGTGGGGAACAGACTGGAGAGGACATATGCATACATGCCAACCATCCTGATTCAGGCAGGAGACTACCGATTTCAAGGCTAGCCTCCCGATTCCTGCATGCAAAAACCTGATTCGCCTGTGGGCTTCAGATGGCAGGGGCTTGTTTTGTGTGACTCGAATTATGCATTGCCAGTAACCTGCTTCTGCAAGCAAGTGCACAACATTTTTGTCACGCTTTCTCTGCCTGCCATAAAGATTTCTCTCTGCTCTTAGCAGGTATGGAAAAAACATATATTCCAATTTGTGACTGCACTGTGTGATCTCAGATGCATAACTTTAACTCGCTCTTTCCCTGGCCCCTTAACCGAAGAAATCATGAGTGCTTGGAATTAATCACTTAACTTTAGGTCAGAGGCAAATTATGTTCAGCAAGTACAAGAATAGGGTTTGTTCAAGCGATAGAAGGGTTAAGATTTGTTCTTTCCTTCTGCCCTGGAATCGCAGGCTGTCCTGACAATCCAGGCTCGCTTTCAAGAGAATGTAGACATGTTCTAAACGGGACATGTGGGCTGAGGAACCTGAAGAATCAAGTTCTATCCTCAAGCCTTTATTGCATGAACAAACTGTGTTTTCTAGGGCATGTAACATTATGTCTATTTGCCCAAATTTCATAAGTGACGAAAATTAGAACACTCAGAAAGGGGCTATTTTGTGGTTAAACTAACTTTTTAACAGGCGCCTGTCCCCATTGAAAAGCAGGAAATTCTACCAAGGGTACAATGAATACTCACTTCCTGTCTTGTGCACAAGCTCCTCGACCTTTAGGGGCAGGGGGCACCCATCACAGCTTGAGGCCGCTGGGCCCACCAACCACTTCACTGTGACTCCCCGAGAAGCAACAGATGGGTGATATTACCTAATTTTATTTATTTATTCATGCATATTTATATAGAGCGGACATTACCCAAAGAGCGCTTTACAAGAGACTTCGTACATTTCCTTTCTCTTGAAATGTGAGGAGTCTTGGGGCTGAAACTTGTACCAGGCTGGGCAGGGGGCAGCTCTAGGCTGGGTTCGGACGGAGAGTAACAAGCAGCTCTCCTCCCCTCACTCGGGAGTGTCTCAATCTGGCTGGCAGGTAGCAGTGGCCAAAATATTTTAATATTAAAATGTGAACAACACACATCACAATACCTTTTTTGTGCACGGCGGTCGCCCACGCCAGTCACAGACTAGAGGAAACACATCTCCATTCACTGACTTTAGCAGCCTTGCCGTGTCCGGATGATCCAGCAGGAACACTTGTATCTCAGGGAGGCCAGGCGGGGCTACCAGAGGGAATTCTGTTTTTGTGGCACAAGAAACAATAAGGGGTATATTTATGAGAGGCTTCCATCGGCATTGCATCAGTAATTTTGATGCAACAGCAGCGTGGGCAGTACTTCATATCTACAAGTCGACGCATGTGCCCAAATGTGTCAGTTTTTGTAGGCCTGCGCCCAAAAATACCTGCACCAAAACCGGCTCCGCCACGCACAGAGTAAAATATGTAAGGTAGGCATTCCCCATAAATTCTACCATAAAACCCATGCAGTAATATTCATGGTTTTGCAATGTGTGACTCAGTGTGCAGAGACTGAAATGCGGCAAAACTTCTGCGCATCAGTAACCCAGGCATAGAAAATGATGCAGTGGTTGTGGGAAATAAAGATAAGCAACACAAAGCAATTTGGCAAGTTCAGTTACGCTATCGAGGTGCTCATTCTGCAGCTGGGAATTGCAAGGAGACCACCACCACGTAGACAGTGCAGGAGAAGAGAGCGTGTTTTTCGCCAGCAGATTTCCCTCATTGACCTCTGGGAGGATAAATTCATCACATATTAAAGACTCAGGAGGGACTCCATAAGAGAACTGCTGAACGAAGATAGCACCAAGGCTTCAACCACCAACTGCCAGGCCCAACAACATCCCTCTGCAGGTCAAGCTGATGGCAGTCCTCCACATGCTGGCATCTGGTTCCTTCCAGATCACAGCAGCCACAGTGGAAGGAATATCGCACCCATTATTTTCTGTCGCCTGTCCTGGATGCCATCATCCGCCTCACACCCCAGTACCTCATCTTCCCCAAGACCCAACAACAACAGATGGACACCAAGGAAGGTTTCTATGCCATTGCGGGATTTCCCCATGTGCTAGGTGCCATGGCTTGCACACATATGCAACTGGTTCCCCACTGCAGAAACATTACAACTGTACAGGAACCGGAAGCAGACCTACTCCATCAATGGCCAGGCCATCGTGGACCATCTGGGGCTGTTTACCAATGTGCTAGCAAAATACCCTGGGAGTGCTCATGATGCCTACATCTTTAGGCACATCCTCATCAATGAGCGCTTCCAGAATGGTCGATATGGGATGGCCTACTGTTGGTAAGCAAATCTGAAGAACATAACAGACCTACTAACATTAAGAAATGTATGACATAATAGCCATCTCTGTCGCTGGAGCTAGGGGCATATGTATGAGGAGTGTGTCTCATACTTCCACCATGCATCATGGTACATGTGTAATGCAAACCCCTAACCAGGCATGTTAAGACACGCAAAGCCACTTTGTGTGCCTATGTATGGCGTAAAGATCCAGAGCAATGCAACACTGTGCAAAATGCAGTGTTGCATCACTGTGTGCAAGGGAGATATTCCATGGGAGTTGTGTGGGTGTCTCCATGCAACTCCAATGGTTAATGAGGCATGTCATGTATACCACACAAGGTAAACGTGGAAATGTGTCAAATCTATTGGTCTCCCCAGGTCATGTGTAACAAGGATAAATAACTTTTACTTTCAGGCCTCTAAGGGTTCATTATGAGCAGGAAGCTGCCCCCTTCTGCACAAAGACAGTCCCAGCACAAAGACATCCCCACATGCAATGCCGGCACCCTAACACCATGGTGCAAGTGTACCTGTGTTTGTGCTAGGCAGCTCATTGTGTGCCATTGTAGGGTGAAAGGACAGGAATGTGTTGTATAGCCTAAATACTGTGCTACGAACCTGCAGCTTTCTAAAAACCAGCATAGCAGACAGTGTCTTATTTTAACTGAGGAAACACAAAAAACAATAATATGCGAAAGTAACAGTGCACCAAGCTTACAAAAAGGGCAAAGATCATTTTCCAGCACCATCTGATTAATACCTGTCCACCGAATAAAGACGGGGATCTGACCCAGCCTAACCTTCAGGGCCAATGCCTAACAGATCTAATCTTAATATCCCTTAAGTAGGGCTAAATTAGACCACTAAAATCTGCATCCAGTAGATGCTGCAAGTTAATTCTCTTACAAACATCAACAAAGTCGCTATTTCGAGAATGGTCTTTTATTAAGCATTTTAATGCTTCTTTCTGTTGGAGCGCTGACATGCTTGGTGGGGGAATACCAGGCAAGGAGATTCAGGGAAGCATCGATAACCTGTATGTTATTTACCCTTTGTCTTATATGCGTCCCTTGTAATGGGAGTGTAGGAAGCTGGCTCTTTGTATAGTGCACTGAAATAAAGTACACTGTACAGAGAGTCTTGGGTGACCCAGATTGGCATACAGAGGCAAATGTAGATAATACCAACACTCTATTTGTGGTAGTGTGGGTGAGCATTTAGGCTTATCAGAGGGTAGTGCTAAGCATTTGTTGTACTCACCGAGGCAATAAATGATACACTTTCTCAAGAATAAATCTGAGACCAATTTGCAAAAATAACACAGATTTTTATATAATTTTTCAGACCAAAAACTTTGTTCTACAGTAAGTACTTTTCAAGATATGAATTTTTCAAGTTCGCGAAATCGCTCTTGTGCGCAATTACGCATCATTGAAGTCAATAGGAGAAAATGGAAAATGCATATAAAATCATACAGTTGGATTTTGAGGTTCACCTTCTGGATTTAGGTAAGTAGCAAGACCAGGCCCAGTGTTTCCCCAGAAGATTCTTGGGAGCATCTTGGATTTGGCTGGGAGCAGGGTGCTGAGGTAGTTAGTAGCTGGTGCGCTTTGAAGAAGGGGGCCACCTGAAAACACACTGCACAAGGGGACTTAAAGGTAAGTCCGAGGTATCCTACTTAAGGGAACAGATCGGAAGGTCCTCAGGACCATGGGAGCACAGCTGGTTCATTGGTACCCAGGCCTGGCGGGCTGGTTGCAGACCAGATAGGTCAGCCGGGCGGCGTGCGTTAAGATGTCCTCGTGGTCAGGGGCAGGCAGGTTGCATGGACGACCCCGGGACAGCTGGGCCACCCACGTGGGGGCTTTAGGGGGTCACAACGTCCAGCGACAGCTGCTTGCTTCCTGGGCAGTTAGAGTCCAGAATGGACTCTTCGTCTCGGTGTAGATTTCAGGTGGTCCAGTACCCCGGGTATTGGTGCGGCACGACTCCAGTAGGTCTTGGTGTCTTCACACTTGGTGGGGAGGTGGATCTGACCCTCCGGAGCTGATGTACCTCATTTTGCTGGGATGTTGCATCAGAGTCGCCGGGGAGCAGCGAGACAGTAAACCGGACTCTCTGGGTTCGGTGCTTGCAGTCTGCAGGGGAGTAGTTCCTCTACCCCAAGGGAGTTCTCTAGTGATTAGCGTAGGGTGGGGGTGCTCCGGGGTTCTTGTAGTTCTCTCAGCAGCAGGACGAGACAGATCACCACGATTGTCGAGTCCTGGAAGCAGCAGGCAGGGTTTCACGCCAAAATGTCTGCAGCAGGTCTTCTGTTCTCTGTTCAGCAGCTCTTATTTGTCCTTATCTTCTTTGTATCCATCAAATCTAAGTTCATTGCCCGGGGTTGCCACCTAAATTTACAGACGTTAAAGGGGGCGACAGGTAGTAGCCAATGGGCTACCTACCTACCTTTAGGGTGTCTACACGCTCTAAGTGGCCACGTCCTGTGGGAAGGGGCACCACCCTAGCCCTGATGGTTAATTCATGCCATCCCAAGATGGAGGAATTGAAAAAGTCATGCATACATCACCTGCCCCACCTTAGTGGTGGTGCTGGCTGAATGTGGGCACACCTCCTAATCCCGCCCTGGAAGGCCATCCTGGCCTGGGGGAGGTGTGAAGCACCTCTGCCCAGGGCAGGCTTTGTTCCTGGCCTCTGAGAGCGCTGGCTCTCACCCCATGAGGTCAGAAACATGTCTGGTGGTGGCAAGCTGGCTAAGACTAGTCAGAGACCACACCAATGCTTGGTAGGTTTTCAGGGAACCCTTCCAGTGAGGACTTATTAAGACAAGATGTTTGGTACCAAACATCTTAGGGTACAGTGAAGCCATCATGGAGCTAGGCAACTCGTGATGACAGGTATCCAGCCCCTCTACTCTCTATGGATTCCCTGTGCACTTACAATATCCAAGAATGGACTTAGATATTATAGGGTAAGCAGATATGTCCACACATGGGATATAGTGCACCCTGCCTTAGGGCTGTAAGGCCTTCAGTAGGGGTAACTTACCTATACCTCATGCAGTGTATGGGGGCATGGCACACAGGCCTCTGTGCCATGTCAGCTCTTTGGGTTTCTCTGCACCAAGACACACAGCGTGCAATGGCAGTTTGCATAATCTTGGTGAAGGGTCTCTGCGGTGGCACAATTTGTGCTGCAGCCCTAGTGGACCCTCTTCAGTCCCAATGCCGTAGGTATTAGGGGTACCATTTACTAGGGGCTTACATGGGTTGCTGAAGTTGTGCCAATTGTGTTTCAGTGTTAGGAAAGAGATCTGACACTGGGAACCTAGTTAGCAGTGACCCAGTGCACTTTCAATTCAAAATCACACCACGCACCAGGCAAAAAGTGGGGGTTAACCTTGTCAAAAGATACCCTTTCCTACATGGAGTTTTATGGAATGCCTGAAGGAGCCTTCTTCAGATTTTAAAAGACTGGCCCAATTCTTGAGCAACCTCTGTCTGTATTTAAAAAGAATGTAAGTAAGGCCCAACTCTAGCCTCAGGGCACCACTCACTGAGCCTAAGAGCAATCCCAACCATTTTTTCCAGATGGGTGCCTCTATAATTTTCAAGCGCTTGACATGTTTTTCTAGCAAAACCTCACAACCATAGAGTAACAGAGTAACTGTTGTTTGCGTTATACTTCTCTCTCAGCACTTCTACAAATTTATGGCACAAAGCAGAATCCAATCTCTGAAGTGTGCCGGCAATAGACTTGGGATTTGATTCTTGCAGCAAGACATGAACCCTGAAGTCTAGCGTGTGGCTAAATAACAGACCTAGGTATCTGTATTCATTTACCACTTCCACTTGAACACCACTTAGCCACCACCTAAACCTTTAGAGTCGCCTCTTACATTTTGAGAAAACCATGATCTTAGTTTTGGCCATACTGATCTTTAAGTCATTTCTCTTACAATAATGTGAAAAAGCAACAAGTTGCCTCTGCAGCCTGACTGGCGTCCGATCTAATAACACTGTGTCATCAAATAAAACAGCGCAGCTATAGACTCCATCCACAGCTCAGGGGGAAAAGACATGACCTGCTTTAGGCCTAACAAGGCATCCGCTATGTAAATTGAAAACAAAAGTGGAGCCAGGATACACCCTTGCCTCAGCCCATTGGGGGTGCTGATCTTTTTGGACAGGGCCCTATCACCCCCAAGTTCCACTCTGGTCCATGAGCCCTCATGCAATTGAATTAACAGCTTCAAGAGACCCGATGGGCAGTTCCATCTGGCCATCCTTTCCAATAAAAGAGATCTGTTGATGGTGTCAAACACAGTTGACAAGTCGATGTAAGACACATAAAGGGGCTGTTTCGGTTTGAGGGCATAATCTTCAGCCAATAACTTTAATATCACACAAACATCTGTAGTTGAGTACCCTTTCCAAAAGCCCATTTGGGTCAAAGGTAGGATTCTAGCAAAACTCACCTAATCTTCTAATGGACCCAACAGATGCCTCGCATAAATTTTACTTGGGATATCCAACAGGGTGATCATACGATAATTAGAGAGCAATGACCTAACTCCTTTTTTAAACAAAGGCACCAAAATGCTACCTTTCTAGGTTTCCAGCAAGTTATGCCCCCCAATTATTTCTCCAAACAACGGTACCAGGGCCTGTGCCCACAAGGGTGGGTTAAGTTTCATAATGTCTGAGGAGATGCCATCTGACCCTTGTGCCCTTGATCTTTTTAGGCCTTTAATCACTGCTTCAAGCCACTAACTGTGGGAAGCGGGATGCTCTTTTCCTCCCCCTTAACATGCAAACTTGTCTGTGGCATTCCTGCAGCACCCCCAAATCATCTTTGACTTTTTACAAGTCTGAGATGTAACTAACCCATGTTTCTTCTGGGATTGAAACTGCTTTAATATGTGTGGCAAGCCCAAGTATACTGTTAGAAATACGCCAAAAGCCCTTAAGGTTACCAGTGCGCAGGGAGAAGATTGCCTTTGTCCATCGGCTCTCTTTTTCCCTCCATCTGATTTGCCCCATTTCTTTCCTGAAGGCCTTCCTATGTTGTGTTATCAGACACTCCCTATGTTCCCCACCTACTCTAAACGCCTCCCTTATTTTTTAATTAAGTACTGCTTTAGCCCGTGACTGTTCCGAACTCAGAGAGTCCTTTCTGATGCTACCCCTTTCCAACCCTACGGCCGCCATATCCCTTATAGAGGAAATTAATTTTTCAAAGGCCTAAACTGTGTAGTGTGAGGTTAATTTGAATTGCGCATTTAACAAAGCCCATCATGCCGTTATAATATGGCATTTTAGTTTGGCAGACTACACAATTCTACACTCATTTTACAGTACAGGGTGTGGAGACATGGATGAATACAAAGTCCATTTAGCAAATAATAGGACGCCAATTATAGGAAATGCAGAACAGTGCGCATGAGGATACAGTCACACTGTGAAGTATGGACTGACGCTCTATAGCCACAAGATGCACTAACCACTAATGCGCATTTGATTAACATCATCGCGCACCATGAGGGATTCAAAATACCCACACACTGGCTAAGATTGACTCTAGATAACCAAGTGTGGCACACTAAGCATGCACGTATCACCATTGCCATCGTGCCCTCACCATTGATAGTGTCGGACAGGCATCCAATGCATAGTGTTGGGTTGACATGACACATCAGGCAAACTCATGCACGCAAGAGCGCAGACGTAACCATTGCTCTGTCAGCTAGTTTTTCCCATTCCTCGGTTTTCTTTAATATTCCCCTTCTTTTATTTATTTTCCTCCGCCTCGAATCATAAATACTATGTGATACGGGGCGAATATCGCCTGTCAATAAAGCTTTGTTGAATATACCAGAGGCACGACTGAGGTTAGCATTCCAGTGTTACTCTTTACGCCGCGGGGCACATGACCTAACACCCACTGCCCTGATTCGCCAAATGGACGCCGTACACGTAATGACGTAGGCACCATGGCGCCCCTAGGGACACTGACGCACAAACCGAGGGCCTCTGAACGGTCCTTACAGTCCCTTATAAGAACGTGTGGAACACCGGCCCACCTATCGACGGGGTCCGGTATTTTGAGGGCTCGATCAGGGACCAAGCGGGTGCCTGGCTTTGCCGGCGTGAGTGAAACTCTACAGCAGCGCGACGATACAGATAAGTAACTTGCTTGTAGAATGGGGACATAATCTAAACTCACCGCATTCCTTTGCCTTTCCCTACAGGGTGTGCCTACTAGCCACTACCCCCCTCCCGAGACCCATGGTGTGGTGATTACTGATCACCCCACATGTAGGATTTTTTATTCTGTTGTTCTTTCAGCCACCCGCCATACTGCACCGGTGAGTTCCTTAGAGTCACGATAGCGTGTCTGACACTGACGCATTGATACCACTTAACGCCTAGCAGGCGTGCAGGTGAAATAGCGCTATAAACAAGGTACCATCACATTACGAGTGGATTTAGTCACTACCACTACCAATAATGTGAAAAATATGTGCACTTTCATATCTCACCATACCGCACCATAGCTCCTTGAGATATAGTTGCGGTGCACTCCGAGAAGAGCACTAGTGCATGATGAAACTGGAACAACGAACGCCCTGTGACTACAGTTTTAACGAACGTATTTATCTCTGTATGTCTGTTTGTGTCTGTTCTTCCTTTCAGATAATTGCCGGGTTCCTACAATTAAGAAGGTTCCCGCAGTAACAGCAGGTTTTACATTTTTTTTTTCCTGTTTTTCACATATTTGACCTCCTGGTTAGGGTGAGCCTAAGCGCGCTCATACCGCCGGGGTCTACACTCTGGTCCTGAAGAATGCCTAGCTAGTAGCACCATATAGGCAGAAACATGTTGACCACACACAGTGAGACATAGCTGATCAATCTATCCAGCACATACATCGCTCACTTTGTTTTTACCCGTGCCTGGTTGGCCGACGAATACAATTATTTTTGGACACAACCTAGACACTTTTAAATTCACTTCACAATCACTTGCACTTGTCACTCAGACAATACTAACCTGCTCCGCAGTAATTCTGGCGTTGAAGCACACCGGGGAGGTACTCGACCTTCCTGGTGGGGCCCGATGATGAAGCATGTCACCAACCAGGTTGGTGAGTGAGGGCTTTCTAAAGAATCAAATTTGATTCTTCATGCTTGCTCTTCTTCTAAGAAGGCACACTCTTTGTTGTTTTGACTATATAATCTGGCGGACCAAGAGTGCTCCTTAAAAATTCCCTCCCTCTCTTGTTGTTTATTGACACTGTGAAGTGCTGCAGATGCTGAATCACCTCTCAATATCCACCTCCACTTCATGTTAGTGTTAAAAATAGGCATCCAGGCAACAGACAAACAAAGTTCAGCAGGCCATTTCTTTGGTAGCAGCGAACCCTTACGTGTAGATCCAATGAAATCCGAATCTCTCACTCAAGAGTAAATTCAAAGAAACGTGAATCTAGAACAATTCATTGACACTGTAAGCACACCATTCAGATGAAACAGGTCCAATAAGGTAGAGAGACACACCTTTCTTTCTTGAGTAGACTGTAGGCTGTTAGAAGGGCTGTTCTTGTGCTGGATACAATTGATGAAAAGAAGGTTGAACACCCCAGACTGCAGGCTGTCAGCTGCTAGAGACACCCAATCGGGCGTTAGGGCATTTCATTACCTTCAAGTTGCAAGCCTTTTAAAAAAGTATAGGGTTCCCTTAGTTTCTTGTAATATTTCAATTGTTCTTCAGTTACAATATCTTCTCTTCTCCTGTTCCCGCAGTAGCCCTGAAGTCTTCATGCTAGATCCTTTCTCCGCTCATAGCCATTGTGGTAAATGAAGTTGCAGGGTAGCCAGTAGTTTAGGTGAAACAGGATCAGGTTTATTCACAAGATAGTAGTCTCAGGTTACAGGTAAAGTAGGTATGAAGGAAGCCCCACCGGGAGCAGCATCCTTGCTACTCAGCCCACGCATTCAACTGACACTCTCTCAATGCAAACACCAGCACTCTAATTACATCACAGTCACTCTGCTGAGCAGCAGGGAACATAACTATAAGAGGATAATGCATGGCAAAGATGAAGATATCACACAGGGGCAGACTATTTGGCCACATATCTCTTTGCTTAACCACCCTGAACAGTGAGAAAATAAGAGGCTTATGGTCACTATCAGCAAGATTGCTTACAAAAAAGTCCTTCACCATCCCAAAAGGCTCCAAGGAGATAATTACATAATTGATCAAGGTCGTTACCCTCCCATTATCAAACGTCGGCTGAGCTGGGTGATGCTCTGGACACCTACCATTTATTATAGTCATGTTACTACTATTAAGTAGGATCCCCAGTTGCCTACTGGACCTCTCCCCTCTCTGACTGCCCAAGACCTGACAGGGAATGTTGAGTGCAGTTTCTTTGTCCCTTTGGATAGCATCCCTCGACTACATAGGAGGGATTTTTACATTTAGGTCACCCATCAAAAGAATAGGCACATAGGGGAATAACAATTGAGTCTTATCCAGTAGAAGTGCTAATTCCCTCAATAGATTATCTTAACAAGTTTCGGAGGGAAAGTATGTATTAATAATCAAGGCACTCCTTTTGGTCTCCTCTGCATGACATGATTGAAGCAAGACTAGATACAGATAATACTAGAACATTTGTGAAATCCCTAGGAAGGACAGAGACCACAACATCGTGCTTAACAGATACCAAAAAAACTAGACCACCTGCCAGTCTCCCAAATTTCCCCTTAACTGCTTTTAGGCTAAAAACAGCATAGTCAGGCAACACCCAGTCCAGAGCTCTCCAGGTTTCTTGTAAAACAGCAATCACTACTTTGTGATCCTTAATGTCCAGCAAGAGAGACTCAAAATTCCTTTTCAGCCCAGCTATGTTGCAGGACGGGAAACTGACCCTGGTGGCATTAGGATTTGTAAAATAGGGGTTTTGAGAACTCCCTTTTTGAATTGATTGTCCTGCAATCCAGTTCCATGTAGATTCACTCTTTTCTGGTGTCTCCACCTGGTTAGTGAAAATGTGTCTGCCCTTTTCTAACTTCACTACAAGGATCTTTTCCAAACCTACTCCTAAATGGCCTCCCTCGACCAAAGGCGGAGGGCCATGATTGGATAAGAGGAGATAAGACCCAGAGCTGTCCCTTCGACTCGTAGCAGCCATTGGATGAGTCTGCTGATGAATAGGTGTGACACAAATATCAAGAGCCGACCGCCTGAGCTCGCCCAATGATTTCAAGACTTCTTCCGCCACCACCCTAGAATAAAAGTGAACCCATACATGTGACCAGGCCACAGATAACTCACTGGTGTTCGGCTGGACGACCAAAGAAATGTCTTTAGAAGAGTTTTTAGACAGCTGTGGGATAGATTGAAGGAGAGATAAAATACAAGATCTGTTAAGCGTCCCTTCTGCCTCATAGTCAGCAAAAATATCCATAAATTGGAGAACACAAACGACGTCATCGTAGGGATTGGCAGTGGGTTTTAACCCCACCATATGTCCTCCTCCAATCTAACATTTCCCACTCCAGCTCCCACAAGGGGAACTTCTGAGCTGTCTACTTGGGTGGCCGAGAATGCATGATAGACCTGGGTGGATCTGGGAGCCACCCTTTTATCCAACCCCATGGGCTCGGATGGTATAGGCGCTACATCAGAAGGTGCCTGGCCCATGGAAACTGTGGCTGGATCAGTAATGTAAGCATGCAGCACCATGGACGTCTCTGTTGTTGTGGTCGCAGTCTAAAATGTAACCTTTCTTGTTCTTCCCTTGGTTACTCTTCTCACTTTCCTTTTTGCCTTTTGTTTGGTGTTTTTTTGTTTAATGTGAGTTATTCCCCCTCCCTGCTGAGGACCTGTCTCTTGGTTGGTGACTTCCAGCTTGATCCTAGTGACTTTAGGAAAGATGGGAAAGACTGTACCTTGTTCACCTGAGGCCTGGGTGGGACCAGTGGGGTCTTGCCCAGTATCTGTACCCTCATAGGCTGATAGCCCTTCCTCCATAAAGAGGACTTTAAGATCACTTAGGACCAAGGATTGATCACATCTTTTTTCCTGTCTATCTGGAAAGATCTTAGGATTATCAGCCTGGGTACTCATATCTGCTGTATTGGTTACAAAGCTCTTTACATTGGACTTATTCTCTCCCCTGTTTAAATTTGCAAGTAGATTCTTCAGTGTAACCGATAGAATGTCTAAAGTGTGGTCTGAGGTGTCAGTATTATTTTCCAGTAAGGACAGAATGGATGCCAAAATAAGTTCATGACTCTGCAAAGATCTGGAGGAGCATACATAGCCTGCTGAGGTATTCACTGGAGGGTTCAGCAATATGCACGGTGAAGCAGAAAAATAATCCTGATCCAAGATTGTAAGGCTGTATGTACTCGAGAACAGGGCCATAGGTTGTTTCTGCTGCTTTTGCGTTTCAAGCGGTGCTTCCACCCTCTCATCTGACACTGGGGACACCGGTTTAAATGGTGAGATCTCAGTTAAAGTATAGTCCAAACTTAATGAAGGTTGAGATGCCAAGGGGACAAGTGAAGCCTCAATATCATTACCCCTTGACAATGAGCATAAGGAAGGCCGCTCCCCTAGAGGACAGTAGGCTGTCTTGACTAAAGATGACACTTGCATTTGAGAGTGTGCAAAATGGGAGCAGCCAGCTGATCTACCACTTGTGACTTGGGGGGGAGGACCTCACCCTTCGACTCCTCCAATAGAATTGACTGTGTGGCTTCTATAATGGTGGGGTTATCATCAGGTAGTTTTTGAAAATACGCTGGTATTTTACCACCCCCTTTAAGTACAGCTAAATGAGGAGCTCTATTCCTCAGCGGGTTAGCTTTAGTCTTCTGACACAGTCTAGTGGTTAGTGTACAACCTGAACTCAATTTTTTAGCCGTCATCTTTTCCGGTTGTTTGGGCTACAGATAATAAGGTTGAAGTTGAGCCTGGGGAGCGAGCAACTCAGGGGAATGTTAAGCCTACTCTTCCACAAGTCAAAAGCCCTGAAGGCCAAAACACCTGGGTTAACTCAGACTGTCCCAACCGAGGGAGACTGAAATCTAGAAGGCAAGTACGGCCCTATGCCCAAAATTGGCTGATGCAGTGGCTTCCTCGATATGCCCTCCAAGTACTCTCCTGACTTAAGAGGCTAAATACCACACAATCGCCAGCTCTCCTGAGCTCCTATGCATCCACTTTGTCACCTCCAGATGTCCAAGTGGTCAAACTCATTCCCGTATGAAGGCCGACTCTCTATCCACAAGCCGCACCCAGGCCACCAGCCAACCAGCCACGGCGGAGCCCAGCCTCCAACCCCCTTCAACAGTGGTGCACTGCCAACAGCCGGGCCACACCTGCTAACTGCCAGCTCATCCAGCTCAATCAGCAATTCCCTGTCACCCACAAGTGACCCTGTGAATAGGGGAGCACCATTTAGGGCTGCACGTACCCCTGGGTCAGGAGAAGGAGGCAAGGACATGCACTGGCCACGGCATGCACACCCGGGCCACTTCCGTGAGCTCAACAGGGGGCTGTTCTCTACACGACTGCTGGAACTGCTGCTGCGAGGCCTCCTGCCCAACGGTACTTGCTCCTCCAGTCTTCAGTAGCAAAGTGCCTCAAATTGCTGCAGCTTACCGACTTTGGAGCCTTCTGAGCTAATCTGTCAATGGCAGTAGCTACAGAACATCACTGAGTAGTAATGTGTCACTTCACTCTGTGTGGATGGATGGAACCACATCATCTGCACTGGGTAACGAATCACAAATAAAACCATGTGGTGTGCCAGACAAGCTAATATGAGTACAAAGGTAACACAAGAGATAAGTGTGAGATGAGTGTCTCCTCAATGGCGTATCTACTCTTGGTATCACTCAAAGGTCAAGAATTTCTGCGGTGTGAGAACAAATACTGTGTAATGAGTAAGTGTGTCACACATGGCAGTATACTTGTATGTTGACCAAACTTTCAGTAGCAACACAGGAAGAAGTATTTAGAAAGGCCATGTGTGGCATGCTATGTCAGTGTACGCCCCAGACATGTGTAAATGTCAACACTGGATAACATTGTGACACCAACAGTGTACAAAACAATCATATGTCTCAGCCATACTGACAGTCCACGTACACACATACACATGGGTTTACAGCCACATTGACAGATGTAACCAATGTGATGGCTTACCTGTTCTGTGGTGTAAGTTGCCCAAATGGAAGGCATATTAGTCCAACAATGTGAAACTCACAAAGACTAACACAATGCTGGCAACACATCAGTCATCACCATAGAGTAAAATGCAACCTGGACAAGGCACCACAGTGTACTCAGGATACCAATTTCAACATTCATGTGCCACAGCAAAGAGGAAAGAATCAAGGCATAGAAGTACACAATCCCCTACAAGTTGCAGTCATACACATACATGTGAAGTATTGTGTCCAGATAGATACTTGTAACAAGATCAGTGTGTCCTATATAGAGAATGCACCACATCGCAATACCTATGTGTCAATCCAAGCGCAACATAATCAATTGTCTGATGAAAAGCAACAAATGAAGGCTGACTATAAATTGTACAACTATCCATGTAACATGTTAGAAACGTACCACATGTATGCACCGAATTCTAATGCTAAAGTAAGTGAGCAAGTCTAAGGCTGTGTCATTATCAGGTAGGGCAGCTCCAACATGAGTGGTTCCACAGGGACATATGTATGTGTGAGTGTCAAACATGTTGGCAATGTCACAGCCTACCTAGGGATGACCAAAAGGCCAAAAATCAGATCAATATTCTGTCACTTTGCACATGCAGAGAGTGCACATATCTTGGAGTGTTAATGAACCTCTCAAAAGACCTATCACAGTAAGCTACTGGCCAAACATTAATGTCTGCTTGTAGAAGTGTCCAAAGTATCAGGGCATGCACATCTATTGCTATGACACAGAGAACTGGAAGAGACATGTGTAATACAATGGCCAAATCTATATGTGACATATATTGTCAAATACTGTAAGAAATGTGTATGAGTTATTCCGTACACATAGCAGACATGTACAGGGATGTGGCTGTAACAATCAGCATAGTCATTGACAGTATTATTATTTTCAAATTTCACCTGACAAGGATATGGTCTGCAGCCATGGGTCATGACCCCAATTGCACATCCCCAAACTGAGCTGGAACAGCAGTACAACCAGGCACTGTCTAAGACCAGGAACATTGTGGATTATACGTTTGGTGTGCTGAAGTCCCCCTTCCGATGCCTGGAGATGTCAGGGGGTAGATTGCTATACTCACTCCCTATAGTATGCAAGATCATCCTTGTATGTGCCATCCTACACAATATATGTGTACGGACAAATGTCCCATGGGATGTGAACCATGAGGAGCAGGAACCAATGGAGGAGGAGGATGAGGATGGAGGAGAGATCCAACACACAATGGCTGGCAGTCGGCGACGCACCAGATTCTTTGCGTACATTTTCGTTCACTGGCTGGACAAAATCTCAGATAGGAACTGAATTGTGCAAAATGTAAATACATGTTTGTACTCTTTCTATGTGTTTGAAATGTTATGTCACAGTCACTGTAAACATCAACTCACTCACATCTCCTCAACTATAATTAGGCCTCAACATGTAACAATCATGTTGTCAGACCAGTTGGGCAACATGGGGCCCAGGCTCCCATTATTCAAACCACCTATACAGAAAGACAATGTGATGTAGTGCACTGCATTAAAGGGACAAGCCTGGCATGCCACATATCCACATCTCAAATGATCATTCCTATCCACACGCACTTGAGTAGTGCAGTGCTGCACAGTTAGCAGTCTTGCTGTATTCTGCAAAAGCGAAGTGTGTTTCAGATGGCACTCAGTGAGTGTTGGAACACAAACCACCAAATATGTCCATACCTGAGACAATCTACTCCGTGTAGTGTGGCTCACCAATGTGGTAGCATGCCCAATGGCAGCACATTGCAGGAGCTAATGTAGTAGCACAAACCTTCACAGATCATGAGCGACAGTTGTCATGGACAAAGGCCAAGTACAATAGGTACAAGAAGAAATTTTCTTGTTACAGAATTCATCCGTGTATGTCTGGGGAACCACAAAACACTACACATGTTACTCAGTTCCTGGTCTAATTTTTATATACAGCACTTCAGGCCACAGTGTTCAGTATACAAAACTCACAGGCCTTGCACAGTCATGTGATGAGAGTCAAAGTCCTGTAACACAACACTATGACCAGGTTACCTTGCATTCAGTAAGTACCCAGAGAAGTATGACAGTGGAGATGTGTTTTGCAAACATCACAACACCTGAAGAATACAGAGATAGCAAGAGTGTGATATGTCCATGTGAAAAGTCCGGCAAAACCGTATGGTTACACACACACATTCATTGAACACGGTGTGACGTAGGAATATGGATAAACACTTACCTCTGCATGGCTAGAGTAGTTTACTGCTGCCCTGAGTGGACAAGTGCATAGTTGAGGGGTTCAGTAGTCTTGTATCATCCCAATAAGGAAATGGCATTTGAGTGTGTGCCATTACATAGGCCTGTGTCATGGAATGCTGTCTTCTTGGACCAGGAGGCCCACACAAAGACCGGCCCTCAGAGTAGATGTGCTGCAACTGCCTATGACAGGAGTGAGACAGAGATAATGTCTGATTGGCAGAATTATGTACATTGAACATCAGTAGTGTACCTGACCATGTGTCCCTTGTTCACTGCAGTGAGGCCTAATGGCTCACTCACCTATTCCAAAGCTCTGTTGCTGTGCGTCACACTCACCTCTGCCCAACATCATGTCTATTGAAACATGTGTGCATGTTAACACTATCTGCAGAACACATGCACCTGTGTAAAACATCCACAACAGAAATCTTGCAATTTGAAACAGTGTGCACATGCTAAGAGTGTGTTTAGCTTCTGGCACTCAAGCACATGCCAAAGGGAGTGTAGATCAAAACATTGTACGCTGACTGAGTGCGTTTGCTGCGCGTCATGATATTTGTTTACATCCAATATATGTGGATCACAGTAGAGTTTCCCTAATATCTTGTGATTGTAAACAGAGGGGCATAGAATTTGGATAGCCACACAGTGAAGCGCAGATAGTCTCCCTGCAATATGGCTATGTGTGAAAGGACATTGCAAGTAATGTGCTGTACCTAACTGAATACAAAACAATCATGCCTTTTCCCCTGTGCCAGTGCTGTTTTGGCTGCCTAGGGCCTACACAGGCACACTTGCACCATGGAGCAGTGATGCAACTATCGCATGCAGGAATGAATGTATGTGTGCATGAAGGGGTGTCTTCCTCCTAACAAAATTATCCTGTGAGCCAACTTACACTATCTATGTGTACTGCAGAATGCAGCACACATAGAAACATGAACTGCGGAGGAGATTTTTAGGTCCAAATCCTTGTAATGCCACTCCTGGGAATGTATTACTTACTGGCACATTTCCCCGTTTATCTGAGTTGGTATGGTTGTGAATTCATATTACCCATCAGATGTGCATTGAAACCCCCATGCAACAGTCAAGGAGCCTCTCTCTGGTGCAGAGAGAGCTAATGCAGTGATTTGCAATACATTGTGTCACTCATGAATAATGACACTTCTCACGGCTACACAAGCTGGCCTGGTTTGGCTCAAACAATATGTAAACAGATCTCTGTAACACATCTACCATGGTGCATAGTGCAAGGCCCACACATATTTGGTCAGACATATAGCTCTGAGTGCAAATGTGTCTTTAAAACCACTTCACATGGGGGACCATGTCTAGCTTTGTGTGCAAATAAATGGCTGTCTGACTATCAAATGTGCTATATTGGAAATACAACATATGTTTTTGAAGTTTCCAGTAAATCAGCAAGCTGGGTGGCATGGTGAGCCAGCCAGTCTCTGGGATACCCTAAGTGTGTGTTGCATCCGTAACACATCTCAGGGCAGGATTCCTGACAGATTGAATAAATAAAGTTTATTGCGCAGGATAGGAAATAAAATAACATGGCATTAGGCCCCAGGAGCATTCTTCACATGTACATATGACTGTGGAGGATATTTAGGTGTGTAACCTGGTAATGGCTCTGATAACTTAAGTGTTATCAGAATGCTCCTGATTCCAGCCTTGCTGTGCTGCCATGTTGCCTGCTGTTCTCCAGGCTAGGTGAAGAGGAATGCATATGCACTCAATGAACCCAGACTTATACCACAGGCATTGTGCCGGCCCAACGGTCATGAAGTGACAGCGCCATGAACCCATTACACCCAGCCAAATTCACCACCTGGACACCGCCCTCTATCACACAGACCTGTCAAGTAGTGCTAACCCAGTCCATAACAGTTGTGCCAAGTAACATGCAACACTGGATATAGTAACGCATACATGACACAACTGCAGCATCAGCGCAGCTACCTAAGTCCCCCCAAGCCAACTTCAAATCACAAAAGGAAGATAATTTAGTAAATGTCTCAATACATTATAATTATTACTTTGTTCCCCGCACAATAAATTGTCACCCAAAATGTAACACTTAAGGAGGTATCATGCCACACATAATCACACTGTGACCAATGAAATGTCACACAAAACAAAACTAATAGCTTGTCTGCTAGAACTCTAGGACCGATGGAAGTGTGTCCAAGCTGTGATTTCCTGATTTTCACAGACCTCTACATTAGATCCCACACATTAGGTCAGTAGCATGGCTCAGAAATCAAGCAAAGCCCCTCTTGCGCTGCACATTGCACCAGTTGCTTCGGTCGTAAGCCACGCATCGAGGCCAATGAGTGTATATTACTCCATAAGTGCCAATGTGCTGTGCGTTCACCGCACAATGGCAATTTTAGTACTGATGCATCATAAAAAATTACGCATTTGTCGAAAATGGGTGGAACACACTCAGGAAATTATGCAATGGGTGTGGCAGGCTGCATTCTTGGAAGTGTGAAGTTACTTACACTTTCTCTTACTCTCTGTTAGTCTGTGCTGGGTGCTGGAGTTGAAGTGTGCGTGGGGGAGAGAGAAATCATTAGCGGGTCAATCATTTCAATTTCAATTCACTATGACTCTTAAGAATCACAGACTACCAAATAAGATTAGTTGATTTATTACAAAGCCAAAAATAACTGGGCGTACAGGCATCTCAAGATGAGGGTGTAGAAATACATTGGAACTAATACAAAGACAAATCTGCGGATGAAATTAAGGCGGTGCAACATGCACAGAATGATTTGTTCAAGAATCAGGATACAAAAGATTACGTAGCAAACATCCAAGTTCCCCTGCATCAAGAATTTGTGGGAATAATGCATTAATCTGTCCTTACACTAGCACTAACGTGGGTCAAGCAGCATAAAGCTACTAAGACAGAGCTCGTTCTAAGATGCTCTCTCTCTCTCGCACCAAGGCAGAAATCCCAGGGCACTTTCCCCAGTTACGATACATCAATAGCACAGGTGGTATCCCAGGATCCTTCGCTAGTCACGCCATCCAGTCAGGCCACCTCCTCATAGGTACTTTTCCAGTGGGCAGCGATGCTCCCGAGTTTGGTGAGATGACCTAGATTCCCAGGCTCTCTCCGATGAGAAAGTACAGCAGTTCTCCTCTATCAGTATCAACGCTCAATGTATCCCCTTCTCTCCTTGCCTAACTCCTAAAACAAAGACATTATTCTAGCTAACGAGAATGATTCTTCCACCTGCAACAGAAACATGAGAAAGAGCAGCATCCAGTGTCCACTTGAAATTCAACAATTAAATCTAATGTGAGAGCTTTCAAGGAAAATGCATTTCAGGCCTACAGAATTCGGCTGACATAAGAAAGATGGCACATAGGCATTACGAAATTGCATATAAAATAAACACTCTTTACTGAGTACTTCTAAGTTACCACGTTACATAAGCACATTGAATACATGAATACTTGTCAGCGGTATACACTAATTCTGCACGTTAATGATTTCAGCTAGTTACATCTAGTTTCTACGTTGATTTCTTCATGTTTACATTGAAATGTCCCTAACACACCACTATTCACATTATTATAATTCACGTTCTAATATCTCAGGTTAATACAACGAAAGGATATGTGTGGGTGCGGACTACTCTTGATTATGAGGCACCCCTACAAATGAAAAATGAATTTTGCGCTACATCAGTTCCCCCCTCTGATGACCTGTTTCATCACAAACATCACAACTCCTTGTAGAGAGGACCAATCTAAACAGATACCATATCTAATCTCCCCTGTCTAAACTCCTCCAAGCGCTCAAGATTCTCATAGTGACTGTCCTGCAGTCTCTCCATTCTCCTTTCTCTCTCTCTAATGGAATTCTCTACTGGTGCCACTTGTAGACCCTCACTATGCCTAACAAAACAATGACACAGACCACAACTATCGTTATTGGTTTCAAGATATAGCCAAGGTTCCTTTCCAAGATTTGCAAACCAACTTCCAACCTTTCCAAAGCCTTTCCCGAATGTATCCCAAATTCCAACAGTTGCCAAATCATGTATCTCATGGTGTATCTCAGTGATGTTACTAATGTACTTCCTCAGATCCTTACTGCAGTCCGGTAGGTGCAACACTGTTGGACCTTCAACATTTTTCAGACTCCGCACTCCTTTGCTAGCAACACATCTAAAGCAAGACAGTTTTGCATCACCATAGCTCTTATCAATACCATCTCTTCATCTACAAGCAACAACGACTGAGCAGTATTTACTGACAACTTATCTACTATTGTTGACAAACTTCTAATCTTGACATAATTTAAGACCACTCTCAAACTAGGTATCATTACTCTAAATACGTCTCCCACAATTTCCCCTGCACTCCTTCCATGTTTCTCTCTATGTGATGACTTCCCTTCCAAATTCTTCAAATCTTCTACGTGGTATATCTTTGGAAATACAACAGCCACATAACATGTACCATACCATTTGTTCGGCAGTCGCACCTATGCGTTTCTCCCACATACAAAGTATATATTTGGCACCACTAGAACTGCCTCTTGCAAGAACGTCTTCGAAGAAGCATCAATCAGAAATGTGTGTTCACACGCACCTTGTCCCACATAAATGGTGTCATAACGCATCTGTACCTGTCGAATGCAAAGCTTGCCTCGTTGTTCTCAATCTAGAGCTATTGGACCGTAACTTCCTTCAGCCTTGTGAGCTAATTCTTCCTTGATCCATTGAAAAACTGTGGTAATTGTAATCTAGCCTGTTGCTACAGGCTCCCACCTTGTGTTCATTTAATGTAGAACCCTCCTGTGTTCTGGAGTGTTCATCTTGTAGACTGTGTTTTAATTAGAACTCCAAGAGTCAGTTGCTGTTGGGGTGCCATGTGGATAGGACGTTTCTGTGTATAAGAAGATTTCCAATAAAGAAGGATTAATTGTACATCGATGGGACTGTTGTATTTCTTCCCACTGGTGATGAAATGGTGAATCAACAAACCTTAGTAAAGAACCTTCCATCTACAAGAAGTGAGACGTCCTAACACGGCTGTGGGTTTGGCTAACTCTAAAGTACTGGGTGCGCTACGCTATCCTGCGGTTAAAATTAATTAAAGCACTCTACTCACGTGTTGGGCTACTGCCATACCTAACACGCGGCTTCTTTACTTTGAGGGAAGTATTAGCGCCAGCATTTCTCCTACGCTTCCCAGCAGCCTTCCATGTTTTGAGTACAATCTGTGCTTCCCTTCACTCTAATTTGAATTGTTTTGACCGAAAGCGCTCTGCTTTTGGTAAAATTGTACCGGCAGTCATTGGTCAAGAGGTGTATGAACATCTCCCTGATTTGAGTGAGAGCGAGTCAGATAACCTCAATGAATTTGAAATTTGTTTAAAAAAACTGGATAAACATTATCTTCCAAAGGTTAGGACAATTCTAGAGAGGTACCACTTCGGAAGAAGAGTACAAAAATCACAAGAGTCTGTTGAGACATATGTAACGGATCTTCGGAAATTAGGTGCCACATGCAAGTTTGAAGGGTCGCTTGAAGAACGTATTCGTGACCAATTTATGTTAGGTTGCAACATAGAAAAAATTAAAGATGAGCTGTGGCAAAAAGATGACTCAAAATTGGTTGAGGTTGTATCAATCGCAAAAAGAATTGAACACTTCCTTGCCCGTGTGAAAGTTATAGAGAAAGAAAATGGTGTTTTGAATGACAAAGTGCAGAGTGTGATAAAAACTCCCTTGAAACATTCAGAACCCGTAATTCATGCCTCTTCAAATTTTTGCTCAAAAAGGAGCTTTAAAGGAAAATGTTTCCATTGTGATATGGAGGGTCACCAAGCCAATGATAAGTCTTGTCCTGCTCTCACTTCCAAATGTCACAACTGTGGGAAAATAGGACATGTAGCTAAAGCTTGTAGATCTCAGAAAAACAAGAAAAATAAACGTGTGAAGGAAGTTGCCTTAGAACACGAGAGTGATTCTGAATATGATGAGTTGCACTGTGGGGAGGTGTTACTTGAGATTGGACAGAACAAAGGTAAAAATCCCATTGATAATGTCAAAGTGAATAATAGCTATATCGAAATGCTTTTTGATTCTGGGGCAAAGATATCACTGATCCCCAAAGATTTTTTTGATAAAACTTTGAAATAAAAAGTGAAGGTTTTCAAACCTGATATCAAGCCACTAGCTTATGGTGGTCAGCCCATAAAATTATTTGGTTACTTCGTGGGGGACATTGAGTACAAAGGGAGGCTGACTGCAGGGAAAATTTACATCTCTTGTAGGGGAGATCGTATTATTAGCTGGGTTCATCAGGGAGATCTGGGAGTGTTTTTGGTTCCCGGTGGTGATCCTTGTATAGTTCTCAGAGACATCCCCTCACGTACTGTTTCGATGAATGCTTTTGCTGGTGATCTGTTGAAGATTGATAAGGTGTGTGACTTGCTTGGTGAGTTCGAAAGTGTCTTCAGTGAAAAATTGGGGTGTCTCTCGGGATACACGCATAGAATCATGCTTAAACCTGATGCCACTCCTGGGGCTTGCAAGGTACACAGTGTACCTTTGGCTTTGAGGGAGTCTATGCGTAGTGAACTTGAGAAGTTGAAGAGTGAAGGCATTATCATGGAGACAGAAGCGAGTGATTGGTTGGCCCCAGTAGTTCTTGCACGCAAGGCTTCTGGAGAGGTGAGATTGTGTGTGGATCTTTGAGCCCTTAATCGGGCTGTTATCGCCGATAAGTATACCCTCCCCAATATAACGGAGATGCTGACACAGTTGGAGGATGCTGTGGTTTTCTCCACACTAGACCTTTAAGCCACTTATCATCAGATCAAAATTGATGATGATTCCATGAACCTAACGGCCTTCATAACCCTGTTCGGAACATATAAATTCACCCGCCTTCCCTTTGGTTTGAACTCTGCAGCCTCCGTGTTCCAGCGAGCCATGGAGGAAGTTTTGAATGGTATGGCTGGGGTCAAGGTATACCAAGACGATGTCTTAGTGCATGGGTCATCACAACATGAGCATGATGACAGACTGAGGGCAGTCCTTGGGAGATTTAGGGCATAAGGTTTGACTTTGCGGGAAAACAAGTGCAAGTTTAATCTCTCAGAAATTGACTACCTGGGTCATAAATTGACAAAGGAAGGGGTTAGACCTAGAGATCACCTTGTGAAGACCATTGAGGATCTCCAAGTTCCACAATCTAGAGATGATTTGATCACTTTTTTAGGTATGGCGGAGTATTATAATAAATTTGTTCCCCAGTTTGCCTGCTGCACTTTCGCTTTGAGGACCCTCTTAAAGAAAGGGTCAAAGTTCTCCTCAATGTCAAACAGAATTTGTAGACGTCAAGAAAGCCCTAAGTTGTGCACCCTCTCTTTAAAGCTTCGACACCTCTGCCTGCTCCATTTTAATTACTGTTGCCAGTTCTAAGGGTTTGGATACAGTGCTCAAACAAGTGAAAGGTGATAAGGAGGTAACCATCATTTTTCTGTCCAGAGCACTTGTTGGTCCAGAAGTACAATATTCGGTAATTGAAAAAGAAGCTTTGTGCATTTCTTGGGCCATTAGAAAGCTGAAAAAGTTTCTCTGGGGAAGCTCTTTTGTGTTCTATCTGACCACAAGCCTTTAAAAGATGTATTTTTTAAGAAAAGCTTAGATGCAGTCTCTTCCAGGATTTGTAGGTGGGTGGTTGCTCTACAGGATTACGACTTTGTGGTAAATTATATACCTGGCGCAGAGAATAAGGTCGCTGACTGTCTTTCTCGCCTAGTCTCTCAGCAGAGTGGTTGCGTGCCTGATGACCCAGAAGGATCATAGGAGGACAATGATTACAAAGTGTGTAAGGTTATGGAGGAGTTGATTAGCGAGGTAGAATGGAGGAAAACAATGAAGACTGACACAGTGATCAGTGAGGTTTGTAGAATGGTGACAGAAGGTTGGGTTGGCATAAGGAACCTGAGTGAGGAGGTCCGCATGCTCCCACTTTGTGTTCATTTAATGTAGAACCCTCCTGTGTTCTGGAGTGTTCATCTTGTAGACTGTGTTTTAATTAGAACTCCAAGAGTCAGTTGCTGTTGGGGTGCCCTGTGGATAGGACGTTTCTGTGTATAAGAAGATTTCCAATAAAGAAGGATTAATTGTACATCCATGGGACTGTTGTACTTCTTCACAAAAACTTCCTCCCTACTATCAAGTTTAACTGTTAGTCCCCTATGTCTATCTTCTACTTGATCTACAAACGTTTTCTCTATATCTGTTAATGTACAAGTCAAGTTGTGTCTATGTGCATAAGCCGTGTCTAATGTAATTGTAGGTACAAAATACTTTCCCATTCTCTCTTCCTGCTTATAGTAATCGTATTTGTTCAGATGTTTGTAAACTGGAACTTCTGAAATTACCAAATCATAATTTGTGAAATAGTACTCGTAATTACCCTTTCCATAGAACATACCAAGAAGCAAACTGCAACTAATACCATACATCAAAGGCAGGTGATGGTACTTAATACTCTCTTCAACCGAGGCAGGCAATTGCATGCACACATAACGGTCTCTCACATCCATAGTATCCACGTACTCATACAGCAATTTTGCACAGGCATTCCGCATATAATCACCTTTAGACAAGTCTACGTATAGCAAGCGACTAGTTTGCTCTATTAAACTACTATCAGATCCTAATGTACCCTCTTTTGTGCTAGAGGTGATAGGTGTGGACGTCCCATGTACCCCCACTCTCTTAACTTCTGCTTCGTGCGAACTTATAGTGGACATAACAATGATTACAGCTATCACTATGATTACTTCTACAATAAGTGTACTTATTATACATTTGTGCCTATGGTTCAGATTTCCAGACTCCATTTTCAAATTATTTCGAATTGTAACTGCAAGAGGACGTCACAATGTCTCTTTCTCTCGCTTCTTACTGTTGTGCAACAAAATTCTTGAACAGTTTCTTGAAATCTTGGAAAACAGTTATCAGTCTCTGGAACAATATAAACAAAGCAAACAGAGGTGCACCACTTATACAATTGAAATTCTAATTCCAAATATATCCACAATAATCCGGAAATAGTTGAAACTCTTCTCTTTATTGTTGTATCATCAATGTGTATCAAAAGAGTCAGCCAACGCATTCTGTCCACATACATATGGACTTCTTCAGGGCTGTAATGTGATAAAAGTATACATATATATAACTACTAACAAGACAAGAAACTGAACAACAATAACAATATGCGATAAACCATTACATATAAACACAGTTACTGTAACAACAGAAATACACAACAACATATAATGCTAAAAAAAACACACATATGGGTTAAATGCCATTGTGTAGGTACAGGAGAATGATAACACTTCTGGAGATGTTACAATGCAATGGGAATGCTCGAGCAACATATCCTCAACTGTCGAGGTCATATATTACACATTCTATACATTTTGGATAAGCGAAACCAAACAACATAAATGGATAGTTTCCTCAAAGGTTAACACACAGCAATTGATATGTGTAATGTCGTAGAAACTTAAAAAATTCAACAATTAAAGGAATTTTTAATTTGAACAATTTAAAACAACACCTAGTGAGGGTAGCTCATTTTTTCAGTGTTACCACTCTAGTGTCTACATCCCCAAAAATGCCAATTAGTGGAAATGAACAAAAAGTGAGAAGAAGCCCAGTCCAGCGAAAGGTAATAGAAAAAGTCAAGAGTAAAGGAGAATATACAATTACCCTAGAGAGTGGCAGGTAACAAAGCACTTATAGTGGATACGTACCACAAGGAAAATAAGAAATATCCGTCCTCATTTGAGAGAAGGAGTTTTTTAGGTCTGTTCCTCTATGGTCATTGAGAATATAATTGTCAGAAACCAAGCTGATTCTAATGAGTCACCGGGTTTAAGTTTGAATTCGATTCAGTACAAAAGTAAGAAACCCCTCAGAAAGGGGCAAACGAAAATCAGTTGGTTCAAGGCTTGGAACTCTCGGAATTCCAAGATGGCTGCCAGATTCTCTCCCTTTTAGTCAGCGCTCTAGTTACTCAGAGCGCGAGACAAAGGGAATCTGTAAAATGCACGCAAAACACTTGACTCCTCGCACTTCACCTGAGGAGATTCAACAAGCAGCAGCGTTATTCCCAGCAGCGTCGCGGTAGTTAGTCAGGGTAGAGGCAGCGATAGGTTTTTCAGCGTTTAGTGATCGTCGCAGACATTTCACGTACCCACTAGGTAGCGACCAGTTTCCTTGAGTTTCTTTTCTCTGTCTAAAAATTTGAGGCGGAGTAATTCTCTTGACGTGACTGAGAATTACGGAGCAGCGTTTTTCAGTAACCTGCGGCAGAGTCAGCACAGGAAAGTAAATACCAGATAACCCCTCGTATTTTTTCTGTGTGTACAGTAAGTTCAATTTAAGTATGAGGAAGAGTTAAAAAACAGCGCCTATCTTGACTAAATGTTTTTCAAGTGAAACCAAGAGCATAGAGAAAGAAACAGAGGCGAGCAATTATTTCTGTTACCGAGTTTTCCTCTGTGAAACAGTTACTCTTCTCAACTGAATTACAGCAGCATAAGAAGAACAAGAAGGAGAGCACTCTTACCTGAGTATCCTGCGAGGCAGCAGTACCACTGAATTCCATGGTCACGCAAGTACCTGAAAAACAAAAGAAATAAAATAAATAAGTTATGGACAATTTATAGCATGCATACAATTGAGGAATGTAACAAGGATGTTAAAAGAGCTAATTCTATTCAACCACAATATTGAGAATATTCTAGCATTTTGCAAATTGTAATCATCTAGAAAGAGGAGGGGTGTTCAGCCGAAGTTGTAAAGGTAAATTTGATTAAAACAATATTAAATAGAGTAGAAGAGTATGTTTAGCATATCTATAGAAAACTGATTAATGTGTTTTACAGATAAGGAGAACTCCTGAAGAAGCCTAATAAACGAGCAGTAGACGTAGACGAGGCGACAGGAGAATTCGGCTGTCTCTTCTTTCAATCCCATTCCCCTTTCTTCCTTTGGATCAAATTGTCTCCTAGTGAATAACTGGAGGCATTTTATCTGGAGTGGGCATTGGGAAATTAGCTGCGTTCTACTTCCACGCTGACCTGTGGCATCCTTGACAGAGTGAAGTGCCCACGTCAAAATCAGCGTCTGAGTAGAATGGCAGAAGGCTTAGATTTCAGCAAGTTAAGTGAAGTGCTGGAAGGCATACAGAAAGAGTCAGTCGGAGTACGGGAGGAAAATAGGAATTTGAGATTAGATCTAATACATTCTAAAAGAGAAACAGCAGATTTAGGTTTGAAGTTAGATAGTCTGATTTCTGGGAGTAGTTACGGTTTCCCATTCACAGGAAGAAGGGAAGAATCTAGTTCGACCCAGAGTCCAATCCCTAAGATCTCCACAGAAGTTATCCATTCCTTGTCACCAGTGATACCTTTAGCTTCCCCAGAACGATTCAATGGAGATCCACAAAAGGCCCAAATATTTCTAGCCCAATGTACTCTCCATTTTATGTGTCGCCCAGCCATTTTTCCCGATGCACAGTCTTGAGTAGCTTTTATTCTCTCCTACCTCAGTGGTGATGAGGCGGCATGGTCTATGCCCCTTGTTACAAGGAACGACCCAATTTTGTATGATTTAGATGAGTTTAAAAAATAATTTCTTAGGATATTCGATCGACGAAAGGCATCACATGCTACGGATAATGAATTGCTGGAATTGAAACAAGGCAACCGAGACCTGATAACTTATTTAGCCCAATTTAATAAGCTGGTGGTCGAAACGGAGTGGTCGGAAGAGAAAAGAGCTGCAGTTTTTTATAGAGGTCCAAAAGACGAATTAAAAGATGCCTTGGCACCAGTACCCAACAGGCCTACAGAGATATCAGCCTTGATAGACCTAGTTCTAGAGATCGACTTCCGACAGAACGAGAGAAGAGGAGAAAAGAGAAGAGATTTTTGCCCAAGTGCTCCACGATTTGATCGAGCAAAATCTGAAATGACAAGGATATCGGAAGGTCAATCTGGAGTAGAGCCCATGCAGGTTGGAACAATTCGAGGGCCCATATCAAAAGAAGAAAGAGAGAAGAGGAGACTAAATAAACTGTGTTTGTATTGTGGTGCAAATGGGCATTTTTTGAAGAACCGCCAGAAAAGACCAGAGATAACACCGAAGGAAAACTTGCAGCACCACCAGTGAGCGGAGTTGAACTGGTGAGTGCAGAATCTGATATAACTCCAAAAGGACATCAGTTGGCTAACACTCTACAATCTTCGTCTCCCCATCTTACAAAGTTAGTATCGTTACGCTTTGGGGAAAAAGAATTAAATGAAGTTTCAGTGATGATAGACTCTGGGGCAACCGGAAATTTCTGCGACCTAAAATTCGCTGAGACTATCGGTTTGAAGGCCTTACCCAAATCAAGAAGCGAAGCAGTGAGAGCAGTAGATGGGACACATTTGTCCTCCGGGCCCATTGTGAGCCACACTGAGCCAGTAGAACTAACGTTTCAAGAAGGACACTATGAAACCTTACAGTTTAATTTAATCGATGCACCCCAATTTCAGTTCATTTTAGGACTTCCGTGGCTTACAGAACACAACCCAACAATTGACTGGAGTGCTCGAACAATCAAGATGGATTCGAAATTTTGTTAAGAAAATTGTTTCAAGAAGGTTGAACAACATGGAGAAAAAGGTCCATCGATGTTCCTGTGTGAAGGCAGCGCAACTGTATGTGTTATCCAGTCAACTGAGATTCCATCCGAATATGAAGAATTTCATGATGTCTTCAACGAAATTGAAGCGGAGCGACTCCGTCCCACCGGGCCTATGATTGTAAAATCGAGCTGGAACCGGGTACAAACCTGCCTTGCAGTAGAGTGTACGCCCTGACGGAAAAAGAGAACCAGCATTTAAAGGACTACATCCAGAAATATTTAAAGAATGGATTTATCCGGCCGTCACAATCTCCGGTTTCGTCATCACTTTTCTTTGTGCCAAAGAAAGAAGGAGAGCTGAGAACGTGCATTGATTACCGGGCAATAAATTGCATCACCGTAAAGAATAGATACCCTCTGCCCTTGATCTCGGTGCTGTTGGACCAGGTAAAAGGAGCACAAGTGTATACCAAACAAGATCTGAGAGGGGCTTATCACCTCATTCGAGTTTGCGAAGGTGATGAATGGAAGACGGCTTTTAGGACGAAATTTGGATTGTTTGAGTACCAAGTAATGCCCTATGGTTTGTGCAATGCACCAGCGGCATTTCAACATTTCATCAATGATGTTTTAAAAGATTTCATTGATCAATGTGCAATCGCGTATATTGACGACATATTAATATACTCGAATGCAGTGGAAGATCATGATCGGCATGTTAAAGGAGTCTTACAGAAGCTGAGGGAGAATTGGTTGTACGTAAAATTGGAGAAGTGTGCTTTTAAGGTGAAATCAGTGGAATTTCTCGGATTTGTGCTCACTCCAGATGGAGTTACTATGGATCAGCAGAAAATCAGAGCTGTTAAGGAGTGGAGCGCACCAAAATCGGTCAAGGAAGTCCAAAGCTTCATCGGATTTTCAAACTTCTACCGAAGATTTATCCAAGATTTTTCTAAGAAGCTAATTCCCTTGACACGCTTATTAAGGAAAAAGGTGCCCTTTGAATGGTCGGAAGATGCTCAGAGAGCCTTTGAATCTTTGAAAGAATATTTTACAACTGCACCCATCCTTCTCCATGCCGATCCTCAAGAACCATTCTTTGTTGAGACCGATGCATCAGATTTGGCAATTGGTGGGTTGTTGTCTCAACGACACAAGGTGACCAGACAGCTGCATCCAGTGGCTTATCGGTCCAGGAAACTAACACCAGCTGAAATAAATTACACCATAACGGAGAAAGAATTACTAGCGATTAAAGATGCCTTTAAGGAGTGGAGGCATTATTTAATGGGAACGCAGCATATGGTGACAGAGTATACTGATCACCGAAATCTGAAATTCTTAAGATCAGCAAAAACCCTAGCTCCTCAACAACTTCGTTGGTCACTATATTTTGCAGATTTCGATTTCGTCATCACCTTTAGACCAGGAACGAAGAATGGAAAAGCGGATGCTCTGTCTAGAATCGATTCTGGAACGTCGCAAAAGACGTTGGAAATTCAAAACCTCATTCCAGAGACAAGGATTGTCGGAACAACTTACGTAAGGTCCTTAGAAGGAGATTTTCAAGGCATCATGACCTCAGCAGAAATGGAAGAGTGGGCTAATCAAGACTCAAAAAGAGAAATTTTAGATAATCTACCATTTCACGATGGAGCTCTATATCTCCCAAATTCTGAGATGCAAAAAAAGGCGCTACAAGAGTGTCATGATAGTAAACTGGCTGGACACAAAGGGATGCAGAAGACTGAAGAGTTGGTGAGAAGGAAGTTTTGGTGGCCACAGATGACAAAAGACATTCAGCAATACGTAGCCACTTGTGAGATCTGTGCTCGGGAAAAGGCCAACAGACACTCCCCAGCTGGTTTGTTACAACCATTGCCCAAACCTCCGTACCCCTGGCATACCATAACCCTAGATTTAATAGTTGATCTACCCTCTAGTCAGGGGTTTGACACAATTTTAGTTTGTGTGGACGCCTTCACT
Organism: Calotriton arnoldi; assembly: GCA_963921515.1. Lineage (NCBI taxonomy): Eukaryota > Metazoa > Chordata > Amphibia > Caudata > Salamandridae > Calotriton > Calotriton arnoldi. The sequence goes on from CAWUFW010006665.1 coordinate 1,090,414, forward strand.
AAAATGGCCCATTTTGTACCTTTGAAAGGAATCCCAACTGCCCAGAGGTTAGCACTAGGGCTGGGCAGAATTGGCGTAGCGCCACTACGCAGAATTTTGGGAAAAATGTGTGGAAAATGAGCGCACGTCCTGAGGGTCTGTGTGCCAGGGACAGGGGTCCCTCGTGCCCGGACAGGCTCCCCGATCTCCCCGGCCTGGCTGGGTTGAGAAGCAGGGACCGGCCCCGGGGCCTGGGTTTCAGTCAGGGTCCGGGGTTTGGGAGCCCCCGTCCTGCGGCCTGCCAAGTGTCCATCTGCCCGGGACAAGGGTCCCTGGTTCAGAGCCCCAGAGACCTGCAAGGGCAGGCGGGAGCCCTACAGCTATGGCTCGGCTCGGGGCAGGCAGATGGGAGTCCTTTCGGTCCCGGCCATCTGGTCACACCAATCCCCTCGGCCATCTGGTCGCACGCAATGCTTTCCAATGGGGCGACCAGATGGCCGGCCGCCTAGAAGTCCCGATGGGGGCTCATTCGCCTCCCGATCCCAGCCAGGGCTCCAGGAGGTCGGGCACGTCCAGGCCTAGGGTCCCCGAGTCTCTCGGTGCGCACGGGTTCCCAGAAAGAGGGGTAGCCCTCCTCCGGATTACTAGGGGCAGGGTATGCCGGGACACCCCTCCAAGGCTGGCGGTTCTCAGCCGGGGAGCAGATGGGCTGGGCCCGGACAACATCTCCCCTCCATCTGGGGGCTCCCTCCTCCGGCCCACGGCATGGCAAAGTGCCCGGTACGGGCTCCATGGGTCCCGGGCAGTCCTCCCCCGGGTGTCTGGGCCCCAGGAGCGCCTGCGGGCCTCCCCATGCCTGAGGCCCAGCGTGGGGTCTCCGAGCCCCCCCGAGCCCTGCAGCCCCGGAGCCCTGCAGCCCCGGAGCCCTGCAGCCCTGGAGCCCTGCAGCCCCCAAGCCCCCAAGCCCTGCAGTCCCCGAGCCCAGCAGCCCCCGAGCCCTGCAGCCCCCGAGCCCTGCAGCCCCCCAGAGCCCTGCAAGGGCAGACGGGAGCCCTCCCGCGAAGGCTCGGGGCAGGCAGATTGGCGTTATTTCGGTCCCGGCCATCTGGTCGCACCAATCCCCTCGGCCATCTGGTCGCACGCAATGCTTTCCAATGGGGCGACCAGATGGCCGGGCCGGCCTGGAAGTCCCGATGAGGGCTCATTCGCCTCCCCGATCCCAGCCAGGGCTCCAGAAGGTCGGGGGCCTCCGCGCCTAGGGTCCCCTGAGTCTGGCGGTGCGCACAGGTTCCCAGAAAGAGGGGTAGCCTTCCTCCGGATTACTAGGGGCAGGGTATGCCGGAACACCCCTCCTGGGCTGGCGGTCCTTTGCCGGGGACCAGATGGGCTATGCCCGGACAACACCTCACCTCCGTCCGGAGGGCTCCCTCCTCCGGCCTACGGCGTGGCAAAGTGCCCGGGATGGGCTCCATGGGTCCCGGGCAGTCCTACCCCGGGCGTCCGGGCCCGAGAGCTCCGGTGGTCCTCCCCGTGTCTGAGGCCCAGCCGGGTGTCCCGAGCACCCCGGACGCGGAGCCCCCGAGCCCGGCGTGGGCAGGCGGGAGCCTTACGGCGAAGGCTCGGGGCGGGCAGATGGGAGTCCTTTCGGTCCCGTATGCCCGGACAACATGTCCCCTCCGTCCGGGGGGGGCTCCCTCCTCCGGCCCACGGCGTGGCAAAGAGCCCGGACGGGCTCCATGGGTCCCGGGCAGTCCTCCCCAGGGCGTCCGGGCCAGAGAGCTCCGGTGGTCCTCCCCGTGCCTGAGGCCCAGCCGGGGTCCCGAGCCCCCCTGGGAAGCGGAGCCCCCGAGCCCTGCGTGGGCAGGCGGGAGCCCCACCACGAAGGCTCGGGGCGGGCAGATGGGAGTCCTTTCGGTCCCAGCCATCTGGTCGCACCTTTCCCCTCGGCCATCTGGTCACACGCAATGCTTTCCAATGGGGCGACCAGATGGCCGGGCTGCCCTGGAAGTCCCGATGAGTGCTCATTTGCCTCCCCGATCCCAGCCAGGGCTCCAGGAGGTCGGGCACGTTTGCGCCCAGGGTCCCCTGAGTCTCGCGGTGCGCACGGGTTCCCAGAAAGAGGGGTAGCTTTCCTCCGGATTAGTAGGGGCAGGTTATGCCGGGACACCCCTCCCAAGCTGGCGGTTCTTTGCCGGGGACCAGATGGGCTATGCCTGGGCAACACCTCCCAGGCGTCCGGGGCTCCCTCCAGTGGCCCGCGGCGTGGCAAAGTGCCCGGGACGGGCTCCATGGGTCCCCGGCAGTCCTCACCCCGGTGTGCAGGCCCGAGAGCTCCGGTGGTCCTCCCCGTGCCTGAGGCCCAGCCGGGTGTCCCGAGCCCCCCTGGACGCGGAGCCCCCGAGCCCTGCGTGGGCAGGCGGGAGCCTTACCGCGAATGCTCGGGGCGGGCAGATGGGAGTCCAATCGGTCCCGTATGCCCGGACAACACGTCCCCTCCGTCCGGGGGGGGGCTCCCTCCTCCGGCCCGCGGCATGGCAAAGAGCCCGGGACGGGCTCCATGGGTCCCGGGCAGTCCTCCCCAGGGCGTCCGGGCCCGAGAGCTCCGGTGGTCCTCCCCGTGCCTGAGGCCCAGCCGGGGTCCCGAGCCCCCCCGGGAAGCGGAGCCCCCGAGCCCTGCGTGGGCAGGCGGGAGCCCAACCACGAAGGCTCGGGCGGGCAGATGGGAGTCCTTTCGGTCCCAGCCATCTGGTCGCACCTTTCCCCTCGGCCATCTGGTCGCACGCAATGCTTTCCAATGGGGCGACCAGATGGCCGGGCTGCCCTGGAAGTCCCGATGAGTGCTCATTTGCCTCCCCGATCCCAGCCAGGGCTCCAGGAGGTCGGGCACGTTCGCGCCCAGGGTCCCCTGAGTCTCGCGGTGCGCACGGGTTCCCAGAAAGAGGGGTAGCTTTCCTCCGGATTAGTAGGGGCAGGGTATGCCGGGACACCCCTCCCATGCTGGCGGTTCTTTGCCGGGGACCAGATGGGCTATGCCTGGGCAACACCTCCCAGGCGTCCGGGGCTCCCTCCAGTGGCCCGCGGCATGGCAAAGTGCCCGGGACAGGCTCCATGGGTCCCCGGCAGTCCTCACCCCGGTGTGCAGGCCCGAGAGCTCCAGTGGTCCTCCCCGTGCCTGAGGCCCAGCCGGGTGTCCCGAGCCCCCCTGGACGCGGAGCCCCCGAGCCCTGCGTGGGCAGGCGGGAGCCTTACCGCGAAGGCTCAGGCCGGGCAGATGGGAGTCCTTTCGGTCCCGTATGCCCGGACAACACGTCCCCTCCGTCCGGGGGGGGGCTCCCTCCTCCGGCCCGCGGCGTGGCAAAGAGCCCGGGACGGGCTCCATGGGTCCCTGGCAGTCCTCCCCAGGGCGTCCGGGCCCGAGAGCTCCGGTGGTCCTCCCCGTGCCTGAGGCCCAGCCGGGGTCCCCGAGCCCCCCGATAAGCGGAGCCCCCGAGCCCTGCATGGGCAGGCGGGAGCTCCACCACGAAGGCTCGGGGCGGGCAGATGGGAGTCCTTTCGGTCCCAGCCATCTGGTCGCACCTTTCCCCTCGGCCATCTGGTCGCACGCAATGCTTTCCAATGGGGCGACCAGATGGCCGGGCTGCCCTGGATGTCCCGATGAGGGCTCATTTGCCTCCCCGATCCCAGCCAGGGCTCCAGGAGGTCGGGCACGTTCGCGCCCAGGGTCCCCTGAGTCTCGCGGTGCGCACGGGTTCCCAGAAAGAGGGGTAGCTTTCCTCCGGATTAGTAGGGTCAGGGTATGCCGGGACACCCCTCCCAAGCTGGCGGTTCTTTGCCGGGGACCAGATGGGCTATGCCTGGGCAACACCTCCCAGGCGTCCGGGGCTCCCTCCAGTGGCCCGCGGCGTGGCATAGTGCCCGGGACGGACTCCATGGGTCCCCGGCAGTCCTCACCCCGGTGTGTAGGCCCCGAGAGCTCCTGCGGGCCTCCCCGTGCTTGAGGCCCAGGCGGGGTCTCCGAGCCCTGCTAGGGCAGGCGGGAGCCCTACCGGGAAGGCTCAGCTCGGGACAGGCAGATGGGAGTCCTTTCGGTCCCGGCCATCTGGTCGCACCTTTCCCCTCGGCCATCTGGTCGCACGCAATGCTTTCCAATGGGGCGACCAGATGGCCGGGCCACCCTGGAAGTCCCGATGGGGGCCCATTCACCTCCCCGATCTCAGCCAGGGCTCCAGGAGGTCGGGCGCCTCCGCGCCCTGGGTCCCCTCCGTCACTCGGTGCGCACGGGTGCCCAGAAAGAGGGGTGGATTTCCTCCAGATTACTAAGGGCAGGGTATGCCGGAACACCCCTCCCGGGCTGGCAGTTCTCTGCCGGGGACCAGATGGGCTATGCCTGGGCAACACCTCCCAGGCGTCCGGGGCTCCCTCCTCCGGCGGCCTGCGGCATGGCAAAGTGCCCGGGACGGGTCCATGGGTCCCGGGCAGTCCTCCCCCTGGCGTCTGGGCCCGAGAGCTCCGGTGGTCCTCCCTGTGCCTGAGGCCCAGCCGGGGTCTCCCAGCTCCTGGGAAGCGGTGCCCCTGAGCCCTGCGTGGGCAGGCGGGAGCCCTACCGCGAAGGCTCGAGGCGGGCAGATGGGAGTCCTTTCGGTCCCGGCCATCTGGGCGCACCTTTCCCCTCGGCCATCTGGTCGCACGCAATGCTTTCCAATGGGGCGACCAGATGGCCGGGCCGCCCTGGAAGTCCCGATGAGGGCTCATTTGCCTCCCCGATCCCAGCGAGGGCTCCAGGAGGTCGGGTGCGTCCGTGCATAGGGTCCCCTCAGTCTTGCGGTGCGCACAGGTTACCAGAAAGGGGGGTAGCCTTCCTCCGGATTACTAGGGACAAGGTACTCTGGGACCCCTCTCGGCCTAGCGGTCCTCAGCCGGAAGTTGGATGGGCCAGGATGCCGCCCCAGCCCTGGGTCCGTCCCTGGGCCTGCCACGTGGCAGGCTGCCCTGGATGTGGTCCGGCGGGCCCGGGGAGCCTCTCCCTGCTGGGCTGGGTCCAGGGGCCCCGGGGAGGGTGGCCTCCCCACCCCAGGCTCCGTCCTCGGTCCTGCTGCGTGGCAGGGTGCCCGAACGAGGTCCCGCAGGCCCGGAGAGGCTTCCCCTTCGCCTCTGGGCCCGGGAGCCCCGCCGGTCCCCGGCTCGGGTGTTCCAGCCCTGGGCCCCGTCCCCTGGCCTGCTGCCCTGCCAAAGGCCCAGGACGGGGTTCCATCGTGCCCGGGGAGCCTCCCCTTGCTCGGCTGGGTTCAGGGGCTCCCTGTGGCCCTGGGGAGGGTGGCCTCCCCACCCCGGGCTCTGTCCTCGGTCCTGCCGCGTGGCAGGGTGCCCGGACGGGGTCCGGAGGGCCCGGGGAGGCGTCCCCTGCACCTCTGGACCTGGGAGCCCCTGCTGGGTCCAGGGGCCCCGTTGGGCCCCGGGTCGGGTGCTCCGGCCCTGGGCCCCGTCCCCCGGCCTGCTGGTCCACCAAGGGCCCAGGACAGGGGTCCATCAGTCCCGTGCAGGCCTCCCCTGCTTGTCAAGGTGTCCGCGGGCCCCGGGTCGGAGGGCCTGTCGGGTCCCCCTCGCAGCCCCCAGCTGGGGCCCTGGGCTTCCGGTCCCCCATGCCCCGGCGACCGCTCACTCTTTCGTTGGGGCACAGAGCGACCAGATGGCTTCCCTTTCGTGCCCGGCCATCTGGTCGCACCTTTCCCCTCAGCCATCTGGTCGCACCTATCCCCTCGGCCATCTGGTCGCACGCAATGCTTTCGTATGGGGTGACCAGATGGCCGGGCTTCCCTGGAAGTCCCGACGAGGGCTCATTTGCCTCCCCGATCACAGCGAGGGCTCCAGGAGGTCAGGTACTTTTGCGCCTTGGGTCCCCTCTATCACCTCGTGTGCACGGATTACAAGAAAGGGGGGTAATTTTCCTCCGGATTACTAGGGAGAGGGTCAATCAGACCTCTGTGAGGTCCGGCAATTCTGAAACAGGGAAGGCAGCACCCGGGCCCGCCCGCCGGGGCCCCAGGGGCCAGGTGCGCACCTGCCTCTCAGCCCCTTCCCTATGGTCGTTTTTCTCCGAGTTTGCTCAGTCAGAACTCCGTGAGGTCCGGCGATGCTGAGACAGGGGAAGACAGCACCCGGGCCCGCCCGCTGGGGCCCCCAGGGGCCCGGGTACGCACCTGCCTCTCAGCCCCTTCCAGATGGTCCTTTTTCTCCGAGTTTGCTCAGTCAGACCTCCGTGAGGTCCGGCGATGCTGAGACAGGGGAAGACAGCACCCGGGCCCGCCCGCCGGGGCCCCAGGGGCCCGTGTACGCACCTGCCTCTCAGCCCCTTCCCGATGGTCCTTTTTCTCCGAGTTTGCGCAGTCAGACCTCTATGAGGTTCGGTGATGCTGAGTCGGGGGAAGTCAGCACCCGGGCCCGCCCACCGGGGCCCCCAGGGGCCCGGGTACGCACCTGCCTCTCAGCCCCTTCCCGATGGTCCTTTTTCTCTGAGTTTGCTCAGTCAGACCTCCGTGAGGTCCGGGGATGCTGAGACGGGGGAAGGCAGCACCCGGGCCCGCCCGCCGGGGCCCCCGTGGGCCCGGGTACGCACCTGCCTCTCAGCCCCTTCCCGATGGTCCTTTTTCTCCGAGTTTGCTCAGTCAGACCTCCGTGAGGTCCGGGGATGCTGAGACGGGGGAAGGCAGCACCCGGGCCTGCCCGCTGGGGCCCCCAGGGGCCCGGGTACGCACCTGCCTCTCAGCACCTTCCCGATGGTACTTTTTCTCCGAGTTTGCTCAGTCAGACCTCCGTGAGGTCCAGCGATGTTGAGATGGGGAAGACAGCACCCGGGCCCGCCCGCCGGGGCCCCAGGGGCCCGGGTACGCACCTGCCTCTCAGCCCCTTCCCGATGGTACTTTTTCTCCGAGTTTGCTCAGTCAGACCTCCGTGAGGTCCGGCGATGTTGAGATGGGGGAAGACAGCACCCGGGCCCGCCCGCCCGGGGCCCCAGGGGCCCGGGTGCGCACCTGCCTCTCAGCCCCTTCCCGATGGTCCATTTTTCTCCGAGTTTGCTCAGTCAGACCTCCGAGAGGTCCGGGGATGCTGAGACAGGGGAAGGCAGCACCCGGGCCCGCCCGCCGGGGCCCCAGGGGCCCGGGTGCGCACCTGCCTCTCAGCCCCTTCCCGATGGTCCTTTTTCTCCGAGTTTGCTCAGTCAGACCTCTGTGAGGTCCGGTGATGCTGAGTCGGGGGAAGTCAGCACCTGGGCCCGCCCACCGGGGCCCCCAGGGGCCCGGGTATGCACCTGCCTCTCAGCCCCTTCCCGATGGGCCTTTTTCTCCGAGTTTGCTCAGTCAGACCTCCGTGAGGTCCGGAGATGCTGAGATGGGGGAAGGCAGCACCTGAGCCTGCACCGGGAACTGCCAGCCCGGGAGGGGTGTTCCGGCATACGCTTGAGCCAATCAAACACTCACCCCCAGTCAACTGATCTGGGTTTAATCCATCGACTGTTCCCATGAGGCACAGGGTCAGACTGATTTGCATATGGCCATGTCTGAACTGGGGTGGTGGAGTGAGCTAAAGAATGATGATGGATTAAACCCAGATCAGTTGACTGGGGGTGAGTGTTTGATTGGCTCAAGCGTTCCGTCCATCATCCCCTTTTGTATCGCTTTGTTCGCCCTAAGTTGGCGGGGGTATGCCCAGACGTGGGTCCCTTGCTCACTTTGCCACTGGATTCAAGCAAGCCTGGCTGATGACGGCTGGAATGCCAGAAACCGGTCCTAGGATGCTTGTATCCGGTCCAGGGAAGACATGGCTTGGCAGTTCGGGCTGGACTGTTCCCATGAGGCACAGGGTCAGACTGATTTGCATATGGCCATGTCTGAACTGGGGTGGTGGAGTGAGCTAAAGAATGATGATGGATTAAACCCAGATCAGTTGACTGGGGGTGAGTGTTTGATTGGCTCAAGCGTTCCGTCCATCATCCCCTTTTGTATCGCTTTGTTCGCCCTAAGTTGGCGGGGTATGCCCAGACGTGGGTCCCTTGCTCACTTTGCCACTGGATTCAAGCAAGCCTGGCTGATGACGGCTGGAATGCCAGAAACCGGTCCTAGGATGCTTGTATCCGGTCCAGGGAAGACATGGCTTGGCAGTTCGGGCTGGACTGTTCCCATGAGGCACAGGGTCAGACTGATTTGCATATGGCCATGTCTGAACTGGGGTGGTGGAGTGAGCTAAAGAATGATGATGGATTAAACCCAGATCAGTTGACTGGGGGTGAGTGTTTGATTGGCTCAAGCGTTCCGTCCATCATCCCCTTTTGTATCGCTTTGTTCGCCCTAAGTTGGCGGGGGTATGCCCAGACGTGGGTCCCTTGCTCACTTTGCCACTGGATTCAAGCAAGCCTGGCTGATGACGGCTGGAATGCCAGAAACCGGTCCTAGGATGCTTGTATCCGGTCCAGGGAAGACATGGCTTGGCAGTTCGGGCTGGACTGTTCCCATGAGGCACAGGGTCAGACTGATTTGCATATGGCCATGTCTGAACTGGGGTGGTGGAGTGAGCTAAAGAATGATGATGGATTAAACCCAGATCAGTTGACTGGGGGTGAGTGTTTGATTGGCTCAAGCGTTCCGTCCATCATCCCCTTTTGTATCGCTTTGTTCGCCCTAAGTTGGCGGGGGTATGCCCAGACGTGGGTCCCTTGCTCACTTTGCCACTGGATTCAAGCAAGCCTGGCTGATGACGGCTGGAATGCCAGAAACCGGTCCTAGGATGCTTGTATCCGGTCCAGGGAAGACATGGCTTGGCAGTTCGGGCTGGACTGTTCCCATGAGGCACAGGGTCAGACTGATTTGCATATGGCCATGTCTGAACTGGGGTGGTGGAGTGAGCTAAAGAATGATGATGGATTAAACCCAGATCAGTTGACTGGGGGTGAGTGTTTGATTGGCTCAAGCGTTCCGTCCATCATCCCCTTTTGTATCGCTTTGTTCGCCCTAAGTTGGCGGGGGTATGCCCAGACGTGGGTCCCTTGCTCACTTTGCCACTGGATTCAAGCAAGCCTGGCTGATGACGGCTGGAATGCCAGAAACCGGTCCTAGGATGCTTGTATCCGGTCCAGGGAAGACATGGCTTGGCAGTTCGGGCTGGACTGTTCCCATGAGGCACAGGGTCAGACTGATTTGCATATGGCCATGTCTGAACTGGGGTGGTGGAGTGAGCTAAAGAATGATGATGGATTAAACCCAGATCAGTTGACTGGGGGTGAGTGTTTGATTGGCTCAAGCGTTCCGTCCATCATCCCCTTTTGTATCGCTTTGTTCGCCCTAAGTTGGCGGGGGTATGCCCAGACGTGGGTCCCTTGCTCACTTTGCCACTGGATTCAAGCAAGCCTGGCTGATGACGGCTGGAATGCCAGAAACCGGTCCTAGGATGCTTGTATCCGGTCCAGGGAAGACATGGCTTGGCAGTTCGGGCTGGACTGTTCCCATGAGGCACAGGGTCAGACTGATTTGCATATGGCCATGTCTGAACTGGGGTGGTGGAGTGAGCTAAAGAATGATGATGGATTAAACCCAGATCAGTTGACTGGGGGTGAGTGTTTGATTGGCTCAAGCGTTCCGTCCATCATCCCCTTTTGTATCGCTTTGTTCGCCCTAAGTTGGCGGGGGTATGCCCAGACGTGGGTCCCTTGCTCACTTTGCCACTGGATTCAAGCAAGCCTGGCTGATGACGGCTGGAATGCCAGAAACCGGTCCTAGGATGCTTGTATCCGGTCCAGGGAAGACATGGCTTGGCAGTTCGGGCTGGACTGTTCCCATGAGGCACAGGGTCAGACTGATTTGCATATGGCCATGTCTGAACTGGGGTGGTGGAGTGAGCTAAAGAATGATGATGGATTAAACCCAGATCAGTTGACTGGGGGTGAGTGTTTGATTGGCTCAAGCGTTCCGTCCATCATCCCCTTTTGTATCGCTTTGTTCGCCCTAAGTTGGCGGGGGTATGCCCAGACGTGGGTCCCTTGCTCACTTTGCCACTGGATTCAAGCAAGCCTGGCTGATGACGGCTGGAATGCCAGAAACCGGTCCTAGGATGCTTGTATCCGGTCCAGGGAAGACATGGCTTGGCAGTTCGGGCTGGACTGTTCCCATGAGGCACAGGGTCAGACTGATTTGCATATGGCCATGTCTGAACTGGGGTGGTGGAGTGAGCTAAAGAATGATGATGGATTAAACCCAGATCAGTTGACTGGGGGTGAGTGTTTGATTGGCTCAAGCGTTCCGTCCATCATCCCCTTTTGTATCGCTTTGTTCGCCCTAAGTTGGCGGGGGTATGCCCAGACGTGGGTCCCTTGCTCACTTTGCCACTGGATTCAAGCAAGCCTGGCTGATGACGGCTGGAATGCCAGAAACCGGTCCTAGGATGCTTGTATCCGGTCCAGGGAAGACATGGCTTGGCAGTTCGGGCTGGACTGTTCCCATGAGGCACAGGGTCAGACTGATTTGCATATGGCCATGTCTGAACTGGGGTGGTGGAGTGAGCTAAAGAATGATGATGGATTAAACCCAGATCAGTTGACTGGGGGTGAGTGTTTGATTGGCTCAAGCGTTCCGTCCATCATCCCCTTTTGTATCGCTTTGTTCGCCCTAAGTTGGCGGGGGTATGCCCAGACGTGGGTCCCTTGCTCACTTTGCCACTGGATTCAAGCAAGCCTGGCTGATGACGGCTGGAATGCCAGAAACCGGTCCTAGGATGCTTGTATCCGGTCCAGGGAAGACATGGCTTGGCAGTTCGGGCTGGACTGTTCCCATGAGGCACAGGGTCAGACTGATTTGCATATGGCCATGTCTGAACTGGGGTGGTGGAGTGAGCTAAAGAATGATGATGGATTAAACCCAGATCAGTTGACTGGGGGTGAGTGTTTGATTGGCTCAAGCGTTCCGTCCATCATCCCCTTTTGTATCGCTTTGTTCGCCCTAAGTTGGCGGGGGTATGCCCAGACGTGGGTCCCTTGCTCACTTTGCCACTGGATTCAAGCAAGCCTGGCTGATGACGGCTGGAATGCCAGAAACCGGTCCTAGGATGCTTGTATCCGGTCCAGGGAAGACATGGCTTGGCAGTTCGGGCTGGACTGTTCCCATGAGGCACAGGGTCAGACTGATTTGCATATGGCCATGTCTGAACTGGGGTGGTGGAGTGAGCTAAAGAATGATGATGGATTAAACCCAGATCAGTTGACTGGGGGTGAGTGTTTGATTGGCTCAAGCGTTCCGTCCATCATCCCCTTTTGTATCGCTTTGTTCGCCCTAAGTTGGCGGGGGTATGCCCAGACGTGGGTCCCTTGCTCACTTTGCCACTGGATTCAAGCAAGCCTGGCTGATGACGGCTGGAATGCCAGAAACCGGTCCTAGGATGCTTGTATCCGGTCCAGGGAAGACATGGCTTGGCAGTTCGGGCTGGACTGTTCCCATGAGGCACAGGGTCAGACTGATTTGCATATGGCCATGTCTGAACTGGGGTGGTGGAGTGAGCTAAAGAATGATGATGGATTAAACCCAGATCAGTTGACTGGGGGTGAGTGTTTGATTGGCTCAAGCGTTCCGTCCATCATCCCCTTTTGTATCGCTTTGTTCGCCCTAAGTTGGCGGGGGTATGCCCAGACGTGGGTCCCTTGCTCACTTTGCCACTGGATTCAAGCAAGCCTGGCTGATGACGGCTGGAATGCCAGAAACCGGTCCTAGGATGCTTGTATCCGGTCCAGGGAAGACATGGCTTGGCAGTTCGGGCTGGACTGTTCCCATGAGGCACAGGGTCAGACTGATTTGCATATGGCCATGTCTGAACTGGGGTGGTGGAGTGAGCTAAAGAATGATGATGGATTAAACCCAGATCAGTTGACTGGGGGTGAGTGTTTGATTGGCTCAAGCGTTCAGTCCATCATCCCCTTTGTATCGCTTTGTTCGCCCTAAGTTGGCGGGGGTATGCCCAGACGTGGGTCCCTTGCTCACTTTGCCACTGGATTCAAGCAAGCCTGGCTGATGACGGCTGGAATGCCAGAAACCGGTCCTAGGATGCTTGTATCCGGTCCAGGGAAGACATGGCTTGGCAGTTCGGGCTGGACTGTTCCCATGAGGCACAGGGTCAGACTGATTTGCATATGGCCATGTCTGAACTGGGGTGGTGGAGTGAGCTAAAGAATGATGATGGATTAAACCCAGATCAGTTGACTGGGGGTGAGTGTTTGATTGGCTCAAGCGTTCACGTCCATCATCCCCTTTTGTATCGCTTTGTTCGCCCTAAGTTGGCGGGGGTATGCCCAGACGTGGGTCCCTTGCTCACTTTGCCACTGGATTCAAGCAAGCCTGGCTGATGACGGCTGGAATGCCAGAAACCGGTCCTAGGATGCTTGTATCCGGTCCAGGGAAGACATGGCTTGGCAGTTCGGGCTGGACTGTTCCCATGAGGCACAGGGTCAGACTGATTTGCATATGGCCATGTCTGAACTGGGGTGGTGGAGTGAGCTAAAGAATGATGATGGATTAAACCCAGATCAGTTGACTGGGGGTGAGTGTTTGATTGGCTCAAGCGTTCAGTCCATCATCCCCTTTGTATCGCTTTGTTCGCCCTAAGTTGGCGGGGGTATGCCCAGACGTGGGTCCCTTGCTCACTTTGCCACTGGATTCAAGCAAGCCTGGCTGATGACGGCTGGAATGCCAGAAACCGGTCCTAGGATGCTTGTATCCGGTCCAGGGAAGACATGGCTTGGCAGTTCGGGCTGGACTGTTCCCATGAGGCACAGGGTCAGACTGATTTGCATATGGCCATGTCTGAACTGGGGTGGTGGAGTGAGCTAAAGAATGATGATGGATTAAACCCAGATCAGTTGACTGGGGGTGAGTGTTTGATTGGCTCAAGCGTTCCGTCCATCATCCCCTTTTGTATCGCTTTGTTCGCCCTAAGTTGGCGGGGGTATGCCCAGACGTGGGTCCCTTGCTCACTTTGCCACTGGATTCAAGCAAGCCTGGCTGATGACGGCTGGAATGCCAGAAACCGGTCCTAGGATGCTTGTATCCGGTCCAGGGAAGACATGGCTTGGCAGTTCGGGCTGGACTGTTCCCATGAGGCACAGGGTCAGACTGATTTGCATATGGCCATGTCTGAACTGGGGTGGTGGAGTGAGCTAAAGAATGATGATGGATTAAACCCAGATCAGTTGACTGGGGGTGAGTGTTTGATTGGCTCAAGCGTTCCGTCCATCATCCCCTTTTGTATCGAGATGGGGGAAGGCAGCACCTGAGCCTGCCCGCCGGGGCCCCCAGGGGCCCGGGTACGCACCTGCCTCTCAGCCCCTTCCCTATGGTCCTTTTTCTCCGAGTTTGCTCAGTCAGACCTCCGTGAGGTCCGGCGATGCTGAGACAGGGGAAGACAGCACCCGGGCCCGCCCGCTGGGGCCCCCAGGGGCCCGGGTACGCACCTGCCTCTCAGCCCCTTCCCGATGGTCCTTTTTCTCCGAGTTTGCTCAGTCAGACCTCCGTGAGGTCCAGCGATGCTGAGACAGGGGAAGACAGCACCCGGGCCCGCCCGCCGGGGCCCCCAGGGGCCCGGGTGCGCACCTGCCTCTCAGCCCCTTCCCGATGGTCCTTTTTCTCCGAGTTTGCGCAGTCAGACCTCTATGAGGTTCGGTGATGCTGAGTCGGGAAGTCAGCACCCGGGCCCGCCCACCGGGGCCCCCAGGGGCCCGGGTGCGCACCTGCCTCTTAGCGCCTTCCCGATGGTCCTTTTTCTCTGAGTTTGCTCAGTCAGACCTCCGTGATGTCCGGGGATGCTGAGACGGGGGAAGGCAGCACCCGGGCCCGCCCGCCGGGGCCCCCGTGGGCCCGGGTACGCACCTGCCTCTCAGCCCCTCTCCCGATGGTCCTTTTTCTCCGAGTTTGCCAAGTCAGACCTCCGTGAGGTCCGGGGATGCTGAGACGGGGGAAGGCAGCACCCGGGCCCGCCCGCTGGGGCCCCCAGGGGCCCGGGTACGCACCTGCCTCTCAGCCCCTTCCCGATGGTACTTTTTCTCCGAGTTTGCTCAGTCAGACCTCCGTGAGGTCCGGCGATGTTGAGATGGGGGAAGACAGCACCCGGGCCCGCCCGCCGGGGCCCCCAGGGGCCCGGGTACGCACCTGCCTCTCAGCCCCTTCCCGATGGTACTTTTTCTCCGAGTTTGCTCAGTCAGACCTCCGTGAGGTCCGGCGATGTTAAAATGGGGGAAGACAGCACCCGGGCCCGCCCGCTGGGGCCCCCAGGGGCCTGGGTACGCACCTGCCTCTCAGCCCCTTCCCGATGGTCCATTTTTCTCCGACTTTGCTCAGACAGACCTCCGTGAGGTCCGGGGATGCTGAGACGGGGGAAGGCAGCACCCGGGCCCGCCCGCTGGGGCCCCCAGGGCCCGGGTACGCACCTGCCTCTCAGCCCCTTCCCGATGGTACTTTTTCTCCGAGTTTGCTCAGTCAGACCTCCGTGAGGTCCGGCGATGTTGAGATGGGGGAAGACAGCACCGGGCCCGCCCGCCGGGGCCCCCAGGGGCCCGGGTACGCACCTGCCTCTCAGCCCCTTCCCGATGGTACTTTTTCTCCGAGTTTGCTCAGTCAGACCTCCGTGAGGTCCGGCGATGTTGAGATGGGGGAAGACAGCACCCGGGCCCGCCCGCCGGGGCCCCCAGGGGCCCGGGTACGCACCTGCCTCTCAGCCCCTTCCCGATGGTCCATTTTTCTCCGAGTTTCCTCAGTCAGACCTCCGAGAGGTCCGGGGATGCTGAGACAGGGGAAGGCAGCACCCGGGCCCGCCCGCCGGGGCCCCCAGGGGCCCGGGTACGCACCTGCCTCTCAGCCCCTTCCCGATGGTCCTTTTTCTCCGAGTTTGCTCAGTCAGACCTCTATGAGGTCCGGTGATGCTGAGTCGGGGGAAGTCAGCACCTGGGCCCGCCCACCGGGGCCCCCAGGGGCCCGGGTATGCACCTGCCTCTCAGCCCCTTCCCGATGGGCCTTTTTCTCCGAGTTTGCTCAGTCAGACCTCCGTGAGGTCTGGCGATGCTGAGACAGGGGAAGGCAACACCCGGGCCCACCCGCCGGGGCCCCCAGGGGCCCGGGTACGCACCTGCCTCTAAGCCCCTTCCCGATGGTCCTTTTTCTCCGAGTTTGCTCAGTCAGACCTCCGTGAGGTCCAGCGATGCTGAGACGGGGGAAGGCAGCACCCAGGCCCGCCCGCCGGGGCCCCAGGACCCCGGGTACGCACCTGCCTCTCAGCCCCTTCCCGATGGTCCTTTTTCTCCAAGTTTGCTCAGTCAGACCTTCGTGAGGTCCTGCGATGCTGAGACGGGGGAAGGCAGCACCCGGGCCCGCCCGCCAGGGCCCCTAAGGGCCCGGGTACGCACCTGCCTCTAAGCCCCTTCCCGATGGTCCTTTTTCTCTGAGTTTGCTCAGGCAGACCTCCGTGAGGTCCGGCGATGCAGTGACATGGGAAGGCAGCACCCGGGCCCACCCGCCGGGGCCCCCAGGGGCCCGGGTACGCACCTGCCTCTCAGCCCCTTCCCGATGGTCCTTTTTCTTCGAGTTTGCTCAGTCAGACCTCCGTGAGGTCCGTTGATGCTGAGACGGGGGAAGGCAGCACCCGGGCCCGCCCGCCGGGGCCCCCAGGGGCCCGGGTACGCACCTGCCTCTAAGCCCCTTCCCGATGGTCCTTTTTCTCCGAGTTTGCTCAGTCAGACCTCCGTGAGGACCGGCGATGCTGAGACGCGGGAAGGCAGCACCCGGGCCCGCCTGCCGGGGCACCCAGGGGCCCGGGTACGCACCTGCCTCTCAGCCCCTTCCCGATGGTCCTTTTTCTCAGAGTTTGCTCAGTCAGACCTCCGTGAGGTCCGGCGATGCTGAGACAGGGGAAGGCAGCACCCGGGCCAACCCGCCATGGCCCCCAGGGGCCCAGGTACGCACCTGCCTCTCAGCCCCTTCCCGATGGTCCATTTTTCTCCGAGTTTGCTCACTCACACCTCTGTGAGGTCTGGCGATGCTGAGACGGGGGAAGGCAGCACCTGGGCCCACCCGCCGGGGCCCCCAGGGGCCCGGGTACGCACCTGCCTCTCAGCCCCTTCCTGATGGTCCTTTTTCTCCGAGTTTGCTCAGTCAGACCTCCGTGAGGTCCGGAGATGCTGAGATGGGGGAAGGCAGCACCTGAGCCTGCCCGCAGGGGCCCCCAGGGGCCCGGGTATGCACCTGCCTCTCAGCCCCTTCCCTATGGTCCTTTTTCTCTGAGTTTGCTCAGTCAGACCTCCGTGAGGTCCGGCGATGCTGAGACAGGGGAAGACAGCACCCGGGCCCGTCCGCTGGGGCCCCCAGGGGCCCGGGTACGCACCTGCCTCTCAGCCCCTTCCCGATGGTCCTTTTCTCCGAGTTTGCTCAGTCAGACCTCCGTGAGGTCCAGCGATGCTGAGACAGGGGAAGACAGCACCCGGGCCCGCCCGCCGGGGCCCCCAGGGGCCCGGGTACGCACCTGCCTCTCAGCCCCTTCCCGATGGTCCTTTTTCTCCGAGTTTGCGCAGTCAGACCTCTATGAGGTTCGGTGATGCTGAGTCGGGGAAGTCAGCACCCGGGCCCGCCCACCGGGGCCCCCAGGGGCCCGGGTACGCACCTGCCTCTTAGCGCCTTCCCGATGGTCCTTTTTCTCTGAGTTTGCTCAGTCAGACCTCCGTGATGTCCGGGGATGCTGAGACGGGGGAAGGCAGCACCCGGGCCCGCCCGCCGGGGCCCCCGTGGGCCCGGGTACGCACCTGCCTCTCAGCCCCTCTCCCGATGGTCCTTTTTCTCCGAGTTTGCTCAGTCAGACCTCCGTGAGGTCCGGGGATGCTGAGACGGGGGAAGGCAGCACCCGGGCCCGCCCGCTGGGGCCCCCAGGGGCCCGGGTACGCACCTGCCTCTCAGCCCCTTCCCGATGGTACTTTTTCTCCGAGTTTGCTCAGTCAGACCTCCGTGAGGTCCGGCGATGTTGAGATGGGGGAAGACAGCACCCGGGCCCGCCCGCCGGGGCCCCCAGGGGCCCGGGTACGCACCTGCCTCTCAGCCCCT